>VXBL01000764.1:361-13262 GCA_013400195.1 Aramus guarauna | reverse complement strand
GCTTTCCTGGAGATGGCTGAACACCTGCCTGCCCATGGGAAGTGGTGAATGAATTCCTTCTTTGGTTTTGCTTGTGCACACAGCTTTCACTTTACCTCAGAAACTGCCTTTATCTCAACTCACAAGTTTTCTCACTTTTACTGTTCTGATTCTCTCCCGCATCCCACCGGGGAAGAGTGAGCGAGGGACTGCATGATAATTAGCTGCTGACTGGGGAAAAACCACAACACACTTGTCCTGCAGAAACTCATAATCCCTTCAGGAAGAACAGAGAGTTTTCTCCTAGGTCTGCCATCCCATGCAGGCTCTGAGCACCTCACGTCAGCAAAGCAGTCAAGTTACCATTGTACCTCACATGTATGAGACCCCACACAGCCCAGGGTGCAGAAGGACGCTGATCCCCAACATCATCTGCACACCATGACTCTCCAGACTGGTGTATTATTCCAGAGAGAAGGGTCTCTTGGCAGGACATTCATGTTGCTGAGTGAACTGCTACACGGGCGGTGTTGCCTTCCAGCTCACAACCAGATACGTAATAGTCCGCTTGTGAGTTACTCAGGTCTCTCCACAGCAAAAGCAGCAGCTCCGCTGCTCCCCGCCATCTCTCCCATGCACACTGTCATGGTGCCAAGCTGCTTCTGAGGACATCACCCAGCTGATGGTTCAAAAGTCTTGCAGCTCCTTCCACTCCCTTCCTAGCCCCTCCTGGGCACCATGGGCATGTGGATGTGGAGGGACTGCAGAGACTCTCCATTTCTCTTTCAACTGAATGATTTGTCCCAAGAATTTGCATTACTTAAGTTTGTGTCCTCAGGCTGGTCTGAAAAATAAAGTAAGATAACACAGCAGCCAAACAAAATCCCCAGTCTCTTCACAGAGAGCTATTGTTAAAGCTCATTACATTTCCTTGATCTTAATTTTTCCTTTTTTAGGAAAAAAAAAGAAAGGACTAAATATAGACTCTGGTTACAATGGGAGACCTATAAAGGGAATGCTTAATAGTCTGTATAGCTCTGTCAGCCCAGAGATGAAATGAGTCATAAAAGTGTCAGAATGTGGCACTTACTGCTTTTTCACTGCTCTGGCAGGAGGGGAAGATTATCATCATCTGCCTGATGCTGTAAGGGGAGGGCTCCTGACAGCATTGGAGGCCATCACTACCGAAAGGTCACTGGCCTTTGGCCAACAGCTTCAAAGACAACAGAAATAGAGCGCACAACATCCCTTATTATTATTTTAGGTAGACAAACGGTAAGTAATCTTCTTAATTAAACACAGCAAGGAAGCTAGGACCTCAGTGTGGATCCCTGAAATAAGTGCTTCATCAGTTATTGCAGTAATGCCAAGATTTTTAAGTGGTGTGCCAGATGACAGATGATTATGGCTGTGAAATGTATTTTAACAACCTGTAGAGCAGAACGTCTGCCACAGAAATTTGGCTTTGCTATACTCAGTTTTAGTTTTTATTGTTTACTTATCAAAAACACAATAACATTTTTTAAAAAATCTCCAATAGGATGGCATTTCTATTTCTCCCACAGAAAATAAACTTTTTTAGACAAATAGCAGTGGCTTTTAGAAGAAAAAGTGCAGCTATAATAAGGCTTATACGCTGCAGTTTGAAGTCGCATATTCAGAAGATCACAGCTGCCAGCACAGGAAAAGTGTTCTCCAAACTCTGGGCAAGAAAGAGCTGTAGGAATAAAGCTCTGGAAGGGGGAAGTTTGATTTACTGAACATAACTGCAGGATTTGTGGATATTTTGGTGCAAATAAGTAAAACTGCCTGTGGGAAACGGGTGCAGCTGGGGATTACAAAACCCCACCATTTTCCAGGGAAGGATACAACCTGGGCGAGGTCCCACCATTATCTCCAGTGCAACTCCGCATTTGAGGCCTGGGACTGCAGTTCCCCTTTTCTAGTATTAGCCACTTTTAGTAGACTGTGTGGGCCAGTAGCTAAAGATCCAGATGAGCTCTGCACGTACCTCTGCCATTGACCTGTTCTCTGTCCTTAGGCAAGGAGTTTGACATCACCATGCTGTTTAGTCTGTAACCATTGGCATTGCAATTGTGACAATATATTCTTATTTTATCCTGCCAGACAGGATGTGATCTCAGCTGAGAACTTCTGACACTACCGTAAAATAAATGACTTAATAATTCAGAACAGAAATATAAATCAAGCTCTCCCTTCTTTTCCCAGAAAATCAAATAAAGGATGCCTTCTATCACTTCAAATCCCAACATAATCTAATAAAACCACTCAGTCAATTGGACAATTTCCCAGCTCCATCCCTTCTGAGAGATTGCATAACAGCAAGACGTCTCTCTAACCAATAAGTGAAAGAAAATAACACCCAGTTTTAGTCCTCTTGGCTATTCCTACCTTCATATTGCTGAGAGATCTTAGGAACAGATCTGTCTTTCCCTCTCCTGCCTTCCATCAATTAAACTCACCCAGCATAAACCACAATCTANTCACCAAGTTTGCTGATGACATCAAACTGAGTGGTGAGGTGGACACATCAGAAGGGAGAGCCATCTTATAGAGAGACCTGGACAGGCTGGAAGAGTGAGGCAAGACAAGGGGCAACGAGTGAAGTTGCAACAGGAGAGGTTTCATCTTGACATAAGAAAGAAATTTTTTGCAGTGAGAACAATCATTCACTCCAGTGAACAACCTCCCCAGGGATATGGTGGAGTGCCCATCACTGGAGGTTTTCAAGATACAATTGGCCAGGGTGCTGTGTAATCTCATCTAGGCTCCCTTTCCCATGGAAGTTTGGATCAGATGATCTTCTGAGGTCCATTACAATCTGGGCTATTCTATGATTCAATGAAAGGAATCAGGATGATAACCAAATATGATTTCAATTCATAAATGAGCCCAAGGATGCAACATGGAACTTGCGATAAGTTCCAAGGTTTTAGATTGCACCATATAGTCCTAGTTGAGGTGACGAAATAACAGATACTACTGATAACTGAGCAAACTATACAGATATGAAACCTTGTAAAAATCAGAATAGAAAGTATATNCTCTGCTCCTGCACCTGAAGCACCTCCTGCCCCTCCTTCTGCACTGACCTTGGTATCTGCAAAGTTGTTTCTCACATCTTGTCACTTCTCTCTCTGGCTGCAAAAAAACTGCTGCTAGTGGTTTTTTTCCACTTCTTAACTACATTATCCCAGAGGCACTACCACTGTTGCTGATGGGCTCAGCCTTGGCCAGCGGCAGGTCCATTTTGGAGCCAGCTGGCATTGATTCTATCAGACACAGGGGAAGCTTCTAGCAACTTGTCACAGAAGCCACCTCTGTAGCCTCCTTGCTACCAAAACCTTGCCATGCAAACCAAAACCAACCCAACAGTAGAGTCGTCCTGACATCTAGGGGTAGGCACAAGAAAACTGATGATCTTGAAGTGAAAATCTGTGGCTAAGGCATTATTTGGGGTAGTAAATACATAAGCATCATGTAACAAAGAGGCCGAAAGAGTGACCACTCAGGTTCTCTGCTCCATACTGTATCTGTAAAATGACACAAAATCCACTGTGAATGCTCTAGTCATCATCAAGCTAACTCAGTATTCTCCCAGCAGACATGGTACACTTCTCCTTCAGTGTAATCGTAGAGACATTTAGCATTGCCCAGTGAGTTTCCAGCATGGATGTCAAGCAATTTTAAAAGGCACTGCCAAACAAGCACCAGAAATATCTCAAGAAAAAGTGTATGACAGGTCTTTGCATCCTTTCTGGCCACACAGAAGGAAGCATTAAGTGACTTATGGAGAATGGGTATTGGTGGAAGCAAATGTTCTAACTTATTCAAGAAAAAGAAAGTGTATATGTCAAGAAATCAAAAAAAGTTCAGATCCTAAATACTTTCTTTAGGCACCTACTTTCATCTTTTAGATTTTACTGACACCATAAAAATTGAAGCTCATTTCCTAGCCGAAAACTTCAAATTTATGTTTTCTGCAAAATTATGGCAAATCTATATTTATTTCACTTTGAGAAAGAAATTGCTTTTATATATCAAAAAGTACATTTAACCCTGCTGTCTAAACAGGTGTATGCCGTTGTTTCTTAAGCAGGTTGGTGGCATCAGCTTTTGCAGACAAATAGATTAAAAGGTATTGGTGATGAACAATGAATTACCAAGGGAATGAGACAGCCTACACCATCTTTTCCTTCTCCGTCAACTATGATGCTTCAGATACTTTAAGATGCTTCAAGAAAAAACCTCCACTTGTTCAACAGTTAAATTTTCAGGGGTAGTGTTAGACACAAAGAAGTACATCTTCAATCTATGTTGTTGATTGTAGGAAAAGGAACACAGTGACAGCTCCTGTAGATAATATCATACAAAACAGAAAACACAGTTACAAATGAAACATGCTCAGAAGGAAATCTTCAAACATTTTACACATAATAGAAAAATATATTCTTGAAAAATAGTGCTGTGAAGATTAGGAAGGAACCAGTTGGGCATATTATAATTACAGAAATTGAAAACCAGCTATCATACAGATCATGCACAAATAGCTGAATAAAGGGTATTGTTATTTTAGGAGGTGGCTGTTAGGAAAAAATGGAGACAGTAGGAAGTAGGTAATAACAACAAGACACTAGAAAAAGAAATCGTCTAATGTCAAAGTCATAGTCATACAGCTGCATTTTAGAAGATGTTTTCATATAAGAGAATGCTGAGAAAAAGCATGGAGAAGGAAAATTATGTGATCTTACATATAAAAAAATAAAGAAAAACAGTAGTTCTAAAAGGAAAGGAGAGAGCCAAAATTACGTCTTCTCAACTCCCTATTATTAAGCATACACAGATAGAATTGTACACCAGGGTGGACTGTTTGATAGAGAGCGGTACGAAGTGTATGTTGAGGTGATTTTAGGATCAGTGACTTCAGAGAAAGCCTTAAGAATGTTTCTCAGGAACTAAATATAACCTTGTAAATCTCTTCTGTCAACTCTTTTATAGTTGTGCTACTTCCAATGAATATATAAATGTATTCAATAAAATCTGAAGACCTGATGAGAATACAGAACATACACAAACAGTGAAAGGTAAGAATAATAGCCTAATGCAGCAGCTGAGTGTCACTAGAGAGGGCAGACATAGCCTCTGGGCTGAAAACTTTGGATCAGCAGGGTCAAGGGAGCAGCCTTCTCTTCACAGGCAGGCCGAAAGCAGCCTCTATGTATTAGACTCCCTTTTCCATTTGATTTCAATTGATTATGTTTGTTGAACTCATTCATTTTGGTCACAATATATTAAGTCAGTCTTCTAAAAGCCGTTGAAATGAGTTCAAGATAAAATTATCACTATTAAGTCAGTGATAGTAAAGCAGTGGTATATGCTTCTGAATTACTGAAAATTCTGAATTTTTAAAATAAAAAATGAATCCTCAGATCTATCAATCTGCAAGATGCAGGTGCAGTAAAATATTTACAACCCTCAACCACGTCACTCCACCTTTCTTACTAACAATGCCTTGTTTTCAGATTGTCGAGGAGATTTAGGCACGCTGTGAGATGTACAGATGTATGAAAAGCAAGTTGCAGCAGCAACAAAATTAGTAAACGCTCCACCAGCTCCTGCTGTCTCGGAGGGGATAACTAACAGCTACTGACAACAAAGCTCTTGCTTGGTATTTCATCTGGGATAATACAAAAAGCCCAGGTAGCAAATCTAATCATACTCTGCAATTTGGTCAAGACACTTTAAGGTACAGAACAGAGAGCACAAGCACAGGACTTAGACTGGTGCTTTCATACCAGATTCTTAATATAGTTGCACCCACCTTCAAGTGATATTCTCCTCACGCTTGGTGCTGCAGTGAAGTGCTCTGATTATTTCCCTGCCATTGCTCAAACCCACCTAAGCTATGCCACCAATTTATTTTTCAGCCTCATGACAGCAGAAATCCAGGGTAAGGGGAAAGAAGGTATGACAATTTTGATCAAAAAATCCTGAATTATCTTCTAGTCATTTTCAAATGCATGAAAAAAATCTGAGACTACTGCAGGGGAGGCTCAGGGTCTTTTATTGCTGTGGGAGAGTATCCTCTGTATGGTATGTCAGATGGGACTCTGACAGGTAGAGGTTCAGGTTTCTGAGCTGTCTGATGAACTCCCAAAGAATATGCCTTTTTTCACTGAAATGGAATGAGAGCAATTCAAGCAAGCAAAGATAAGAATTCATAACTAGAAAAAAAATATACAGTACTGGAAAAAATGCTTTTTGAAAGGTGTAGGAAGAGGAGAAGGTGGTGCTGCACCATAGGTAGCAACTGCTGCTTCAGAAATATGGGAAGCTCTGTGTTGGAAAACCAGGTTCAGAAAGTCACTGGCTTTCATGCAAATACCTTGGAAGCACACCCTTGCATAGGAAATCTGGCCAGAAGCTGCAGAGAAAGGTGGACTTACTGAGAACTTAAGCAAGTAAGGCAGGGTAGGTGCATGGGTTTCTTTGTGCCTCATGGATTTAACAATCCAGGACAGGTTGTCACTGGGGCTAATGATGGACGAACCAAACTTCACGTGTGAGTGACTCCACCCAGAATCAGTTAATTTTCAGTCTTCCCCTGTTACAGAAAACCAGCTCTAAGAATAAAGAGGTATAAAGAATTTGAAGTTGAAGCATTTGAACTCAAAACTTGTACCTCACCAATTAGGACAACAGCTTGTGAAACTCACTGTTCAGACTAGGTCATTCGAATCAGTCCTGGGTGTACTCCAGCCTTCATCATCCACCATGACAGGAGTCCACATCTACTCGTCATTGCAAGGGTGGTTCAGAGGCCTGAAAACAGCTGCTGTCCAGTGGGAACCTCTACCTGGTAGGAGAAAGAGTCACTCAAAATCGCTGACCGTTCTTCACTTGGCTGTATTGACAAACATGAAAATGGCTTTGAGGTGCCTTGTGTACACACCAGGATCCTGTTTCAAAACCCAGAACTATTGAAACACAGCTCCAAGGGTGACTCTCTGCTGATGTATAAGAGTACGAAGTGAGAGAGACAACTGCCTAAACCAGTAAAACCCATACCTACTCCACCATCAGACCTGTCAGTCCTTGATGACCACCATTCAGTGTAGCAGGGCGAAGGCAGAAACAGAGCTGCCTGGGGGCAAGAGAAGGCAGGACACGAAGGCTCTGTAGCCCAAATCCCTCTGAATGCACCTGGCTGCCAGGCTTTTGTGCATCGTGACCAGAATCCCAAATGTCTCTGCGGTCTGTGTGTGGTTCAACCCCGTAAAGCCTGCTCATACAGTCAGCGTTTGCGGGAGGTGTTGCACAGCACAAGTACATGCCGTGTAGCTGACATTCATACAGCAGTAAATCTCTCCAGGACTTTGGGATGGAGAGATTTACATTGTCTATGGCCTGTGGTCTTTCTGGTTTTAGACAAAAGAAATGCAAAACCACAGGCTCAGCCTCCAGGAAGGAGCTGGGAATGTTTTTGCCCAAACCGCCTAGCACTCCAGTCTGGCAAAGCAGGATTTTTGGTGAGTCATAGTGATGAGAGCTGCAACTGAAAAAAGTAATCTGAAAGACATCGTTACTAATAATGAAAAGTAAATACCATCAAATGAAGTTTTCCATGGGGACTAGCCTACTCACAGAACTTTGACAATACTTGTAATATTTAAAATACAACCGAACAGAATACGCTTTCACATTGCAGTCAACCACCAAGTCACAAGCAGGCGTAGAAGTACAACCATAAGCACACAGAAGATAGAGAGGCCTCTGATCAGTTCACTAGCAACACCGAACCACTTCTGTAAACATTTTTCTTTCTGTTTTTTCCTGCTGGAATTTCTACATAAAGAATTATCATTTAATTTTTAAGACACTGGTCCAAAATAAAAACCCTAGCTCGTAATGTTATCAGCCTGCCCTTCTGATTTGCTTACAAGGTGCTTAGTGCTTTATGTTCTGCATTTAATATTCACTCTGTGATGGCCAATCTATGCTGTATTGTGTGCACACAGTGCTCTGGAATTAGCAGTCAGGGTAACAGGATAACAATTGTCTGTAATCACACTGCCAAGGCAAATTGCAAAGAAATCGCAAGTATTGCACTTTAAGTCTTGACTTCTTGTCTCTGTTTTCCTTTTCCCCTTCATTAGTAAGATGGTTGGTATTGCAGTTTGAGATTTGTATGGCTCTCCAAGGCTCTCCATCCATACCTCTACCCTCAAGGACTCTAAAGACATGAACTAATGTGGAAACAAAATCAGTCATCATCAAACCAAAAGATAGAAGCTAAAAAGTCTAATCCTGACTCTACCTTTGACTTTCTCTGGACTCTACATTAAGACCTCAAATTTGTTTCTGTTCCCTGGTCTATGAAGGTCTAAAAGATGAATAAAATTCCTATTGGAGTTGAGTGAATTAACATTTTTTTTAATGAATTCCTCCCTTTGTTCCTTTTCACAAATTATTTGCAATCAGAGCATAAATTTATTCATTATTCGGAATGATTCACAAATTCCTTCAGTGACTAATTCTTAACCAACCGATAAATCTCAAATACTGAAATAATAATGTTGGAATCAAATATGCCATCTGAAGCCTTTTCCAGGTTGGTTAACTCCATAAGTCAATCAATTGGAAAAAAACAGAAGAATCTCAAGATTTATGGAATTTGTCAGTGGAGAGCAAGATCAGAAAGCTGAGATTTTGGTGGCAGTACTAAGCAGTTAGTATACTGTTACATTTCCTCAGATGTGCCAGACAGCTTCTACCTTATCCCAAGATACACACTTTTTTTGTGAAATTTCCAGTTGGAGATTATAATTCCATGACACTTGATCTTGAAATGAAATAGCCAAAAGTGAAAACTAAACAGGTTCCAGACAGCATGTTTAAAAAAAAAAAAAAAAATCCTCACTAACTAACAAACAGATTTATTGAGCATAGGATTGGAAAATTATTCCCCCAGCTATTAATGAAGCATCAAAGTCCAGACACTGCAGTCCTAACTCTTGCTCCAGAGCAAGCAGGCACCACTCCACCAGGCTTTAGCAGCCTGATGAGTCTTTGAAAGCACACTACTTTCTAAGATGGTGTTAAGATGGGATCTCTACAAGTCTGATGGAAAACAAAATTAGAATTCCCAGTGACCTTGGTAGACTGAAAACATGGTCTAGAAAAAAATAAAAAGAAGATGCAACTTAGTTGGACAGGTGTGCAGCTCTGCACTTTGTGAGGGAATAACCAGTTTCACAAACAGGAAATAGCAGATGGCAAAGGACTGAAGAGGTAATAGGTTTTCAGAAAGATCCTGGGAACTAGAGCAGACTACAAATTGCAGATGAATGAGCAGTGGCATGCTACTAGAAAAAGAGTCAAATGTTAGACAAACATATAAATGGCAAAAACATTATCAGACACAAGAATTTTTCCATTCTACTCAGCACTAATAAGGCTGGAGTTGACGTAGTTGAAATATAATGCCCAGTTTTAGGCGCCACACTTCAAAAAATCATACATATCAAATTGGAGACAGTCCAGAGTAAAGAAACAGGAATGATGAGGCATCTGCAAAACACAAACTATGAAGAAAGACTGAAATAATTGAGTTTGTTTAGTCTAAAGATGAAAAAACTACATGACCCAGGGATGCAGAGGGCTAGGGAGGGAAAAGGCTTGAGGAAAAATGATGACAGTCTAAATATGTAAGAGGCTGCTTCAATTCTTGTCCATGGTGGCTACAACACAAAAAAAAAAGGCTTGTGGTCCAATAAGAGAGGCTGAACATGGACTTCATGAAAAAACTTCCTAGTGCTGAAGAAAAGGAAGTACTGTGATCGATATCAAAAGGACATAGGATTTCTAACTGAAAAACTACAGCTTTTTTAAGAACAAATTAGAGAAATACCTGACTGGAGTAGATCAACATTTCTAGTCCTTTACAGCTTTCTTTTCTGTCACTATGATCTTCTGTGCCACACAGCTAAACGCCTGTGGCCCCCCAAATTGCCTTGACTACAGTTCTGTACCTACATTGGATTTCATTTATTTGCAAGTATTTAAGTACTATATTTATTAAGCCTTTAGGTCAATTACATTAAGAAATGTAATTAGAAATGTAATAAAAGAAATGTAATATGTATTTCTGCAGAAAACAGGAATATGAGCTAATTAAGTACATGTTTAAGAGATCTACATTTATTCCCTTTGCCCATATGGTTATTAAAAATTGCATGCTATGTTATCAGACTGTAATGAGATTTATAATAATTTACATTTCTCAGGGTCATTTGGTACGTGAACATATAAAGCATATCCTCCTACTTTGAGACACCAGCCTCCTCAAAAGTTCATGCCTCAATAAGTCTTTCATCACAATTTAATTCCCAATCCACTCCCCTCCCCCGCAAAAAAAACCCCACCCTTTGTAGAGAAAAAACAAATTTTTGATAATTTTAATGCTTAACTCCTTCCTGAGACAGATTATTACTTACTACTGTATCAAGAAAATTTGCAGCAGTGTCCTTCATATCCACTGTCATGTCATGACAAAATTCAAGGAATGGAGAAGGCATTATTGACTTGCAAAATTATCACGACAGTGAACCACCAAACACAAATTTTTTATCTGTACTTTAACAGGGACATTCTGGATGGAAAATAATGAAAAAAATCTCAATCATCCTACAAATGAGTTATAGCATATTAACTAAGTCACTGTTACAAGAACTGAGGAGATCAGAGCTCTGTTCGTGATTCTGCCAACAACCATCCAGGTCAATACACTTGACAAGACTTGTTTCTCCTCTTGTATCTCATTTACGCAGATTATACAAATCCTTTGGAATACTTTTTCTACATGTATGTATAATGAAAGTTTAGTTGAGCTTTGATTTCAGCCAGGCACTCATGTAATGGCAATAAATAATTAATTATTAAGGTATATATAGATTCCTGTGAAACTATATAGGCAGTGACCTCCAGTGGATTCCAAAAATGAACAGCTCTGGCTATCCTTTAAATCAAAAACAGCAGGAAAATGTCAACACTGCTAATCTTCACAACATGCAGAAATAAAGTGTTATTGATTACTGTTAGTAAGAGCCTGCAGGGCTATATTTTCTGGATTAAGTGTTGATAATTGTCTATACAGGCAAACACAGTTATTACTATTTTTCACATGATCATCATGGATCAATACTTATTTGGCAGATATTTGTTATGATAATCTATGTTTACTGTCATAGCCATTGAGGAACAGGTATAGATTTGCAATAACTGAATTAACTTTCTAATAACAGTCAATGTATCTGATACTTAATGTATTTTATTCATAATTTACTACTTTTTGAAAATTTAAACAACAACAACAACAACAAAAAAAAAAGAGCCTATTTGACAGCAGCTTTTGGTTGTGATTGATCTCTGGTTAGGGGGGAACAATGCAAGTAGTAATTGGGAAAGATAGAACAGGTACTTATAGATCTGATAGAATCTGATTAACCTCCCACTGAAACTGGGAACTTGTACAAACTTGTGTAAAACATGGAATACCCCACTAAAGTTTAAACCCTGGTGCCACTAGCAATCATATAGAATTGCCTGAACAAAACACAGCCTGTAACACAGAACAACATGCAATTGTAGATGGCTTTATTTTTGTTTGTACACTCTTGTGTTTTCTTAATTCTGAAGTGGATGACAATCCAGTCATTCTGTAGTTTCTGTGGCTAAGAAACCAAACAGATAAGAGTGTAAGTTCCATTGTATACCTTCCCTTTGGGGATTCCCACTTGAATCTGGCCTGTTGGCTTCAAGGCATGAAGAACCATGTTTGCTGTTCTTTGACTAATGATTTTGACTGTCATAAGTAGAGTCATTAGAAATTAGATCATCATTCTCCAGCTGCAGCCTTAGGGCAGATATTGGATTTCAGCAATCTCTGAGCTCTCTCACCCTGAAGGAGCCAAATAATGTCAGAACTGATAAAATAAGAAGCACTAGCTAGCTTCCTGCTACAGCCACTGAATTGGAAAGACTGTACCAACCCAAAGGATTTGCAATCTAGATGGAAAAAATTCTGTTTAAAGATTAATATGGAGAACTAAAATTATACTAAAAGAAGAAAGGTCACAAATATATATTCTCTATAATTGTAAAAAAATAGTTTCATGTCATTTTGGAAAGTTATTTATTTTCAGTGCTCGCTTTTGCCATCTTTACACCTAGGCTGAGGAAGAAATTACATATAGATCCCTGGAGCTGGGTCAATGAGACTGAAAAATTTGTAAGAGCTTTGTGGACCTGCAAGGCTGGAGGAAGGAAGGGTTCCCTTCTGAGTACTACCTCATTCAATTCACAGCACATTTTTCATTCTAACTCGTGTAAAAACAAACAAACCATAGGTGCTTTGTGAATAATTCCTCATGCCTCATTTCTTGAATTCCTTCATGTACCTTTTTTTTCCTATTTCTATAACTAAATTACAGCTTCTGCAAATACATATTAGTAAGGACAGGGGCTAGCCTCACTCACTCTAGACAGCTTCATCTTTTCAGTATTATTATTACTATACATAATACAACCAGGTGTCATTTGTTAACAGGTCAGAAAGTTTCCAGCTGAATAAATATTCCTTATAGGTATTAGATCCTAAAGACCTCAGTCCCTCTCCATTTTTATTACGTGTATCTATGATACCATAGGGCCTTTGACCATCTAGAAGTTACATGGGCTTTGTTTTATCCTCAAGGCAAAGAAAAAGTATTGGCATCTTCTGGATAACAACATTCATTTTTATGATTGTAACTAATACGATTGTTATTCTATTTATTGTCATTAGCATTGCTTCTAATGGTACTGTTATTTGGCTGTAATTGTTGGATAAATAGTATAAAAA
>VXBL01000761.1:0-35260 GCA_013400195.1 Aramus guarauna | reverse complement strand
GCTCCAACAGCTCCATATCCTTCGTATGTTTGGAGCCCCACAGCTGGATGCAGTACTCTAGGTGTGGTCTCATAGGAGCAGAGTAGAGGAGGAGAATCACCTCCCTTGACCTGCTAGTCCTGCTTCTTTTGATGCAGCCCAGAATATGCTTGGCTTTCTGGGCTGCAAGCACACATTGCTGGCTCATGTTGAACTTCTCATCAACCAATGCACCCAAATCCTTCTCCTCAGGGCTGCTCTCAATCCATTCCCCTCCCAGCCTATAGTTGTGCTTGGGATTGCACTGACCCATATGCAGGACCTTGCACTTGGCCTTGTTGAACTTCATGAGGTTCACATGGACCCACCTCTCAAGCCTGTCAAGGTCCCTCTTGGATGACATCCCTTCCCTCCAGCATGTTGACCATACCACACAGCTTGGTGTCACTGGTAAACTTGCTGAGGGTGCACTCAATCCCACTGTCCATGTCACTGACAAAGATCTCAAACAGTGCCAATCCCAACACCAACCCCTGAGGAATGCCACTTGTCACTGACCTCCACTTGAATATTGAGCCATTGACAACAACTTTTTGAGTGTGACCTTCCAGCCAATTCCTTATCCACCGAGTCATCCATCCATCAAATCCATGTCTCTCCAATGTAGAGACAAGGATGTCATGTTGAGCAGTGTCAAATGTTTTGCACAAGTCCAGGTAGATGACGTCAGTTGCTCCTCCCTTACCTACCAATGCTGCCAACCGTGTCATAGAAGACCACCAAATTTGTTCAGGCATGATTTGCCCTTAGTGAAGCCATGTTGGCTGTCACCAGTCATCTCCTTATTTCCCATGTGCCTTAGCATAGTTTCCAGGAGCTTCTGCTCCATGATCTTTCTGGGCACAGAAGTGAGATTGACCAGCCTGTAGTTCCCAGATCTTCCCTTTTTCTGTTTTTAAAAATGGGCATTGTATTTCCCCTTTTCCAGTCAGTGGGAACTCCACCAGACTGCCACCACTTCTCAAATATAGTGAATAGTGCCTTAACAACTATATCTGCAGTTCCCTCATAACCCATGAATGCATCTGATCAGGTCCCATGGACTTCTACATCTTCAGGTTCTTTAGATGGTCTCAAACCTGATCTTCTCCTACAGTTCTTCATTCTCCCAGTCCCTGCCTTTGCCTTCTCTGACTTGGGCAGTGTGGGTAAAGCACTGATAGTGAAGACTGAGGCAAAAAAGTCATTGAGTACCTCAGCCTTCTCCATATACTGGCTAACCAGGCTTCCCAGTTCCTTCTGGAGAGGGCCCACATTTTCCCTTGTCTTCCTTTTATTGCTGATGTACCTATAGAAGCTTTTCTTGTTGCCTTTGATGTCCCCGGTCAGATTTAATTCTACCAGGGCTTTAGCTTTCCTAACCTGATCCCTGGCTCCTCAGACAATTTCTCTGTATTCCTCCCAGGATACCTGCCTTTTCTTCCCCTCTGTAGGCTTCANTCAGGGCAATAATCCAAGTGAGAACAAGGTTGAAGCTCCTGTTACCTCTGTTCCAGAGCAGGGGCACAGTATCAGATTAAGTTGCATATAATTCCAACTAATTGTAATTGGGTCTGTCAGTTAGAAAGCTTGCTGGGAATGTTTTGACAGAAGGCTCTTTTTGTAAAATAAACAAATAAATAAAATATAACAAAATAACCACTGACCAATTTGGACCTAAATGTTACAGGAATTGTAGAATCATAGAATCACAGAAAGGTTTGGGTTGGAAGGGACCTTAAAGATCATCTAGTTCCAACCACCCTGCCATGGACAGGGACACCCTCCACTAGACCAGGCTGCCCAAAGCCCCATCCAACCTGGCCTTGAACACTTCCAGGGAGGAGGGCTCCACAACCTCTCTGGGCAACCTGTTCCAGTGCCTCACCACCCTCACAGTAAAGAACTTCTTCCTGATATCTAATCTAAATACTGGAAGGCTGCTGTTAGGTCTCCCCAGAGCCTTCTCTTCCCCAGGCTGAACAACTGCAACTCTCTCAGCCTGTCTTCATCAGACAGATGTTCCAGCCCTCTGATCACCTTCGTGGCCCTTCTCTGGACTTGCTCCAACAGCTCCATATCCTTCGTATGTTTGGAGCCCCACAGCTGGATGCAGTACTCTAGGTGTGGTCTCATAGGAGCAGAGTAGAGGAGGAGAATCACCTCCCTTGACCTGCTAGTCCTGCTTCTTTTGATGCAGCCCAGAATATGCTTGGCTTTCTGGGCTGCAAGCACACATTGCTGGCTCATGTTGAACTTCTCATCAACCAATGCACCCAAATCCTTCTCCTCAGGGCTGCTCTCAATCCATTCCCCTCCCAGCCTATAGTTGTGCTTGGGATTGCACTGACCCATATGCAGGACCTTGCACTTGGCCTTGTTGAACTTCATGAGGTTCACATGGACCCACCTCTCAAGCCTGTCAAGGTCCCTCTTGGATGACATCCCTTCCCTCCAGCATGTTGACCATACCACACAGCTTGGTGTCACTGGTAAACTTGCTGAGGGTGCACTCAATCCCACTGTCCATGTCACTGACAAAGATCTCAAACAGTGCCAATCCCAACACCAACCCCTGAGGAATGCCACTTGTCACTGACCTCCACTTGAATATTGAGCCATTGACAACAACTTTTTGAGTGTGACCTTCCAGCCAATTCCTTATCCACCGAGTCATCCATCCATCAAATCCATGTCTCTCCAATGTAGAGACAAGGATGTCATGTTGAGCAGTGTCAAATGTTTTGCACAAGTCCAGGTAGATGACGTCAGTTGCTCCTCCCTTACCTACCAATGCTGCCAACCGTGTCATAGAAGACCACCAAATTTGTTCAGGCATGATTTGCCCTTAGTGAAGCCATGTTGGCTGTCACCAGTCATCTCCTTATTTCCCATGTGCCTTAGCATAGTTTCCAGGAGCTTCTGCTCCATGATCTTTCTGGGCACAGAAGTGAGATTGACCAGCCTGTAGTTCCCAGATCTTCCCTTTTTCTGTTTTTAAAAATGGGCATTGTATTTCCCCTTTTCCAGTCAGTGGGAACTCCACCAGACTGCCACCACTTCTCAAATATAGTGAATAGTGCCTTAACAACTATATCTGCAGTTCCCTCATAACCCATGAATGCATCTGATCAGGTCCCATGGACTTCTACATCTTCAGGTTCTTTAGATGGTCTCAAACCTGATCTTCTCCTACAGTTCTTCATTCTCCCAGTCCCTGCCTTTGCCTTCTCTGACTTGGGCAGTGTGGGTAAAGCACTGATAGTGAAGACTGAGGCAAAAAAGTCATTGAGTACCTCAGCCTTCTCCATATACTGGCTAACCAGGCTTCCCAGTTCCTTCTGGAGAGGGCCCACATTTTCCCTTGTCTTCCTTTTATTGCTGATGTACCTATAGAAGCTTTTCTTGTTGCCTTTGATGTCCCCGGTCAGATTTAATTCTACCAGGGCTTTAGCTTTCCTAACCTGATCCCTGGCTCCTCAGACAATTTCTCTGTATTCCTCCCAGGATACCTGCCTTTTCTTCCCCTCTGTAGGCTTCATTTTTGCACTTGACTTTGTCCAGGAGCTCCTTGTTCATCCATGCAGTCCTCCTGGCACTTTTGCCTGACTTCCTCTTTGCTGGGATGCATCACTCCTGAGCTTGGAGGAGGTGATCCTTGATTTCTTGGCCCCCTCTTCCCTTCAAGATTATCCCATGGAAAAAGTCAGCTATTAGAATCAATCTCTTTGCAAATATTTTTTGGTGTCACTATCAAGAAACTCACATATTTAAAAAAACATGGATTTTTAAAACATGAATAAGTTTTGAAAAAAAAAAAAATTAAGAAAGGTATTTTGAAAGTTAAATACTGCTTTAAATAATCCCAAACACATTTACTTCCACCTCTCAAGATACAGCATCAAGATTTTTACTTCTCTTTGGGAATGGAGGAAAAGAGGTAGTCCTGATTTTCAGCTGGGATACAGTTAATTTTCACAAGAAGCTGGGAGGGGACTCAGCCAAGACAGCTGACCCAAACTAGCCAAAGGGATGTTTGATACCATTACGTCATGTTCCATATACAAAGGGGGCTGGCCAGGGAAGAAGAGTTGCTGCTTGGGGATGGGCTGTGCATCAGGTTTCAGGGCAGTGAGCAAATTGCATTGTGTATCACCTACTTTGTATACTTTTTTATGAATATTGTTGATGTTATTTTCCTCTCCCTTTGCTGTCCTAGTAAACTGTCCTTATCTCAGTCCACAAGTTTTATCTTTTTCTTCCAAATATCTTCCCCATTTCACCAGGGTTGGGGACGAGTGAGAGAGTGGCTATGTGGTGCTCAGCTGCTGGCTGGGGCTAAACCACAGCAGAGCTCAAAAATCTATCACAGGACAGATTTTTACAGCAGTTCTGGCTTAGATGTAACTTCAACTAGGTCAATGGGCTTACCACAATTTTAAATAAGCTATGTCTACATCTTTGATACCCTTTATAAGTTTTATAAAAGGTATGCAGCATTGTTTTAACTCTTTTGTGCAAGGAAGCTCTCTGTAGACTTTTGCCCCACTGTAGTACTAGTATTCATGGTTTGGTTAAAAGGGAACACTCTCACAGAAACTATGAGCGCCACAACCACATAGGTGTAATTTCTGAGCTTTTTCTGCCCCAACCAATTCCTGATCATCACAAGCCACCCAATATCTAGGAAAATAATTGCTCAACAGACTGAACAAATACTTCTCAAAAATACCTTAGGACTTCAGAATATTAAAAATACTTTTAGAACAAACAACTCCATTCTATATGCCTTTCCGTTCACGCAACATAACTGCTAAGAGGTCTAACCACTCCTTAGCCAGCAGTTACTTAAAACAGCATTTTCCTCATCTGAGCTCCTAAATATCCCTACCTGCATGTTTAATACACTAAACAAAGTCTCTACTCTCATTTTCATAGTCCCATTCCAATCAGACTGCTTGGGGGCTCCCAGGTGCATCCTATAAAAGAAACAGCATAGAACTCCTTTGAATTTAATGGAAGCTTACTTTTTTTTTTTTTTTTGACAAGCACAGCAAAAATGTGCTTTAAAGCAGGAGACAAGAAAACATCCTCTTTTCCCCCTATGTTACTAGTAATTCTGACTTCTCCAGTTGTGAAATGCTGTTCTTGAATCTGTATCATTTCTTTAACAGTACATTAAAGATAGATGCAGGTCTCTCCTGCATCTCCCTTTGCTTTATGGGGAACACATAGATGCTTGAAAGCTCCCTTAACAGGGTAATTATTGTCTGGTGTAATTTACGGGCTAGTATAATGCTCTGAGAGGCATTAGAAAAAGAAAGAACTCGCAGCAGCTAAGTCTAGGCAATATGAGCCTTTAAATGACACTGAGTGGATTATCTGTGGTAAAAGAGAGAAAATAAATATACAAGTTTCAGGCAAGATTTGTCAAACATCTATATAAAATTAAGTTTTGGTTTTGCTTTATTCTCCATTTTGTGCGTTATTTCCCTGTTGATGCACTGTATTGTAGAAGTATCCTGGCTGTGACAAGATCTTTTTTTTTTTATTTTCCCCAGTATAACTTTCAAGAGAAAGAGTGTAGGAAAACTTTTAATGAGAGAGCTGAGAGGGGCTCTTGTTTCTTAACATCCCTCAACAACCAATGCTTGTGCAAAAGTCATTTTACTGGCTCTACATAAACCCAGCTAAAGAGACTGGATACTTTCAAATAAGATGGGAGTTTATGCATGTCAGAGAGTAGATGTTCTCTATGAACTATCTAGTGGGTCATTAGAGAAAAATCTGACGGGGTCAGATGAGGCACAAACTTTCATTTTCAGAAAAATCATCCACTACCTTAGACTGTTAAAAAAGGTGAGATCTACCTCGAGGTGCGAGTCAAGGCTGCATTCTTTCAAAGAGTTATGGACATGTAGTGCTTTTAAAAACAACAGTGACTATAATTCACAAACTTCTTTAATAAGTCTCACCTCCTGTTATCCTACTGTGGTGCCACGCTGGGTCAATTAGGAAGCTTAAAACATCTGCAGTGGAATTCCTGAAGGGATGTATGGGGAAGTGGGAGCTCGGAAAGCTGAAGTATCAGATCCAAGGTTTATGACCACTGAGACTTGAACCCCCAAGAAAGGAGGAGAGGTACTGAAACCTAAAACATGTCTGAGAGGCTCAGAAATTAATATTGATCTTGATATCCAGCTAGCTTATAAGCATGTAGGCTTTGCATTTGGCTGTACTCCTGTGGTGGTGCAAAGGTGCGTGAGAGAGCACGGACATATATTGGTCCTACACAGTAAGCCCACCTGGTACTTCACTATGTGAGCAAAGTTATAAGTTTGGGTTGTGAGGCCTGAGTGTTAAGGGAATAAGCCCAAGCTTATCAGCAGGGCTTGTTCTCCCACATAAACTTCAAACACCAAACTACATCTGGACTTACGTGATTCATGTCTTGTCAGCTTGGGTCTCTCTGCACTTCCTGGGATTCCCAGTCCTGCAGTTAGGGCCAAGATAAGAAAGAAGCCCTGTCTATAGGAGTAATACCTGTGGAGATGAGTGGCTGAAAGGCATTGCATCAATAAGGTTCTGGCCTAAGATTCATTAGCTCCAGAAAATTGCTTGACACAGCTCAGAACTACATTATGTTACCAAATGATGGTGCCAGAGTGCTGTGCCCAGATAAGGGATGATGCACTAGTCAGAGATGTGCCATGTTTCAGGAAGAGCATAGTTATTTATGTGAGCTAACACACAGAGGTGCAATCACTTTTGAAATCAGTGCAAAATCTTTCTTCCTGCTGAGCTCAATTTTGGAATCTAATGCATTCATTAAACATACAAATCGTGCAGCCCTCATATCTGGGCACTGTACTGTAAGTTTTCATCTGAAATGACCTCCAGCTCAGAGAAGGCCTGCAATTTCACCTCACACAAATTAATCCCACACAAACCCAGTATGATACATGAATCATGTAAAATCTTTCTGTAGTATTTCTAAGGCCTAGGGGGACACTCGTTCAGAGGATGAAAAAAGTAACCTGATATTTGCAGCCAGGATTTATTGACTATATTTTTTAAAGACGTTGCATTTATCAAACACTGTTGAATGGATACATGTTGTCTGGAGTTTTCCAAAGAATTTCTAGTTGCCTATATTTCTGTGGTCCAGATCCTGAGTCCTGTCCAAAAAGCAGGGAGAAAGATGGAGAGCTGGTCTTTTGAAGATTTCTCCTCCAAAGAATCCTTGGAGAAAAGCCCAAAAGGTAGCTTCACAATGATATCTTCAGGAAGTGCATGCTTAACCAGGGGAAATACTGGTGGTTGAACTATCTGTATTCCCTGGTGTTTCCTGTGCAACCTGCTCTGGGTGATCCTGCTCTAGCAGGGGGGTTGGACTAGTTGATCTGCAGAGGTCCCTTCCAACCCCTGCCATTCTGTGATTCTGTGATTCTTTGGGTGTAACAGAGGCTACCCCAGCAGAGATTTGGCATGTTGCTTTATACAACCTTTATACCACCCCCAAGCAAAGTGCTACTCAACAAGGGGAGAAGTCTGGCCTTGGATTATAACACATGACCTATCAAAGATGTAGGGCAGCCACACTTGTAATGAGAGACTTTTAAAAGTCTTGGATATTCCTCAGATATGCTATAATCCTTCAGACACAGTGAAGTCCGGCCCACAGGGATCTCAGCAGTAGTTATATATAAAGAATTTGGAAATTAAGATAGATTGGGGGGGGTGGGGGTGGAATTCTGCTGCAGGTTCAGTGCTGTTGTACTTGAAGCACAGTTACTTCATTTTCCAGAACATGTTAAAGATGAGTAAAATTTCAACCAAAGCCTCCAGCTGAGACACTTGGTATCTGACTGTTCAGGACAGCTAAAGACGTGGACTGATGAATGCTGATCAGTTTACAGACAATCATTTACCTGGATGAGCAATCTAATGATGAATAATGAATAAGCAACACATTTGGGGAAACTGTGATCCTCTTTGAAAGAGTTTGAAAAACAAGGCAATAAAATGTAGATTTTCTGGAGTGCAACGTCTGTTTTGCAGCTCATCTAGCTCTCAGTCAGACTCTGTGACAATTCAGCTTTAGGAATCAGTTCCAAGTTAGTCATAAGGTTGCCGGGAGAAACCTTCAATATAAATGATTCCTTTTATATTTTTCTCTACTGATAAACTAAACACGGATAATGCATCAGGCCTGATTGTTTAAACTGGTAGTGTAATCCTAGGCATGGTTTTGAATTGTGTTGACCAGGACTTGCCCAAGCAAAACCCAGGCATGATTTGGAGGTTAGCCTAGACCAAGAACCTTTCTCATTACACAGATTAGGTATATGCCAGAGGAGAAGCAAGTGTAACTGCAGAGCTGTAGCTGTGATGTAACAGAGGATCTCAGTGCCAGAAAACAGTTCTTGGACCATTTGATATGAGTTTAAATACTGTATAAATTAATGTCTATATCAATAATCTGCAAAATTCCCTGAGATGTCCGTCTTGCTTTCCTGTGCAGAAATAGAGCTTGTACTAACACAAAGTTGAAGGTCACTTAGACAAACTTAATTTTCATCAATGCTATAAGAAGGTTTGTGAAAAATGTACAGTCATGGGTCAGGATCCTTTTCCATAATCCCAGAGCTTGACTGGGTGTCCCAGCCCTCCAGTGGTATAAACTGTTGGGTCTCCTCCCAAAGCAGAGATCTGCAGATGATATATTTTTTCTTAAATCCCAAAGGAGACTCTTAGAGACTTGTAAAGGGAAACAGATAGCAGTTAGGAAAAATAATGCTTCAGCCACACTACTCTGTCTGAGAAAGTTAGTTCATTAATTTTTCCCAGGCTGTTTTCTCAAGGAGAAAGACCATAGACTTACAACTTTACAAGAAAAGTCGAGATTCTCCTTTTCCACTTTCATCCTTTCAATACGTAAACCATTAGTTTCAAAACCTTTTTGACCATGGAAAATATTAACACTTTTATGAATAATCAAATTCTCTTTAGCCTGGCTCAGCCATAATCAACTGATGTCAAATTGCTTCTTTGAATAGCACAGAATATAATTAGGACAGGAATAACTATGTACTTACTACCTGTTAGCAAATTCTGACTTCTTCATAGTGAGCTTTATATTTAGATTTTATATATAGATCTAACTGCTTCCTATATATCAAATAAGTCTCTCTACGTATTTAAAGAAACAACCTATTTCGCATCTATGATAAACTGCTTCACAGCAAGCCACATCAAACTGCTGCAGGATGTCACTTTAGTAATTTTATTTAATAAGATTAGCATACTTGATACTCACACCCTTGACTTGTTTGAGGGATGTCTATATGAATACAGAAATACAATGGTCCCTGCCATGTTTTTGTTAAATGGACAGAAGACAAACATGGGCATTGGCATAATCCTCAAACAGTTTCACTTCTTGAAATCTCTCAGATTTCTTTGATAAATGTTCTAGGATAAGAACTTTTTATTTTCTCCATGCTTGAAAATCTTTGCACTGTGAGAGGCCAAGAATCTTGACAAAATTCATGAAAAAATTCCCTGTTCACACTACTTGTTTTTATAAGTGACTAAAGGGGCAATACTTTTTGCTGCCAATAGCAAAATCCAAATGAGAATAAAAATGCATTAGTTTTAATGATTTAAATTTTATTACTATTAACTTTATTTGTACAGAAAGAGTTATATCAGCTTTGCTAGTATATTCAGGCTGTAGGTATAGCTTCATTTTGAAATCTGGAATCTCTCCATCATTATCAGTGAAGTATATCATCATTTTAGCATGTAATACGGTTTAATAGTCTGGGGCTACTGTTTCAGAGAAAATAGTGCTAAATTATTTTCTGTGTTGTGACTTTGGCTCTGTTTTAGAGGGGGGTTACTATAGCTATTAATAACCTCAACTAGCATTAAATCAGACATTTTTTTTACTTTTATCACTGATCAGTCCTCTGAAAAAGATCCTCAACAGTCAATTACCCATTGTCCAAGGGACAATTCTTCATGAGATTAGGGTTCAATTGTAGGCAAAAAATCCATGTAATCAAGCAAAAATGCTTTAGTCCTAAGTGTCTGATTGAACTATTGTGTGGCAGATAATGCTGTTTGACAACCTGCTGAATTTATGCCAGGTAGTTCACACTTTCTTCTTATTAGCTGTGACATCTTTTTTCAGGTGTTGTAAATTACAGAATATTTTAAAGAAATGGGAATGGCAGAAGGAATCAGTCAAATGTTTAGGTATGGAAACTGAACTCATTACCTGAATCTGGCCACTTTCAATGATATGGGGCATAGCAGTGATAAATACCAACAGAAATCCAATGCCATTTTTCTTGAACATGAGGGATGTATCATGCAATGTGGCCTCACAAATTCATAGATGCATGTGAGTGTGTGTGTAAGGGAGCTGGTGAAAATAATTAAGATTTTGACTGATGATGATTTAAAAAACAGATTTTTCTTTCATTTTTGCACACAATGTCCCTTGAACATCTTAATGATACATCAACTTGAAAGTGCTACAACTTCTCTTCATTGATTGTAATTAGTACAACTCTAATTTTTAAAGTTACAACTTAATAGCAATGTACCTGATTGCTATTTTTTTCTATTTCCAACATATAGTGATAAAAATTTTCCCAAAAGGCCTTGAAAGAGTGGTTCAGTAGAATTAGAGGGCAAGGACTGAAGACTACCTAAACCAGATAAACTCAAATTATATTCATACAATATAATGTAACCAAAAAGCTTAGGATATCAGGTTTCAGTCATCTGAATGTCATCCATACTAAAATAATTTCTTCCAACTGAAATCACATCAAGGCATTCTAAACAGATCAATATTCATAGTGCTGAAAATCCATTTTGGTTTAGAATTATGTCTGGCTTTTGGGTTTGCTAATATTTTTAGCTGACTGGTTTGGAAACACGACCTTTGGCTACCCAATATTTTCTGTTGCACAAGAAAGGTTCTGTTACCAAATCTTGAATTACAGCAGTGAAGTTCATCAGGTATTGGTGGACAATTTCATTGTAAAGGAAAAATGAGAAAATTTTAGCCAGTGGCAGTAGATTTCCTTCTAGTCTCCAAACTACTAAGCTCACTGACCTGTTCCAGTCCCCTGAGCTCAAGGTACAGTAATATTGTGCCAAATATGTTGCCTGCTACCATCTGGAAATTCAATCTGAACAGAAAAATAACTTCACCACTTGCCCAGGATTTCTGGATAGCTCAGAGAAGTGACAACTGTGCATGAACAGTCAAGGTGTGCTGGCCTCGTGGCCAAGGCACAGATTGACTCAACTGCATGCAGACCACAAGATGGATGTTTGCAGAACAGATCAGAGGATTGTGCACGTCCTCCTTGTCAGAGCTGCAGATGCATAACATCAGCTGTATGTCCTGGACACACTGAACACCCTGCTCAGGTGTTCCAGGGCACATAAACCCACATTCCCAGCTGAGATTTCCCAGCAAAGAAAAGAGGAAGAGGGGCAAAGGAACCTGATGTGATAGCTCACTTGGGAATCAAGCAGACATGATCCAGGTGGGCAAGCTGTATAGAGAAAGATTTCTGGCATATCCCCAGTGCTAGCCCGGTTGACCCACACTTCAGCGTATGCTCTTTTACAAGCTTTTTAAAAGTGAGTTTTTTCCACAGAAAGTTTATATTCTGGAACTTTTACAGGGATACCACTTTTTAACCAGGTGGAAGTGATAGCACCTCTCTGATTGCTCCCTATCTGCTCCTCGCTCAGCTGGCATTAGAATTTGCCTGTTATGGTATGCCTCCTAAAAGATATTTAGTGACAAGAGAACAGGCAATAAAGCAAACAGCCCTGCTAAATTTAAGTATTCATTCTGATGTACACATGATGATGTACACTGTTTTGCCTCAGCCTCATCCCACTTCCATTCACCTTTGTAGGACTCGTATCTCACATGTTTTCTTGTGCCGGCTTCTTCCACTTCCACTGCTTCTTCTCTGCACCAAATGGATGAAGGAGTAAAAGCGACAGAGCATGAAAGTGTATTCTCCACCCTCAGCTTACTGTCTTGGCAATCTGTCCATGTATATACGGGCAAATCTCTGATTTAACTTGTTGTACTTGACATATGACCCTGTCCCACTGTCGCATGACTGAGAGGCTTGTGAACATGGGTTTCCAGACTTCTGAGAGTTCTTCAACTTTGGAAAAATATTTACTCTAAATTGTTTAATGTTTTGATACATGCTACAATGATTTAGTAATATTGAATATGAACAGTAGTCTGGTAGAAGGCTGAATAAATAACAGCAACTCCGTTATGTTTTATCAATCAATCCTGTAATCTGATCAAAATAGATATCAAATTAATTGAATAGAATCATCCTTCCATAAGCTCATATTGATTACTCTTAGTTCTATCACCAAACTTCATTTCATAGGATGTTTTATTTTTTATTTTTTTTCAAATGACAATTTTGTTTCAAATTTAACAGACTTTCCAAAGATACACATATATGCCATACATGTACAGCAGTCACTCTTGCACATGAACATTTTGCACATTTAGGAAAAATCATGAGAAAAAAAAACTTTGCTGGTTTTTTTTTGTAGGCAACTCTTAATAACAGAAACACTATGTACTTAGGTAGATGCGGGGCTCATTTTTAGAATTCCCAAACAAATTCAATCCAGCACTTTAGTAGATAAATGGAATCAAATGATGAACTGAACAGATCTGCTTAAGCATGTGCTTAAATGCTGTGTTGAATTGGATATTCATTCAGTTTCCAGCTTCTTAAAACTTCCCAGAATTAAACCCTATATTTTCTACTTATAAATGCAGGATAAAATATCAGATTTTCACAAGTAAGGACAAAGCTGCTTCTCAAATCAAGGGGCCAAATTCTTATTGCAGGTATATCTCAGAGAGCCCATAGTCACTCTTAAGCCATCTTATTTTGCACAAGTGGAAATGAGAGCCCAGGAGAAGCCATGTGCACTTACATAGGAATAGAACTCACAGTTTTTCTTTGAAATGTGAAAAGCAATGTCAGGAAGTGAGTATATGAGATCAAGAAAATGAAATCAAATCTTAATATTTCTCAATTATCAGCTAAAGAGGAAGAAGTTAATCTTGGAGGCAATACTTCATTTTTAGTACTGATTAAAATTGAAAGATAAATATAATGTTGAGATACGCAAACATGCTGGGGAGTGGGTCAGTTTTGGCTTTTCTAAAGATGTCCATTGATTTTCTGTAACTATACATGCATATCATGGATAGTTCTTAAATAAAAAGTTTAGGTCTTCAGCCATCTTAAATATAATCTTCAAGTGATATGTAGAAGCTAGCTGAAGAAGCTAGGTGAAGAACAGTATTGAAATGCTTGAATCTTTAAGGTTCAACTGACCATAGAAATGTTGCTAAAACCAACTTATTCAGCCTCTGAAATTGTATGGGATGGAATGAATAACTCAATGTCTCTAAAGTTACTAATAAAAACATAAAGAAATACTTGCAATGCATTCATAGCACAAATGTAACTTTGTCTAGCCAGTGTAGCTCTTACTTCCATCTCCCCTTACTATAATTCTTTCCTTCTAATAAAGAAGAAAATAACTTTTGGTCTGGTTGAAATCAATGTTTAATTTTTAAATCTAAAATAAAATGGGTTGTTAACTTTAAAAGATTGATATTAAGGCTTCGTAAGACCACAGCTGAGGTCAAGGTAAATGACCCTTCCCCCCTGTGTGGCACTGGTGAGACACATCTGGAGTGCTGGATCCAGTCCTGGGCTCATCACTACAAGAGAGGTATGGAAATACTGGAGCAGGTCCAGCAAAAAGTCACAAAGATGATTAAGGGAGTGGAGTGTCCGACATAGGAGGAGAGACTGTGAGAGTAGGCCATGTTCAATCTGGAGAAGGGAAGACTCAGGAGGATCTTGTCAATATTTAAAAATACCTGATAGAGTGCAGTAAAGGAGATGGAGTCAGACTTTTCTCACTGGTGACCACTGACAGGACAAGAGACAATGGGCACAAAATGGAATACAAGAAATTCCACTTAATATAAGAAAAGAACATTTTTATTATTATTAATTTTTACTGTTATAGGTGTCAAGCACACAGATTGCCCAGAGAGTTTGTGGAGTTTCCATCCTCTGAGATATTCAAAACTTAAGTGAACATGGCCCTCAGCAAACAGCAGTTAGTTGATCCTGCTTTGAACAGGAGCTTGGACCAGACCATGCCCAGAGGCCCCTCCCAACCCCAGTCATTCTCTGGTTCTATGAATAAAAGTTTAATTTGTATTTTTGAGCCCAGATCCGCCATCAAGATGCAGCTGTCTAGTCTAGCCAGGATCAGGAAGGGCTACAGCATACACATTCTCATTCTGCTACAACCTTCTGTAACTGAACTAACATGCAGAGCAGGTGCCTGACCAGACATGAAAAAGCCAGATCAACATCTTTTTCAGACATAACATAAGGGAAAGTTATAAAATGGCTAATAATTCTTTTAATAATAATCTTTCATTACTGAGAAAAAAAATAAATTACCACTTCTACTTCCTAAATTTGTCTGTGTTCTAGGAGGAGATATAACTACTACTTCTTCCCCTTTTTCTTACACATTTTGTTACTAAGAGAGCAGTGCTGAAAGAGATTTAGTCCCTAAAGCACTGTGAGCTTTCCTTGGAGAGACACTCAGTCCTGTCTGGAGTGAAAGTCAAGTGGTTTAACTGTACTATCACAAGCTCAGAAAGAGCTTTGTGAAGTCTCAAGGACCATTAAAAATGGCCAGGGTTAACAATGTGACATATATCTCTTAGGTCTGTTGTGGCTTAATTGAAACCATGGGACAAGTCAGACATCCAAGAGTGGGATCTGTATATACCTTCAGGTCTCATGTCTGATAGAGTGTGTAAGTACTGGTGCTTTCACACAAAATCATAGAGGTGTTGTCACGGAACCACACAAACTAGGCCAGCCCAGTTAACAATCAAACAGAAATATTTATTTTACAAGATGGAAGGGAAGAAACTAAGTTTTCTTTTAACTGAAACCACTCTGGCTCCCACAGACATTAACAATTCACAGGTCCAGGATGTCGGTCAGGAAATTAGTACTACACTGCTGACTTAAGAGCTTATAAGGTTTATGGCTGATGACCCAAAATGCGCAAAATTACTCCCCCGTGCAAGATGAGGTCTCTCAATCTGTACAGAAGATGAACCATGGGTGGCATCCCAACCCACAGGGAGAGCCTCCGACCACAGACCCACTGCCCTGAGGGAGACTGACTCAAGATGACCCTCTCACGGGACTCCATTTAGACCCAATTTGAATCTGACCTGTGGTCATGTATGGTCACATAGGTCCCTATTGGCCAAAGACCTCAGCTTTGTCTCCTTTCAGCTGAAGCTGCCAATGCCCTGTGGGCATAATTCAAACTGTGGCGGGAAGGTTTTCCTGGGGGCTTTGTCAAGGCGGGTGCATCTGCAACAGGTATATGGAAATGCCACTTCTGCAACCATCAGCCTTGTCTTAGAATGGGCTAATTACAATCTTCTTTTCAAGGTTTCTAGCTGGCACCTCTACCTCCCAAAAAAGACAAAGAGCCTTTTGTCCTTTTGCCCTGAAGATGAAACTCCTTTTCTTCACTAGCTCAGAGCATAGCCCACATATCCAAATAATCAAGGGGAATATGCAAGTACCACTTAAATGTAACTGAAATCAATCAGGGCTTGGATGTGGTGTAAAACAAACTGTTGTGACAGAAGTTACAAATGCTCACGTTTTACTTAGGCACCCAAAATTAACCTTTGTCTTCCTATGAATCCACCATTCAGTAAGGAAAATAACAATATAGAAGTAAGGATTAGTCCTAGTGCTTTATTATAGTAATATATGTCAATGTTGCATCCACAATATTCTTTCCAGATGTACTCATGAGCATGTTTATAAATGTTGGTTTAGGAGTAACTTTTCAAATATTTAAGCAGATGGAGCATCTGCTTCTATCAAGTCTATAAAGAGGGTGGGGTGTTAATAAAGACTTCATTATTGGCAGAGCAAATGCGAGAAAGATTACTGTTGCTTGTAAAAGCAGTAAACACTGTGAGAGGTGCAGTCTGCATACGGATGGCAAAACCTTTCCAAAGGTCTCTGTTTCTCTCATCATTAGACGGTATTAGCAGTCTAGCAAAACAGGAGCTCTCTATTAAAGAGACAGGAGCAAGGCAGGGTAAAATGCTGGAAGAAAAGCCACATGGCAGTAATCATGGTGAATAACTCTAGCTGTGGAATTTCATTAAATGAAATTTACTTTACAGTCACAATAAAATTGGAAATAGTAAAGGTTATGTTCTTTCTGGAGAGAAAAACCTAGTTGTTTCAAGTTTAGAGGGAATCATGTAGGCATTTGAAAGTGTCTGCAAATGTACTATTAAGCCCTGAAGTTCAGCTACAATGAACCATGAAAGAGGAGCAGAAATCTGCTTATAAGTGTAATGTAAAGTGTAATCATATTAAAATTACATGAGATCTATGAATCTACATGTAGATGTGCATGTGCACAGCTGCAAGTCCCAGGAGAGGAAGCTTCAAAGACGTCAGTCTTTATTGCTATGGAACGTGACATGTATTAGTTTACTATTCCTCTTACGTTGTTAGCTTGCTATTCACTTTGCCACTGTTGCCCTCTTTTTCATTAAATGTAATGATTGCAATGAGAATATTGCCAACACTTCTCTTGTCTCCTTGCAGCCCCAACAATTGTAATCTCTTATGCGAACTGCTATTTAATCGCAGTACTTTCTCTCCTCACAGAATTGTGTTCAGCATATTTTTAGAATTAATAAAAATTATCACCCTCAAAGGCTTAGACATCTAAACAGGGACAACAGTGGTTTCTGGATTCCACCCCCAGCCCTGTTGTGCTGTTCAGAAAAATAGCATGAGATCCTTGTTCTCTAAATACATAAGACACAGCATGGTGTTCATTTAAATATTCACCAAAATATTGTTATTAATATTAGTATGATTTGCATAGCAATAGCAATTAGTTTTGAGTGACTTTTTTTCTCAGAAAAAGTCTTCCGTTTAGATCTGAAACATGCATACACAAGGGAAAGGGAGATTTTGGTCATGAAGGGAGAAGGACAGGGAGCATTTGCCAGCCAGAGTCCTTATTTATAAACACTCTGATTTCTACCTGTAAAACAATGAGTAAACTAATCAAGGTTGTATCACCATCTGAGTTACCTGTAATCCTGGTGGCATTCCCTACAGGTGAGTTCCTCAAAGCAAAGGACTGAGTCTCTCTAGGAACTTCACATTAAAATGTGTGTATATAAGATGTATGCATATATATATTTATGCACATACATATGAAGCTTGCCAACAGCCAAAAAATATCTTTCAAGTTGATGATGTTATGCTGCCAGGGAGTGACTATTTTGTCATTGAATTTAACCTTATTCAGCTTCTACTTTAACCCCTAGTATTCCCTTTCCTGCTAGTATGTGACCACCCTTTTCCTGGCCTCATGCAATCCAAATGGAAACAATAAAACAGAATTTGATTTTATGCATGCTTATAACTCTTCTATACAATGCCTTATCATTATAATTAGCTTTGCAGTACTAAACCAGAAGCTGCTAATATGTGTTGATGGGATATAGTGCTTTCCATACTTCAGCCATAGGATCCAGAGCTCCAGGCTGTATTTCTTCTGATGCTAGGTTTCCTTTTGCGCTGAGCAGACTTGTTTATGATTTTGAATGTTGGGCTTGGTTTTTTTGGTTTGGTTTGGTTTGGTTTTTTGTTAGTACAGTCCAACAGCACATTTTGATTAACAACAAAGGAGAACATACAAGTATATTTAGATAGGATGAGTATCTCACTGAAATTTACTACATGCAGCCTAAAAATGTTTATTTGACACAGATTTACATACAGTTTAGATTTATTCTTCAGGATCCTAGAATTTAACAGCACACCTCTGGAATCAAAAGAATATCAATACCTTGTGTGTAGATTAGCAATGTTTTCAGAAACATCCTATAGTTTGAGATATTCAACTATTTAATCTGAGTGCATGGTATTATTAGCAACTACCATTTATTCCTGTAATGAGGAAGGTAATACTTTATTTTCAGAAATGGCAGCAGTCCCTGGGACTTAACTCAGGGGGAAAATGTGCTGATGCCCAAGAAAAAGTTATGGTAGAGGAGAATTAGTTCAGACTTCATCTGAATTTTTACTCCAGAGAATGGTATTTTATTAACTCTGATGTTTCAGATATTTTTTTAAATCTTTAAAACTTTATACTTTTACCAACATAAATATATTTTAATCATGTTTTCAACGCCATTTTTTCTTAAACCAGTCTTCTACATTGAAAAGCTTATAGAACACATAAAAAATGTTCTAAGAAATTTTCCAAGCAGCTAAAACTACTCCTGAAACATAACCATGGGTCTTCAGTTCAGAGAACAATACTTATCCACACAACGGATAGGAAGTACTTCAGCTGATATGTCATCCCAGTGGCAATAGTCCAGCACTAATTTTACTTTCATATCTCCTTCATATGACTGAAAATGAGCAGGATTCAAGTGAACCTAAACAGTTAAATACTTTATAGTCCCCTCTCCCCTATTCATACCTGCCCTGCTCTCCTGACCTTTTTTGCTTTTTCCATATCCCATCTCAAATTGTTTCTTCCCTCCCTCTAAATAGACATAGTTTACACCCTTATAATATCGCTCCCATCCCCTGCTTATCTCCACAGCCCAAAACAGTGAAACTCCTGTGAAAAAATTTTTGCATTGTGTTCACTCTGCTTCTGGGCTACTGTTTTCCCTCGAATATCAAAATCTCTTCTAATCTTGAAGATTTGGATTATAAATTCTTTAGGTCAGGAATTATCTCTTATTCTATGATTATAGCTATAACAAGGCAATTTCATATAGATATAATCTTTGTAAACTACCAAAATAAAATGAATCAATCAGCGACATTTTATGATACTATTTTTGAGCCTTGTTACGCTATAAAATGGATGTTACACTTTTTTTCCCTTCACTTATGGCTTTAGAATCAGCATTTTCTTTATAACCAAAAACTGAGACTGGAATTTAGATTTTTCGTATCCTGTATGGGAACAGCATTTTCGATTATTTATCTGATAACACCATTTTTGTCTTAGCACACTGTTACTATCAAGCCTGCATTTTGCCATAAACAGCATAAAATGAGCATAACAATACATTCTATTGTGGTGGGTTTAATTATTATTAAGCAAGGGATTGTTGACTGGTCTCCTTCTCCTCCCCTTTTCAGAATGAACAACCACAGAAGAAGTAATCTTTTCCCAGGCAATCAGTTTTATTATTCTCAAATAGATTAACCAGGAGAAGGACTCAGTGAAACATGCTGTGACACTGATTATGGAACAATAAGACTTGAAATATTCCTGAGAGCCATGACCAAATATAAAAATGTATATGAAGCAAAAATGAAGATAAGCCAAAAATATTTTAAGGATGAGTAAGGGAAACACCAAAGGGGCACATCAAACAGAAAGCTAAAAAGCCAAAATCTGAACGTGATGACAGTAAAACCATAGAGATAATGACATCATGTCACTCTCCACTACATCAGCAGTTTGCTGATTTTTTTCATTCTTTTTGTACTAGTATGCCTTCAGGTAGATTTCACATAGGAATCCATGTGTTTCAGAGGAAACTGAGCAAAGTATGTGTGGGGGAATACATGCTGTATTCTTAAAACACAATGGAAAACCAGTAGGACTGGGGAACCTGTAGGCAGAGCTCAAGAAAAAAGAATAGATTAAGGAGAAGGTGTTTCCTTCTGAAAGTTTTTCATTCATTGTAAAGGAAAGTGGCCTTTTTCTGTCTGAAACTGAGTATCTCCTATTACTGTGAATTTGTGGATGAGCAGTGTGATGATAGGGAATCATCAGTCAGGCAGGTGGTCTTGGTGACTTGCAGTGTTATTTTAAAAGTTTATCCACAGATTTTCAGCATCAGTGATGCCCCCAAAGGAATAACTGGCTTAGTAAACATGAGGATCATCAGAAGCTCCAAATATTATACAAGTTAATTAGCATCTTGTTATAAAGTAGCTTTTTTTTTTTTTTTTTTTTTTTTTAATGTGGGCCATAAAAATAGAATAGGAAGATACGTAAAATCTGTGACAACACCTGGGACATGCAGCCTTGCAATGACCCTAATCATTACTAAGGTAAGCCACACTATATAAAGCAATGGTGAAAAAGATGGGAGGAAATAGTATGCCTTATATAACAGCTCTATTATCCAGACTTCTTAGAAGACAATAAGGGTGGTTTGCTGCCTCAGCTGCCTGAAGCTCCATTTCCTCAATAGTCCCATGCAGATTTATCTGGATGTTCATGGGCAGTTTGCCAAAGGAAACTTTGAGGAGCCATCCTAAGACACTGGCCTCCCAGATGTGCCCTCAGAATCGTTGGGTCTCCTTACTTCCAGTCACCACAGCAATGATGGTAACTAGGCAACATCACAGCTACGACAATTCAGTGGCCATCTATTTTTTCTCAGACATCTTGCATCATTCCTTGCAAAAAAAAGCTAGAGTAATATGGTAGAGGATGCTCTAAACATTTGGAAAATAAGGGGTAACTCACTGACTGTCCTGGTTTTGACTGAGATAGAGCTAATGTTCATTCCAGCTGCTGGCATAGTGCTGGATTTTGGATTTAGTATGAGAATAATGTTGATAACACACTGATGTTTTTAGTTGTTGCTGGGGACTTGTAGTGTCTACACCAAGTAGTAGTTGTAGTGTCTACACTTTTCAGCTTCTCATTGTGCCCTGCCAGGTGCAGAAGAAGCTGGGAGAGCACAGCCAGGACAGCTGACCCAGACTGGCCAGAGGAATATTCCCTACCATAGAGCGTCATGCTCTGTATGTAACTGGGAAGTAAGCTGGGAGGTGGGATTGCTGCTCAGAAACAGACTGGGCATCAGGTTGGTTGGTTTTTTTCCCTTCCACCTGTGGTGAGAAATTGCATTTGTGCATCATTTGGTTGTTGTTTATTGTTATTTTTCTTATTTCCATTATTGATGATAGTAATAACCACCAATAATAATTGATGATGATGATGATGATGATGATGATGATGATGATGATAATATCATCTTCCTTTGTTATCTTATTAAACTGTCTTCATCTCTACCCACAAGGTTTTTTTTCCATTCTTCTTTTTTTCCATTCTTCTCCCCATCCCCTTGGGAGGGGGAGGAGTGAGCAAGTGGCTGTATCGTGCTTAGTTACCTGCTGGAGTTAAACCATGACACTGAGGTGAAGAACAAATGCACAGCAGAAGCATTTAGAAAATAAAGGAGAAAATTTAAAGCAAAAGTTACCATCACAAGTCCACTCATCTGGCTTTGATACTTGGTTGCTGAGCAACATGTTCATTCGTAACAATCACTGAGCTTGATTAAACATGGTTTGTCTCTTTGCTGGAGGTGATATAAAAATTTCTCAGTCTGTAATCAAGAGACAGCCAAACTTTGAAAAATACACAATAAACCAGCAGGCTTCACCTGAAATCCAATTTATTTCATACTCTCTGACAATAATTTCTATAACCAAGTGCTAGAGGTTTGGTCAATCTTACTTCCTTACTTCATGCTTTGCAACTCAATTATGCTGCAACATAGGGAAATGATAATTATAGCACTTGAGAAGCACTTTGTATTTCCAAAGCTCTATTCAAAAGCTAATTACTAAAAAGTGGTATAGCTTGACCCCTTTGGCTGTATATCCTGGCAGGGCTGCACTCAAGGGACAATTCTGGGAGGTTAGTAGCCTTCACAGTCTGTCCTGAACTGTGCCACAGATTTCCTGAATGAGTCTTGTGAGATAACTTAGGTGCAAATTTTGCTGATCCTAGTTACACTCAGTCTAACCAAACAACTTACAATTACTTCATTAGGGTTTTATTAGTCCAGCTGACTAACACTGTACTCTGTGAATAGGCTTAATGAAGGATTCTCATGGCAAATAGAATAAAAGAGTAATAATAAACTGACAAGCTGAAAGAACAAAATATTATCATTGGGCATGAATATATTTTTTACTTCAAATGAGTAGTGAACAGAGTAAAAATATATTTTCCAAGACTTTTCAGCCTGAAAGTATTTCTTAAAGCTTTGAAGCATTCACAGAGCTAGTTCCATAGTTATTAATTGTGGAAAACCCCCTGCATGGATATTATCTTCTCATAGCACAAAATATATAAAAATTAGGGTACAGAAAAGATTTGATGTTAGCTGCATGGTCTGGCCTCTTGGTTAATGGTTGCAAGCTACATACAGTACAGTAAGAGATTCACCTCTTATCTCTATCTGTAAGTCAAACCAATGAGTAATGTTCCTTTGTCCTCACTACTGCAAAGAAAACAGTATCTATACTTATTCTCAAAAACACTTTGATGTTTAAACTATCAGCAAAACTCTTTTCTCTTTTCCACATAAGTGCCTTAGAGAATTTCTAATGTTGCCTAAGGAAAGTACAAAATAGTGAGACCCCTTGTACTCACAGAAAAGATTGGGAAAGGCCTCTTTCTAAGAGAAAAAAAATGTATTGTCAGTTATTCCTATGAAAATAGCAAAGCCATCTTGGAAGTGGGATATAAGGGTAAAATTTCTATCAGCACTGGCCAGTCTATCATGTTTGATCATATTTTTTTAAAATTAATATATGGAGATTTTTAATTTTGAGAAGTTTAAAGGTACACTTGATCAGCCTGATGGTTTTTATTTATGCTAACATACTCCTCAATGCAAGACCCTTTCTGCATTTTCAGTTGTCCTTCTGGAAACTGTGTGAAAAATGTGGGAGATATCAGCATGATGGTTGTACTTCTCTTTATGATTATTCTGCTGTTTGTTATGAAAGAATAGTAGGTTAACTCAGAACCTGATGATTTTTTAATTCTGGACAGACTCAGAAGATGGCTTTACGTAACACCTGTTATCGAAATGTGTAGGGTCTAAGAGGATTTCAGACCTTCTACATTGTACCTCTGAATACACCTTCACACTCATAGAAAAGGGTGTGAAGAAAAGATCTGAAAAGATAACTTCTGAAAAACTCAGCTCCTACAAATATTGGGAAGAGACGGTCTCTACAGAAAAGCAGACTGCTTTGTCATCCTCACTGTTTCAATATCTAGAATAAATCAGACTGATCTGGAAAATAATTTTAAGATGTGTGAAGTCTTCTACTCATTTTACACCTTTTATGTCCAATTCCTATATTCTTAGAGGAAAAGAAATTCTTATTTAAGAGCAATTTGCTCTGTACTACTGCAAGAACCTAGAACTGTAGAATCATAGGACAGCCTAGGATGGGAGAGACCTCAAAAGATCATCTGGACCTATCTTTCATGGGAGAGGGAGCTTAGATGAGATTATCTAATATCCACACTGTCCAATCGCATCTTGAAACCTCCAGTGATGGGGACTCTACAGTTTTCCAGTGATTGATTGTTCTCATTGTAAATTAATTCTTTCTTATATCAAGATGAAACCTCTATCCTGTGCAACTTGTACTCATTGCTCCTTGTCTTCTCCATGTGGCTCCTTTTGAAGAGAGAGCCTACATCCTCCTTGTAGCTGCCCTTTAAGTACTGAAATAGTGTGATGAGGTTTTCCTGAGCCTTCTTCAGAGAGAAAAGACCTAACTTCTTCAATCTTTCCCTACAGGGCAGGTTTTCCAGCCATTTGATCATCTTCTTGGCACTGCTTTGGACCCTTTCCAGTCTGTCCATAGCTTTCTTGAATTGCAGGGACCAGAACTGGACACAATACTCCAGGTACAGGCTGATAAGCACTGAGTGGGGTGATCACATCTCTGTGTCAGCTACTAATGCCCCTGCAGATGCAGCCCAGGATCCAATTTGCCTTTGCTGCTGCAACAGCACACTGCTGACTCATTTTCAGCTTGTGCCCACCAGGAGCCATAGGTTCGTTTCAGCAAGGCTGCTCCTCACACAGATCCTAGCCTGTACTGACTATTTGGTTACTTCGTCTCAGGTGCAGGACTTTGCACTTCTCTTTGTTAATCTTCATACTGTTCTTGCTAGCCCACTCTTCCAGGCTGTCCAGGTCTCTCTGTAAGATGGCTCTCCCTTCTGATGTATCCACCTCACCACCCAGTTTGGTGTCATCAACAAACTTACTGATGCTGCTTTCGATCCCACCATCCGGATCATTTCACATCATGGAGATGTTGAACATTGATCACCATGACCTGTTGGCCTATTTCCTACCCATCCTGCAGACCACCTATCCATCCTGTATCTTGCCCGTTTGTCTAGTAGAAGTTTTATACTTCTAGGAGCGGTATTACAGTTTTATAAATCTCAGGTTTCTTGCATACTGTATATTAGGCAGTATATACTGTCAAGGTTAATGGTTGCACTCATAACTAAAGCAAACTTGAAAAACTGATTGCTATTTGAAGCTGCCATTGAAATTTCCCACTATAGTTTTCCAAGTGAGGTGGTGCATTTTTTGTTTCTCCCTGGAGATTTTTTTCAAATGCGGGAAAGGCACACACATATCTTAGTTTGCCATATGTTTTAATGTTCACTAAAATTAGTTTGGAACAAAAACTGGCTAGAAAACACAATTTCTAGTGTGTCTGCAGAGTAATATCCCTGCTCGTAATGAAGGAAATCTAATCCTTCCAATCAGTTTACACTCTGTTGCTTGGTATGACACATATGGTAAACTGATGTAGCCTTAAATAAATACCAGAAGTAATAATAAGGGGGAAAGATGCATAGGAGAAGAGACGCATTATAGCATGGTTCTGCCCTACTGTTAATTTGAGATGCTGATTCAGCATTAGGCACTAGTGCAAATAAACTGTGTGACTAAAGCAGTCAGAGAAGGCAGATTTGGGAATGATGACAACTGAATACTACAGAGACGAAGTTCACATCCAGAGCCAAAGTGAATATAAACTTATAGCAAAGTCTCTTAAGCAGTAGTGTTATTGAACTAATGCCTTAGAAAAAGTTGTGCTTGTATAGGTCTCCAGTTCCTGTGTGGGTGAACCATGATCAGTTTGCAATCTTAATTTCTTTCATACTGCACTGCAGATTAGAGAAAATTAAACACATACTATGCAGAGGTAGGTACTGTTGTGTGATGTCTTTGGCACAATTTGTATTCTAGTCACATAAGTGTCCTTACACAACTTGTTATTTTCTTATTCTTAGATGTTCAATAAACTACATGTTAGACCACTTTAGAAATACAAGGTTATATTTGATGATACACTGCTCAAAATACAAAGTTTTCCCATAAGAAATGAATTTATTAAGATGCTTTGATGGCACAGCTCTATGTCAAACACCTGGACTGTGCTTTCTAAATTTGTACTTGAGAAAAACATTGTTGGAGACTTGTTTTCAGATCCTTTGTAAGTTTAAAGTGTATTAAAATAACTGTGACTTGCAGTGTTACCTTGGAGTGTTTTTTCCTACACAAGAAATTAGACATATTAGAAGTATAATTAATAATGATGCAGAAAACTTGGAAGTAGTTCAAAACAGTGAATTTAAGCAATCATTGTCTGACAAATTAGCCATAAAAACTTTCAAAATAAAAACCATTTGGAGAAATTCACATCTAGAAAATTCATTGCTTTGGTCTTCTGTGAGTAGTAGCATGAGATATCATCCAGGTTTTATATTTGATTTCTAAATTCCATTGCATGTGCTACATATGTAGATGTCAATGAGATTTCTAAGTGTAGATAAAAAGCACAATGATATTCAAATTTATGGGAAATCTTGAACATAGATGTTCTCCAGACTTATAATAAATTCTTAATTGCATCCCCCTAATCCAATACTGATATGATAGCTGTAAAATGCAGCTTAACGTCTCACAAATGTTATTTTGTGCTCAGACTAAACAGTTAAAACATAAAGGAAAATAGCCACAAGACAACAAATGAAAAACCAATGGGAGCCTAATTACACCTAACACTTACTTAATTTTTTTTTTTTTTCTTTTCCCTGGAAACCTAGTAATTTAAATACAAGATCCCTTGGGTACAGATTAGGTTCTGCAACAAGAAATAATTATGTGATGATAAGTTCTAAAGAACATCGATACTTTTGGATAACCCTAAGTACGTAGGCTACTGTTGCAATACATATTAAGTTCAGTAAACAGCTTAATTTAAGCATGTTATTCAAATTTATTAACCTTGTTACAAATTTTAATGCATTGCAGAATTGTATATTGTCAAATCATAATTGCATGTGGAAGCTGTCCTGAGGAAAACCTGGGAATTTTTTCTGAGTTAAGGAAGTTGAAAATTTTTACCACTAGAAATGCCTATATCTCTTTTTTTGTTGGGTTTGGTGGGTTTTGTTTTTTTTTTTTAGCAATCAGGGCTGTTACTTAGAAAAGTTGTTTAGCAGTGAAATAGCTAGTGTAATTTCAACTATTGTTCTGGTTTTGTGGGAATATACTATTGAGTGAAAATGCAGCTGTTCAAAATGCTGCAGAACAACTATTTCAAGCTAACTCTAGACCTTGAAAAACAATACTACTGAAGTTTCTACTTGTCAATCAATACCGGTCATTTAGAATTTAAAAAAAAAAAAAAAAAAAAAAAAAAAAATTTTTTTTTTTAAANAAAAAAAAAAAAGTTTCTTTTCTGGAATCAGTTCTAACCTAGAAAAGGAGGGAGTTTGTATCCTACCAGTTGTAGGTCCTTATATTTTGACCTCTGATTAAACCTCAGATTGATACAAATCCATGGCAAACAGTCAGTTAAGAAAGGGAAGAATTTATTTCTATATAAACATGCAAAGAATTAAACAGTGACTAATACATTTAGGGAAAATAATTTGGAAGCTTTCATTAATAAAATTTACAGTATTTTTCATAACCATTTTTAATTAGTATTTCATCAGGGTAAAACAAGAAACTCGGAGTTCTAAAAACGTAACTAATATTCTGCTTTGCAATTTTGTCACTCTTTTCATGGAAGTTATGAAAGGTATGTTTTGAAATGCTCTTGAAAAGGAACTAAATTCACAATTGGTTTTTAAAAGTTCCTTACAGCCAGGCTGTAGAGTCGACATTGTGACTGCCCTTTTGCAACTAGAGGGAAGGGAAGGGAAGGNAAAAAAAATAGATTAACTGTGTATTGCCATATATGTGATGATAGCTCATCTCTTTCTCAGTCCAATAGATGGTGTTAGTGCAGTCACCTCTTATTTCACTAAGATATTAAGAGGAACTGAGGTTTCATGTCAGTGGTGGAGAATATTTTTTCCATTCAGAGTTAACTGCTATCCTCTATTCAAAAGGGTCAGTTTTCCTGTTTCTGTTCTGCTCTTGAAATTTAGGTGTTATTCAAAAGAAGAGCAATCAGTGTTAACATATGATATAAGCGTGGTAATTCTTATCTTTGCTGCCAGAAATGGAAAGCCAATTGATTTTGGAAGCTGTTTGACACATGCCTATGTACTTTGATCATTGAACTGAACAGTATAGCAATTAAAAATAGAAAGATTTGTTTAGATAAGGGGGATTACTTTTAAGCAAGAACAATTAGCATTATTCCATTGTATGAATTGTCAGGTATAAAACACACCTGAAAAGAGAGTGGAGAAATTTCTCTCTCCTGTTTCGGACACTTGTTTTAGAATAGAGTGGATCTCCATCTTAAAGAAAACTCATTTGCCTTGAGTATTGAGTAGAAAGGGACCAGCTGTGACCAGACAGGTAATTTTTAGATGGCTAGCATCAGATGGGAAAAATACTACCCAATAATTAATCACTTTCCACAGTGAGACTTCTTCCATATTAAGCATTAAATACTGTGAATAGTATCCCAAACTCATTTATGTTGTTTCCAGGCTTTATGCTCAATTAAATGAATGACATTATATTTATTGCAAACCAACTAGAAGCCATTATGTTTTGCATCTGGGGACAAATTCTAAAAGTCCCATAATTCCTCTCTTCCAGCCCAGGTTCCATCTGTTTCTGGATAGCCAGGGTCTTTCTAAAATTCCTAAGCCACCATCTGAGATAAGGTTACCATATGTCTAGATTTTCCATGACACTTTATCTTTTCCAGCTGGAAGTTTTACCATTCAGTATTTTGAACACTTCTATTATTTGTCCAGGATTTCTGGGCATATAGCTGCTCAGTAACAGCTAACTATTTCCTTCTGAAAAATCCTAGTTTGAAATATGGCAGCCCTAATTAGGGAAAAACCATCTGTCGTTGCTGTAGTGCTTAGATTTGAGCATAGCTAGATATATTTATCTGGACAGCTGCAACTTTGCAATTGCTGCACTAATCAATAGCTTTTGGCTGCAATTTTTGCAGCAGCAGCAATTACATTTACATTTTCTTTCCCAGCTGCAGCTGCACCAACAAGAGAATGAAAAGAGATGAACAGTGAAGAAGTAGAGCATCCGGAGGTACTGATTCACAAGGGACTTTCTTTGGGATCTCTTCACTTCATGTTCTAGTGTGTGAGGCTCAGGGAAAAAGGACTGATCAATAGCTACAGACTTCAAGATGACAACGTGAACAGCAAACTGCACTGCTGTGCAAGGTTCCTCTGACTTACGGAGCCGGCTCACTGCTGTGAGAATTCATTGTCTGTTCACTAGAATGTGACCGTTGCCATACTGAGCCTCCCAACTATAGCTAGACACTGGCACTTACTGCCCAATTTGGCAGAGGCAGATCAGCTGTTGATGTTGGTACAGTGGAAATGAATAAACCTATTAAAAATGTTCTCTTGCTGCAAACTGTAAAACTCTAAAACTAAAAAATCTAGTGGTGTTTTGGCACATGGGAATGGAGTTATCTAATTGCATTGGCAAAACTGCAGGAACCCACATTTCTATCGTTGTTCAATGCAAGGCTTGAATTTATAACTGGAAAATGTCTTGCTGGAAGAAAACTCTTGCTAATGTACACTGGGAGAGTAAATGGCAATGGTATTTCTTTAGGAGCACTCATTCGTCTTCCTTTTTGCAGAAAGACTAATTTGCCACCACAGACTACAACACAGATATTGATGATGAAACTTCTTCTACTCTTATTCAGAAAAGTTTGCTAATCTGCCTTCCCTATGGTTTATGAAGTCTGTTAGTGGATTACAGCATAGAACAAATACCTAAATATTTGTAAAATGACAGTAGAATATCCACTTCTCTGACCTTTTTATTTATTTTTATTATATCTGAGAACCTTTCAAGAACCTTTCTGAGAACCTTCTCTTTAACCATTTCCTGGTTGTAGCCCAGCTGATCATCCATTCTAACAAAAGGAGGGAGCTGGGAGACACAGGAGATCCTAGAGATGATAAGAATCCTTTCTTCTCCTCATCTTGTCATAAGTTCAGGCAGAGCAATCCCAGGCAAAAGCCACTAATTCCTTGGACATTCAGGGAAGAGGGTGAGCAGTTGTGACCTTCTACTCGATGTCGTCCAGTCTTTCTATGTTTATGACTGTTCTGTCTTTTGCTCCCATTCTAGCTTCTCTCTCTCTTTTTTTTTTTTCCCCCCATTCGTCACCTGCCATAACAATTTGGATATTCTTCATTCTTCTATTGCTCCCAGGAATGGGCTCTGTTTTTAGGGGAAAAATCGACAAGGGCACAGCTACAAACAGGAGCATAAAGGAAATGTTAAAATAAGACACATACATGTAATTATCTACCCACAGCCAAACACACTCCCAGTGTCCAGCTTTCTTCAGAGAACTTTCTGCACTGAATGTGCATTAAAATATTTGCTAACTCTTTTACAGGTCAATTCCTAGTCTTCTCATGAGTCAGTCTGAACATCTGGTACCCCCAAACCTAAATTTTTCAAGGAATTGTACATGTTTAATGCTTTATTCTGTTCTGAATCTAGGTATTGCTCATTTCATTTGATGGCCACTATTTCTTGTATCACCAGAAAGGATGATACAGAAATCCTTATCCACACTTTATTCCACTCATGTTTTTTGTAGATTCCTATTACATCCTCCTTAGATGTCAGCATTCTCACATGTGATTTCATGCACTTTGAACTGAAAAAAAAAGAATAATTAAAAATTCTTAAAGATTTATCACTACAGGAAAAATGCATGGGGCATAAGGGAGACCCAGGCACAATATACATATCTCATGTCTGTGCTACTTGACCTCAGGGTCAGAGAATAATCCCTGATCTTGCTTTCCTTACTCATTTCTTTGATGCATTAACTAGTCTTTAGGTGGCTATTGAGGGTTCCTGGAGAAAGGAATATTTTGGCACTATTCTGTGTTTGGATGTTAGGATCAAGAAGTTCAGCCTTGTCATTTCCAGAAACAGGCAAAGAAGGATCTACAAGTGTTCAAGCAGAGTTTTCAGCCGGTCACACTCCCTTCAGTCTGTCAATTGGGTTTAGTCATCCTGGGGATAGATGTAGTGAGGGAAGAAAGAGAACAAAGATAAGAAGTTGTATTGATTGAATGTGCTTTCCATCTGGGACGCATCTTTTCACCACTTCTGTCAGTTATTGGTGCATCTGCTTGTCCGCTTGTATAGGAAAGCCTCACTCTACCATTGTACCCCTTTTCTTGCCTGCTCTTCATCTTCTAATCTCTGAGAAACTGTGAGGGGTTCTCTCTTCTCTCTTGTCCTGTGTTGCTCTTGCTTCTCAACAAAAATTTTTCTTTCATGGAACAGCCTCGCTCATTCCCAGAGGCTTTCTGAAGTTCTCCAAATGTTCCTGATTCACCTCTGTCTGAAAAGACCCATGCCTGTTAAGTAAGAAAATAAACAGGCAGTTTTTACTACTGGTTCTGTTTCTATGGAGGAAAATGAGAAAATTATTAGAACATTTTTGCAAGGTTTGTATGGTATTTTCAGGGCACCTTTCTCTTGTCTTGGGAGACTTGAGTAACAGAGTCTCCTTTTCTTCCCTGCACACTATGCGATCTGGGCAACGGGGAATTTCCTTAGCACCGAGAGATTATAATAACTGGGGAGACGGATGATCACTGTAAGGGATATGTTGAATTGTTGCCATGCTTTACTCCATTTAACATCCAAAAAACCAGCATAAGCCTGGAAGACTTGGGGCAAACATTCTTATTAAGAATGCCTGTGACTTTACATGGTGGAGGTTGAGGTGAAATGGAAGCTGCAGACATAGCTTTTTTACATCTATGCAACACCTTTTTCGCTAGTGTAAACATATGGGTCCAAAGTAATTTATAGCCTGATGAAGATAATAAATAACTTGGGCTAGATCCTCAGCTGCTACAAAAGCTAATGGAGCTAGTCTAATTGCACCTTCTGAGCTATATGCTGCTGAGTGGTATATATTTTTTTATGTTTGGAAGACAGAATCCATGTTACTGAAGTATTATGGAGATATACAAAGAGGGGAGAAAAGGCAATTTTGCATTAAATAACAAACGATAGATCTTTCAGAAAACTAACTAAGAAAACAACAGCAAGTTTCTTGAATAAATGCGTACACCATACTGTCTAGAGGTCTAGACACTGTGATATTCAGTTATTATTTTTCCTGGTCAGAATATGTCAGATCAAGTATCCTACCATCACCGAAATCCATCAAAATATGAACCTGCACTTCTATTTCTGTCCCATATAACACAAAATTGAAGGTAATTTGCTTTTGTTCTTTTTTTTTTTAATGTCAAAATTCTTAATCTTTCTAGAGCTTACAGATCATATAATATATTTCTAACTCTTTACAATATGTTTTGTAGATAGTTAGCCAATAAAAATACCTGACAATTATCAATCATTAGTTTCTAAAAGTCTCCTTTACCTTTAAATCACTGTAGCAATGCTTTCATAAAATATGGCTTGTTTACTATTACATATACAATTACCTTCTATCTTTGCCATCTGGAAATGGGGAGAAGAACTTATCTTCTTTATACGGTATGGAAAATAATTTCCAGTAATATTCTGTATCATAACTGAAGGAGGATTTTTGTATCATAACTTAGTTGCTGTCTAATTTCATAAGACAAATGTATTTAACAATGAATATTACAAGAACTTATATATGCTACTATTATGATGTTGCTTTAAATTTCAAAAATGAATTCTACCATCTGGACAATCACATAATATTTCTAAAGCCTTAATAAAGCTCTACCAAACAATAAAATATTTTTATCACCCAGATATGATGCACAGGGGCACAGCAACCTGAGGAAACAAAAAGTTGTTTGGCAAAAGAGTTCAATTGTGTCCTTTTTAACATGATAGTGAAAAAAGGTAATTAGCAATAACGGTCAAATCTCACTAGATTTGAAACCTTATTTTACTCAGATTAGCATCTGAAATTTCAGATATTTATCTGAATTTAGCCAACCTATTCAAATATAATAAGTAATGATAATAAAACCCTCCAGTCTGCAGTTCAGTCAGCTTGGGCAGACTCAAACATGCACCGAATCTCCCTGAGTGCAGAGTGGTTCCTCCCACAATCAAAGGCCTGACCACATGCATTTAACTGCAGGAAATGTTTCCTCATGAATTATGCAGGTAACCCTCTTAACCAGAAAACCTTGGAAACAAGTTCTTTTGCAGCATGTTGCTCTTGTCCTTATAATCTCAGAACTGGAAGAAAAGCATAATGCAGACATGAGAATGAATAATGGGAGGCAGCAGACATAGCCAAACCTTGCATACATCCAAGAAGAAACAAGATGTTTCAACTTGAATTGAAAGCGTGAAGAATTCCTTGACTCATGACCAGAAAAAAATGCGTTTCAAAAGCCTATGTGAAAAAATGTCACTGGAAGGGTATTTCATACTTGCCATTATAACATAAGGGGAGGAGGATCTACATATAAAAACACAATAAACTACAGACTGGAAAATTGCAAAAATATCCTTGCCATCCCTCAATCATAATTTATTGCCATAAAAGGAAACAAGTTCCATATTTCTGCATGATAAGAACAGTGACAAATATAAATACCTATGTTTGTGCAGAAATTCAAAATTAATCAAATTTTTATGCCTGCGGGGGAAAGAGAATCCATAATACAGTGCAAACAATGTCAAAGAAATAGGAACAGTCATGGATCAAATATCTGATAAAAAAAAAAATTGCCCCTGGGAAATTCAGATATTTTTTCATGATGGTTTTACATCTTTATACAATGTAAAGACCCACTCTTCACTTGAGTATGTGATCTGTGGCAGCAAAATAAATATCTTCCTATCCCTGGTCATTATCTGGTATGGAGATTAAAAAAGAACAGCAAAGCAAACATCTGCAAGAAGACTCTCTTATTTAAAAGATTAACTCTAATATAAAATTACTTTATCTTGTCTTGCAACTATTTGGAAACTCATTAAATTTACAACAGTCACTTCATATGGAAATTACTTCTCTCCCCTGAAGAGACTGTTAACTGTAGTCACGTATTTCATGGTCCGTGATTATATGAACTTGCCCTATTTCAGCAAAGAGCTTGAAATCTGTACAACATTAATGCAATGACAAGGCCTAAGTATGGAGCTCAGAGTGTCTTTCTTGCCTTTTCTTCACGTCTGCCTACAGAGAGGCTGACAATGCACGTATTGCCTTGCTAATTGAGCGTTAGATTAAGTGGACTGGTGTATTTGTTGACTGGATTTTAGCAAATAAGTGGAAGAAGTAATTGCCATCATAAGCACAGCAACAAATCCGCTTTACATTTTAATTTAATGTGTTTGTATGGGATCTTAATCCTTAGAACAGTTACACCCTACTGTAGCTAGCTATAAATGTGAGGCATAAAATATCCTTCTAATAGTGTGTCATCAGCATTTGCATTTTCAGCTTGGAAAAATCATTTTGGAAATGTTGATGCATTTGGAAATATTATGGTCAATATTTGTAAGCTGATCAAATACTGTATTTTCTAGGAAGAAAACTGCAATGCCATTGCTCTTTATAAAAATTGTTAGACAAGAAGGCCAGCAAATTTAAATAATCACTGCGATGAAAGGTAGTCATATATTTTGTAAATAAAACTATCCACTTGTAAGCAGCTTTAGGAACAAATATAATCTAATGTTTCTGTTTATTTTTTGCCTATCAAGCCTATTAGAATGAACACAAACAAATCCTTGAACTTGAATGTGATTCTTCAGAGTATTATTACCTTATAAGTATATCACATAATGCTTTCACTGGTGGAATAAGTTTATTAACCTAGTGGTTAAAAAATGTACTTATTTTTTGAGAAATTTACTTAGTTTTTGAGGCAATCCGTTGGTCCATGTGTCAGGACCTGGTGGACACTGGCAGGGCTGCATGTCCCCAGGCAGCCCCACCTGTGGGTCAAGGAGCTCAGGGCAGGCTCAGGCTGGGACCCCAGCCCTGCACCCAGCCCAAGCCCTGCTGAGCCCAGTGGGGCTCCCTGGATGGACCTCAGACCTGCATCATGGGGCAACCCCACTCCTACGGCTTCCTGACGTCACATTGTGCAGCTTCCCTCCATAACTGCTACGGGATGCAAACATTACTTAGATCTTCTTGCACTACAAAAAGCTAAAAGATCTGCCAAAGTACTATCTGGCAGGAATTTATGTTATTCCATAGGATAAATCTCACGTTTAAACACCAAGCTATTGTATTAATTTCCGAAGTTAACTCATCATATAATGGTCCCCAGCTGCTCTGAAAATGGCTCTAAGAAACAGAGATAAAATTGGGAACAATACTGGTTTGCAATATAAAACTTTTTGATACAGAACTAGACAAGGAATGAGAACTGTAAACTCACTTTACATAATGAATGACAGGTTTAACAGAAAAGTGTAAGAAAAATTGTACATAGAGGAGCTATGTGAATCACTGCTAAGTAAACACACAGGTTGCTGAAACTGAGCGAAGCTTTAGCATCCACTGGCTTCCTAAGCACCTTCACAGTACAGACTTGCCCTCTTGAGGACTGGACAACTCAGTGCCTGGAAAGCCTCATACGTATACTTGATCTTCATGAAGACCTTGGTCAAGTCCTCCCAAAAAGTGAAATCCATACGTGTCAAAGATAATCTCCTAATGTTAACAGTTTTAAACACCTCTTTTATGAATACATTCTGTAGGGAGATGCTATCATTATTTTGGTTTTT
>VXBL01000756.1:88310-102235 GCA_013400195.1 Aramus guarauna | reverse complement strand
TTGCCGGAGGAACCAGGGGACCAACCCCCCCCGGGGCTGGTTTTCCTTCCTGGGATCTGTACCAGGGGCTTCCCAGGCTGCCAGCATCCCCCAAACTCTTGGGGAAGCCGCTGCCCTGTGGCCCCTCCAGCTGCAGCCTCATCCCTGGCAGGGTCCCTCGCTGCTGGCCACCACAAAGCAGGGAGTTGGTCGTGGAGGCATCTGCTGCCATTGCCCCCTTCTCTGGCTGTTGGGGACCTCTGTCCTCCAGCAGCCCAGCTCCGTGCGGCCAGGCTCTTCCTGGGCTCCTCTTTCCCTCTGCCCTGCGGCTTTAGCTGGATTTATCCCACCGAAATCCCCAGGTGTCCCCAGCCTTCAGCTGATGCTCTCTCCCAGGAGGGGAGGTTTCCCTGACGGTGAGGGGGTATTGCATCCCCTGCCCCACGGCCCCTCACACCTTCCGCGGGACGTGGGACGCTGACTGCGCCTTACCCACAGCGCCAGCAGGACAGTCACCGAGCAGTTGTTGGAAGTCCCAGGAGAGGCCTGACACGGCTCCCCTCCCCTTTCTCTAAGGCCATTTTTTTCCCCCGATGATCCCAGTTTCGGGTTGCGCTCTCCTCTGCTGTCACTTTTCTTTGAAGGAGCAGCTCAGCTTATCTCTGCCCTGAGCGTTGCATCGTCACCCTGAGACCTTTCAACTCCTAGTCCCCACCTCAGGCTTCTGAGGGCCAGAAACCCGGATTTCACCCAGGCGGGAACCAGGCCAGACCTTCCCGCTGGCCTAACACCCCCCAAACTACGGAAAAGCTGGGCGCCATGCCATAGCGGGGATGGCCACGGCAGTCGTGTCGGGTTGTCGTCGATTCGCTCAGAAGCAGCCGTGGCTGCGGTGCAGGGAGTCACGTACCACGGCGCCAGCCGGCTTGCGGTACAAGGAGAGGAAGCTGGGAGAGGCGATGAGGAAGTTTCACTCTCTGCAGGCAAACCCACCTGCCTGATGCCTGCTCCTGCCTTTATAGAAGCGCCTCTTCCAGAGAGCACAAAAACGATGGAAAGGTGTGAGAGAATGGCAACAGGTGATGCAAGAATCACCGAAGTTATGATAGAGAAAGTAACCCAAAACCTGAACCATTGATCTGAGTTCAGTATGTGCAAACCCACCATTTCCAAGTATGATCGGGATCAATTATCCATCATTTAACTGACCAGGATCTGTAATCTCAGCACCTCCAAGTGCTGCCTGTTTTTAGCAATCCTCCTGGGCCATACGTGTTTTGAAACCTTCTATTTGGACTTCAGAGTGTCCCTGCAACATTTCAAGGGCTAACAGCGGATACCGCTGTCTCGTGGCAGCTTCACATGGTTGCCACAGCAGAATGTTGTGCTGCATGTGCCAGGGCCAATATTTGGGGCACAGGTGGGTTAAGACCTTCTGTAAAGCAGCACGAGGGCTGGGATAGCCTTGCTGCTGGCACCAAAGAAGGGAGGAGATATTGTCCCATATGGCTAAATTGTGTACATTGGAGATGTACACAAAGGCTTTCAACAGCTACAACCGCCCCTGCAGAGCTGTTGTACAGCAAGGTACAATTGCTTGTGGGTGTACTGCAGGTCCCTTGTCCTGTGGGCTCGGCTTCACTGGAGACTCTGTCCCAGCAAGAAGCCGCTGAGCATGGAGTGGGGACTGGTGCTGCAGCTGGGGTGCAGGGACGGGAAGCGTCGTAGCCTCCACCCCAACAGGAAACTCCCATTGGGAAACAGAAATAATGGATAAAAAAAGATGGCTGGTTGCAACAGGGCACGTTGTCCTCCTGACCCCATTCAGATGGCCCCAGCAGCTCAGAGGAGCCTACACATGTACCAGGTCCCTCTGGGCTGGGACTACAGATGCAAACACAGAGGCGACAGGCGCAGGGTGCCCCAGACTCGCACAGCACTGCTTTCCCTCCCACAGCCACGCACCGGGTGTACAGACCCGGCCAGGACCTGGGAAAAACCAGACGGGAGCCCTGAGCTGAAGGACAATGCTGCTCGGCGTTGTGGATGATAGTGAGTGCGATTGCCCTCCTGGGAGCAGCTTCGTTTTTACCTCCGAGGGGAAGCAAAGGCAGACGAGGGTATTTCTGGGGCTGTGCCCTTGCTGAGGAACGCCCAGCTGCTCCGAGCCACCAGGACACAGTGATAGTTCCTCTAGCTTGGGGGCCGGCTCGCTTAATACTTATTTAAGGATCTCTGCTGTTGCTCTGTTGTGCTGTACAGATGTGCCCTTTGTCCACCAGCATGACAAACTATTTTCTATTTTCCTTATTTTGTAAAATTTTTTCCTGCTTAGAAGTAAATCATACAATTATCTCATTTATCTTCCAGACAAAGCTATCTCTACAAGGCAGAAAAAGGACACATGTTCTTAATGATATAGAATTTTATTTTTTTTAATTCCTGAGGTTAAAAAAGGGGAAAAAAAAAAGCATCAGGAAACATTCCAGTAAACAACCGTCTACATCTCTGTAGCTGTACAGACACCGGTTTACATAAATCTCTTTTCCCTCCATCTGGAGCATGAAGTTTGATGTCAATGGCGTTTGCAATTCTTTGGCAGTTAAGACCAAAAGATGCTTCTGAACAAGTTACAATCTCAGTGATTGAGCATAATTAAAACTATAGTGCAATTTCCATTTTAAAAAAAGGAGCAAAGTCAGGCTTTTGTAGCTTTGCTATTTTGTAATGTAGTACACTCTCATGCAATACATCTCTGATTTTTCATAAAGCAACACTGAGTAACGTTGAGTAAAGGAACACTGTCATTTTATTAAAGCAACTACGCTCTGTCCTTTGCATAAACCTCTGCATAACAAAAAATATTACCCTCCATTGTTCCAGCGCCCAGGAAAAACACCCAATTGCTTATGCTGACCACAATGTATATACTCTCTTTGCCCCACGAGTGTGACATCCCCTTCAATTAATTTAAATTTTTTTTTTTCTCTTAATTGCATTCCTGCAGGTAACAGAAGGCTTAAGTCAACAAATCACCTGAGCACCTGTAAACAAACAGATTTATCAGCGTCTCTGGCACAGCTCACATGAACAAGTGCTTTATGAATGGAGGTATAAGGTGCTTGAACCAAATAATCTCTTGTACAAACCTACGCTTGTGCTAAGTCCGTTACTGGGTTTCCATGGCTCCAGTAATAAACCGTCTGGGACATTCAAACAAAAGGTCGGTACTAATGACACGTTCTTTACTGTTTTCACTGCACAGCCTCTGATGTGGTAGATTCCCTCTTCCAGCTGACATGATGGGACTCCTGTTCTTGAACAGTTGCTTTGAACAGCTGCACTTCTGTCCACTTGCTGTACCTTACCAGCTTGAATATTTCCTCTCTTGAAACTTTTTCTCCATCTTAAATACTCTCCTTGATGAGATGCAAACCTTTTCTTTTTGTCTTTAAACTACAGGTTCTGGCTCCCACTCTTAGTCCTCTTTCAGTGAGCAAAAAAGCCATAAATCTACTCTCACAGGGCAGGAAAACCTGAAGAAAAGGTACCATAAAGACTCAAATGCTAAATAAAAACAATCCGGTGTTTTTATTCCCCTCCTCCCAAACATATGCTTTAGCCAGCCTCAGGACTGTCGATAGGAAAAACTTGCAGGGAAACATCTGGCTTGCTGGATGGAGCCAATTACTGCAAGAGTTATAAACAGTGGCTTAAAAATATTTGCCACAAGATGAAAAAATGCTAAGCGCTGGGATGGAGAGAGGAAATCCAGAGGCAAGTCTGTCAAATAATTTTGAATGGAGATATTTCAAATACTTCTGAGCAGAGTGGTCATATTTTGGCCTAAGATACTTGACAGTGTCCCTTTACCTCACATTTGGCATTTTAAGAAAGATATCCTAGTAAGATTAGTATTCTAACTAAAACAACAGCAAAATGCTTTTAAAAACCACACCTAAAAGCTTAAAGGAAAACTGCAGCAGACTTCAGTAACATCTCAGTGAAATTGCATAGCATACAGTACTCCATTCTGTAAGCAATAAATAATCTCTGCTTGCCTAGTTAAATATAAAACATAGCTTCAACACTGAAATATGCCATAATTCATGAACTGACTGATCTGTGTGCCGTTTATTGCCTGTTTATTGCCAACTTCAGTCTCACGTCCATCTCATTTTCACGTGCACAGCCACGTAAGGGTCTATCTGCATTGTAGCCTGTCCCCTCTGGAGGAGGGGTAAACCAGCTCGTACCCCCCCACTGAGCCCTCTGCCTGGCAGAGGCTGGGGAGCACACCACCAGTACTGGGGACAGGCGTCTAAGGGGAAGGGAAAGCTACCGGTGAGCCGGATGAGACAGATGCCTAAAATCCAGGTGCTCCATGAAAAGTAGTGGTTCTTTCACAATCTTTTTCCAAGAGGACTGTATTTCTACAGCGTTAACAATGGCAACCTTTAGCTTTATCTGCAGTTTTCTTTCCTATAAACAAATTTCCCTTTACCTCAGCTGCTACCATGTAAATGTCTGACACTTGTCTTGTGATCTCCATCTTTTAAACAACCAGACTTCTGCTGTAGGAGATCCCCTATGGGTAACGGATTCGAACAGCAACACATAAACACCAGCTGGACTCCCCCAACTCCCTTCCCTAATCGAGCTGATCCTTCCAATTCCCTACCCTTGTTACCACATTTACAAGTCTTCCCCTGCACATTTTTTCCCCTCCCCTAAATCATTTGCTTCAGCTTGTTCTTGCCATTTTTTCTTCCTTCCCCTCATGTTTTATTTTCTGTCTCCCACTGTGACCCCTGTATACCAGCTCCAGCTGCCACCAAGAGTCTACAGGGTTCCTGGCAGGCCGAGCTGGTCTGCTACCAACTGCTGTGCTAAAACCTTCCAGGTCTGAGGTTTCCTTGGGAGAAAAACAACATTAGAAATCAGACACACCTACAGTGATGAGGAGGGCTGGTTGGGAGAAAGAACTTTTCTCCCTTCTCCTGCCAAAATGTTTCGCTTTTCCATCAGAAGACAGGAATTTTTAAGAGAACAATCCGCTTTCAGATATTTTGACAAAAAAGTCGAAATTCTATATAGAAGGCAGATGGTTTGCATGGAAGTTTTGTATCAATGAGAACCCAGTCTTCCTTAAAAGGCAGTGTTTACAGCCAGCTCTGTTGCCAGATCAGAGGTGAAGAGTTAGCAGTTGGCTCAGGGCAACGGCAAGGGTTAGGAAAAGGGGCAGAATACGCTATCACTGGGTGGAGACCTCATCAGGGCTGGACATGCATTCAGTTTTGGATGGATGTTTTGAGACCGATTCCAACATGACTGCTACCTTCCACGTGGTCGATGTGGAGAGACACTGCTGACCTCCTCAGAAACTGTGCCTTCCCGTGAATGCTGAAGGCTAAGGTGCTAAAGCAGGAAAAAGGAATGCTCCTCTTCCTAATATCACACAGTGAGCAGTACTTTATTCTACAAACGATACTCCTGATTCTGCCACTCGTACTCACCATAAGAGCTTGGTTTCAGCAGAACAACTTACAGAGTGCGGTGAGCAAAAGTGAAAGGAGTTGCTGCTTCATGTTGTATTGTTTTGTAAGTGGTATTCAGTACCAAAGCATTTGTAAAAGCCAGTTAAGACTTAGCAAATCTTGGCCCAAAATCTAAAAAACCCCTACGTTTTCTGTTTATAAAACCTGGGAAAGATAAAAAAATCTAGATGGATTACAATATATGTCTGTGAAGACTGAAGTATTGCATAGTTGTTGTCCTGACTGTAAATGCATTAGAGCAGAACAGAAATGGTTATGTTTAGTCCTCAGTGAAGAGGTCAACAAGAATACACATTTTTCTTTAAATTTCCTTTTGAAGGATATTTTTGGAAAAAAAGTAATTCAATTTTCAGTAGAGAATTTCAGTTTGCATTTAGACACTCCCACACATTTTTTTCCCCACTGAAAAAGATTTGGTTGGAACATTATTTGACCTGTTAAATCAAACAACATGGCTTTTGAGCAATCTGTACACAGTACAGAACCATTAGTGTTGCTAAAAAGGCTTCCGTTTTTTAGTGTATACATGTTCTGTAAGTGCATTATAGCTATTGCATAGTTTCAAAGTCTTCAAACAGTGGTAATCATATTGCTTACATGTACATAAATAATAGCATTTCTTAAAAAAAGTAATTAAAATAACACAGTATATTCAAGGCTATGGAAAATCGCTTCCATCATAGATGACAGGTCGCTCGACAGTCAAGTGATAAAACACTCTTTTTGAGATAAACCTGTCAAGAAACAAAATAGAGCAAGATGGTCACATTAGCTGAAGCCAGCTAGACAGGAAGCCTTAAAAGTGTATTCAATCTTTCAGTTTATACTCAGGCAAAAAAGAAAAAAAAAAAGACTAGTGTTGAAAAGAAGCATGCCTGTGCAAGGGCTGTCAGATCTGTTGTTAATAAGATGACAAACCTGACTACACTTTCTTGGAAAGAGTCACAAATTACTTGCTTGCTTCTGTTTACCTTCTCAGAGGTTGAGACAGAAGAGTGGATTTCTGCTACAGGGGAGAACAAAAAAACCCAACAAGAACAAGTACCAAAACTCAGGCAGAAGATCTTTGGGCAAGCCAAGACCAATTTCTCATACTTACTTCTGAATGGCAGAATGATGGTACACCCGACCAGTTCCACCATCTGTAAAATCAAGCTTATTTCACCTTTTACACTCACCTAGAGAATGTGTTGTCAAATATCAGTGTGTAGATTCCAGAGTTTCTGACTTTCACCTGTCCTCTGATAGTTTCCTTATGAGAGTTGCAGCGGGTCATAGGAATAAGAACCTGGAATTCAATAAAAATCAAAATGAGACTTGCTATTTGCCCTATAAATTGACATTTGTCTTCAGAAAAACATTTAGACTTGAGCGATCTTGAAACTCCCAAAGTGCATATGTACCTGCAAGACTATTTATTTTCACTGATTAGCATTAAAAATTAACCCAAACTAAAGTCTCACAGTGAGACATCTGTTTACCTATGACAACCTTTTTACCGCCTTAAGCTATGGCTATAAATCTCTGCTTTAGAGACAAAATCAAATCCTGATCTTTTTACTGGTAATCTAAGCAAGTTTAGTAACATCAGCAGTGCTATAAAAAATCTATCCAAATATATCCAAGAGCAGGATTTAGCTAAATATGTCTTTTTAACATATGCGTTTTATACTCGCAGTATTATAAAATAAGCTTTTTCGGCAAATGTTAATTGTTTATCTGAGTTTACAGTAAAACTGTGTGTAACCATCTGTCTTGCTCTAAAACCCTAGCAGAGACAGTTGTCAGAACAGCAGCTGACATAGATCAAGGATGACCCTATAAAAGTCAAAGTTGTATTAAATAGATATATCAAGACGGAAGCAACATTCACTCTTCATTTGGCCTTCAGTTGAAGAAAAAAGGAGATTTTACATGGAGTTAGTTGCCCTGGAGTGAATTAATGCATGCTATATAAATGCCTTATTCCCCCAGTGAAATCACAACCTTAAGGGCTCCTCCTATCACAGTGGGTTAAACCAGCGGCTGCCTCATCTTCATTAAAACTTTGCAATGAGCTGAGTAACATAGATTCACTTAAGCCATAATCCTCATGAAATATGGACAGCGCACATAAAAACTGGTACCTTGGGGACTGGCAACGTGATTTTGCATGTCTCAAGGCACTGAAATACATGCTTCACTGTAAGAAATGCAGGTAACCCAATCAATGTATCTGTCTCCTTGCGACCCCTGCTTAAGAGCCTGTCAAGATCAGCCCAAAGCAGCTTACAAATGAAGTAATGTTGAGGGGGGGGAAAAGAAGAATTTTGCAGGCTTGGACTTTTATTTTTGCTTTTGTAACAGTGGATGAATTTCAAATGTGACCAATAGAAGCAACGGAGCTTTTCAACTCAACTTTTGCAGGCACCATTAAATAATTAAAGATGCAGCTCTGCCTCCAGGAGAACTGTAGCTTAATTGGAGAAACAAGTCCTTTATTCAATAGTAACTGGCACTCTTGTGCCATGTTCTAGCTACGCTTGCTGATTCCTCTAGGCAGCTGGTTGTAGTAGACTAAGGTAGTAAGGAAACAAAGGCCTTACTTTGCATTGATCCAGTGGTGTGTCTTCTGATTCCTGGTAGACAACGCTGAAGGATATGCTTTTAGGGTCTGATGAAAAGATCCAGCTAATTGTTAGCCCCATCTCTGTCACGGTGATGGGAATGATACTGTAGGTGCTGGATTTAATGAACAGCTCTCTGTTGCTTTCCCCAAAATTTAAGATCTCTTCCACTGTAAGGGGCAATTTGATCCTGTGAGGGAGAAAAATACAGTTATTTGAAGAAAGGTGGTCTAATTACTCAGACAGAAACAATAATCATTGCTTTTATTTTCCATCTATTTGAGGCAGCAGCTTTGGGACAGGTCCACCAGACGCAGGGAAATTTAGCCTTAGATGAAAGCAAGAACTACAGTAAAGATGACTGATATCAAGCACTTTCACTGCCCTGGCAAATGTGGATCATTTTGACTAATGCTTGAATAAAGCTTTTTAGAGTTACTATGATAAAAAAAAAAAGAGTCTGCTGCCCTCTACTGTTCTTTTTACACAAAAATTTAAACAAAACCCCCTCATTTATTTCCCTTTCTAGATATCATTTGTACAGGAAATAGGGATCAGGAGTACAGAGGGGACAGATGGATGGAATGTGAACAGCAGCTCTATCTAGATCCTCTGAAGCACCTAATGCTACAGCTTGGTCTGTTTTACCCAAACAAGCTGCATAAAAGCTGACTCAAAGTACTTCCAATTAAAAAGGAAATTCTTAGCACCTAGATGATCCTGACTCCTGAAGCATTTTATTAGCTTACTTCATTCTGATATCTATTTCAGACTGCAAACAGTGAGGCCCTTAAACAGGAGAATGCTGCTTGCTTTCTTCAGGGGAAACCTGTAATTTCTAAGAGCTATAGATCTCACCTACAGATACCTAACTAAAACTAATCTAATCTATCTCTCTCTAGGCTAAATAAATTGTTTCCAAATCAATGAGCTCACAGTAAATCACAGTACTGTGATTTGTTTGTCAGCGGCTACCAAAAATCAACTCATTTGCCAGAAGATATCGCGCAGTCACCGTGATGATTTGCTGTTCCAGAGTAAGGAGGAGTTCAGTTTTCAACCGTGACTACACGGTGGTAAGGGATCACAGTTGATTTATTATAACTATTGTACTCTGGCCAGAGAGGAAGCTTTATATTAAGTTTTGCTTACCTTGTTACTTTTTTCCTCTTAGCTGAAATAACTGCTGGGTGTCTCAGGTGATCTTTGATTTTAATAACCTAATGATCACTCTTGGTTTTGCCCTACAGCCCAACTATGATTTTAGTTACTGCTTCATTTACCTGGTTCTCTGAACAGCAGCAACAAGGTTGAAACATAGACTGATTTATCTCCCTGCAGTCAAAAGTGTAAAACCTTCCCCACAACTAAGCCAAAATTTCAAAGCTAGGCTTAAGGGGAGAGTGAGCAAAGGGGAATTTCTCCACATCACAAGCATTTTCATGTGTTTGATTCCCCTCTTGGCTGTGCAAATGACATGCTGTATCGCTACTGCATGTAACTATTAATTTCAGAGCAGGATACATGCAAAGAATTGTGCGCACACAGTTCAGAGAGGTTGAGCAGAGGCTCAGCTGAACAGTTCATGCTATGGCATGTATCAAGGAGAGCAGGCAAGACAGTTTCTGTGAGGCCACCAATAAATAATAGAAACATGCTCCACAAGGCCATGAATTCCCTCCCTGTGACCAAGGTCTGACTAGCGCAGCACTCCCTGACTTTCCCTTGCAGTTTCTTACAAAGACTACTAGAACTTCACAGCCTTCTCTCTAAGCCCTCCTCCTGTTCACAGCACCTCCTGTAATAACAACAGGAAGGAAGGTTTTCTGATGTAACGTGGACCCAAATCTTTCCTTCTTATTCTCCACTTGTACTCTGAAGAGAGAGAACCTGGCTCATTGCTGCTGCTCTGTGTAGTTGAGCTATACTCTCTGCTCTTCCTCAGACCAAATGCTACAGTGGGACACAAGTGATCAGCTCTTACAGGAGTCTGCAAGACTTGTGCTCACGTAGCTGACATCTGAGCTCAGCCTTTATTCTTTCAGCCTGGTAGTAATGAAACTGTTCTGCTTACATGATTTCTCCTGACTTCAACAAGCATATCTCAGCATCTTGAGCAACTTGCCACTCTTCCGATTCATCAAAGGTTGAAGAATTACACGTGCTGTTTCTAAGACAAGGAAAAAAAGGAAAGCCATGATTCTCTGAGTAGTATGTGGTCAAATACCATCTGCATGCTGATGCCTCCTAAAATAGAAATGTTTTGATAGTCATGATGCCAAATTCTAGAATTCTTCTTCTGCGCATTCTAGTGACAAAACTGTCTGGGCAAAACTGCAGCTCCATTCTGCTAACCACTGTGCACAAATGTAAAACTGTTTCTATCCTTGTTTCATGAGCTAAGAGGAATGCATACATCCAGAACATCTCTTCAACAGTCTTAAGATAAATTCCCTATTGAGATGCTGCCAGGTTTTAAAGATTCCCTGGCAGGTGAAAATCTTGATGGAGGGTAGACACAAGCAAAACAGTCTGGATTTGTACCTTAAACAAAACTTGCACAGGGATATGACATTTGCCCTGGATTTAATCTGTGAGGTATTTTACAACCGTATTGTCCAGTTCCTTACTCTGACAATGGTACACAAAACATATTTTATTGCTATCAGTACCATGTATCTTCTTCCCATACAAGAAATACTGGATGATTCAAACAGGAATACACCAAAGAAGCCATTGCAGGAGAGGATCTGCTATCCACTCCTTATCTCAAAAAGGGTGCATGCCCTCGGTGAACATTGGAGTAGCACCAGCTATGAATTACAGGGCTGGGACACAGAAAGGAGAATGAGTTTTAAGGTCAGTAAACAAATGCTGACAGTTTCCAAGTAAGTTAGAGGTTCTCTAACTGATACTTAACTTTGCTTCTCTGCATCTCAGCAGGTTGATAACTGAGACAATTAGGCTGTCATTCCCAGAAAAATGCCAAGGATTCTTACATACAGGGAACCAACTGGTTGATTTCTTCCAAAAAAACAGTGGAATCTAATAAAATGTAGTATCACTTACATGTGCTTCAGAACCATCAAGTGTAATCATGTAGCAAGGGCATAATTACCACACATTCTGTAGACCAATTCTCAAAAGCAATGCACAATTTAGCATTTTCTTTTAAATTGTACGGGACCTTGCTCTACAAGCAGCACTGCTGAGTCAGAGAAAACATCTCCAGGTAACAGCAGCACCTTCAGCTGCTCATTAACAGCATATACGGTCTCAGCACATGCAACCATGTGTGAGTTTTGTGGGGTGACAGTATTGGTTGGAAACAGGAAGAATTTACTGTTATGACTGCAAATTAAACTGTACCCACTGTCTACATAAAGCACTGTTATCTTATTCCTGTAGTCTCTTGGGTAACTTCTTCAGAGTCATACCACTACTGTTACCACAGTCATACCACTACTACCACCACTAAGGAGACAGCTATGACCTGGAGGGAAGACTCAAACCTTGACTAAGTGCCAAAGCCTGAGCTAAAACCAAATACTACCTGCTGCCTGAAATGTAGGAATGACATAGTACATGTTGGTCCATAAAGGTTAATACAACATCAATGCAAATACTTAGGAAGTGATACAAATAATTTCATTGTTAACTATCTCTATACAACTAGATAAGAAAACTGATTCTGAAAAAAACCACCCCAGAAAACTACACTGTAGCTTGTAAACCTAGATGTATATTTTGCTTGCACAGCAGGAACAGCAAGAGACTTCATGCTGTGATCCACAAAACTTTCCCTTCCCACCATGAGAGGTACACAGCTTTAATTTCACAGCCTTGAATTCATACAGACCAAGAGACCTGCAGGACTACAAGCTTCCCAGAAGTGTCAAACTCCATGGTTTATTACACATAATGCCATTAATTTCATCTTTCTTTTGGGACCCTGAAATGTAAATTACATCCCAGGACCAATATATTTTCCATGTTCTCCTCTAACATGTCATTTTCCCTACTCCTACTGGTGCAACCTAGCATGTGGTTAGGTGGTTAGCTTGCGGCTTGGCTGCTCTAACCAATAAATTCACTGCACCTACTCACTATAGGCTAAGGAAGCACTAAGTCTCCTACTTTGTCTCTTAAACAATCACAAAGCAGATCCTCCTTCTCTATACAATATCCCATTGAGTCCATCTGTTTAAACAGAGGTCTGGTAACCTATGTGGAAAATATAAGAAACACAGTCTCACGATTTAACTGGAGCTCTTGTCCCCCTGACAGAATTTATTCTTGCATGACCTATTCACACTAGGTGGCAGCATTAAGGATGTTCCTGCAGCTTGCCAGGTGCCCAGCTTATGAATATAAAGCCTCTGGTATGTCTGTTAAAATCCAGACTGTTTCTCTTCTTTTTCCTTTAAAAGTGAAATGAAGTGGGGCTGAAAAACAGGAAGAACTGAAGCATGAAAAAGACAGTACGACACAAAGAGAACAGCTCTGGTTCAGCAAATCCTTGAGACACAGATTGTTGGAGGCTAGTGGAGCCTTTTGAAGACGTATTACTTCATGCTTGTCCCGTTCTTACGCTCTTCCTCAGGCTTATGCTCTTCCTCAAGCATCAGCTGTTGGTCACTGTCCCTCAGCTGGATGGCTTGGTGCACTGCACCTGTTCTTATATATGGAAAGCATTTCTCACAAATGATGCAAAAAATACTGTGACCAACATCATGAATGGCTTTGGGAGTTTGAAATAAGAAATCCTTTTCAGAATTAAAACCTGAAGAAAGCTGGTTCAACTCTGCCCTTGACAATTTTCTGTCTTCATAAACACCTAAGCTCTGACAGCTGTAGCTATGTGTATGAGGTGTCGGCTTCATGTGGCTGAGCAGTGAAATCCCTTAAGTCATCATCCTGTCAGCACTGCAATGATTTCTGGAAAGAACCTCAGTTGTCCAGGGTCAGAACCTTACCAAATTGTTGAAAGCTAGAAACCTAAAATGGAGAATGGAGGGTGTATGGAGCCCTAACAGCTGCTTCACCCAGCAAGCATCTCTGCAAATGTCTCTAATGCCAAGAAACAATCGAAGGTGTTGTGCTGAAGTGCACCACTGATTCCCTGGGCCTGCCGTTATGTAGCAGGTCAGACACATCCCAGGCACCCTAACTTAGTAATCAACCTTCTCCTCCAGCCCAACAAAGAGAAAGAAAAAAAGAAAGAGGATGGTGAAGGATCAGAAGAAAGGATGCACAGACAGCCCTTAGCATGAGCAAGAAGAGAGGCATGATTTAGGATAGAGTATAGGGGGATATAGAGCTCACTGTGTATTTAACAGGGTGCAGGACAGCATCTTGCATGAAGGAGTGTGTATGGGTGGGAAGTAGATGGAAGGGTCATGGGCAAACCCTGACATAGGTAGGGATGGGATAGCATCATGCAGAAAGCTGAAGAAAAAAAAAATGCATGGACATGAAGATCCACCACTATGTGCTGTGGGTGACCTGCATATAGAAATCCCAGCCATGTCTCAAAAAAAAATGTACAATTTAACTATGCTACATCCTGGATGAAAAAAAACCCACAAAAAAACCCAAAAGGATTCTCCTGCCTTAAAATTGGTTACACGACTTCTGTAAGACCAGAGCGACTGGTGCATAGAGAGGAAACAAGCTAAGGAAACAATGATGATGAAGGGATATTTCTGTGCTCCAAGGGACAACATGGAAAATCTTTTCAGATTTTTTTTTTTTTTTTTTTTTTTTTTTTTTTTTTTTTTTT
>VXBL01000756.1:42229-88301 GCA_013400195.1 Aramus guarauna | reverse complement strand
TTTTTTTTTTTTTTAGTATTGCAGTATGGAAGAGGTTTGGCAAAGGCTCTGAGATGAAGACAGCTTTCAGTCATTGGTCAAATGCTGCATTTGCAGGAGGTTCAGACAACCGGTTTCAAAATAAACAATTTAGGATTACCAGGGTGCTTTCAAGTCCCTTCCCCAGCAGGAGGCAGCAAACAGATGACTATCGGAATCAACACTGGAAATACTGGCAAGCTGCTGCCCCAAAGACGGTGAATACTGCACAGTCTGTAGGTCACCAAGGTTACAGCCAGCTCTATGGGTAACTCTAGCTTTTTTCAGTCCTGAGGTATTTGCTTCCAAAACTGAGCTGTTTTCTTCTTAGATACCTTTGAATTTTCTCCTTGCGCAGTTCTTTAGAGGTTATTACAGGGAAACTGAGGCAGAATTATCAGAGAGGTATAGCAGAGGCGGTTTCTGGCTCGGGTTTACACCACTATCCACCAGGACCCCCAGTCCCTTTCAGCAGAGCTGCTGCCCAGCCCTCAGCGCCCAGCCTGTACCTCTGCAGAGGCTGCCTGCAGCCGGTGCCATTTCTGCACACAGAGGCTTCACAACTATACAATTAAACGTTCCTCAGACTGACCCATCCAGCAGTAACAGTCTCTCAGCCCTCTCCCTGAGACAGATTCACACAGCCCACTTCTGTTTTTGCCATAATTCCTAGGTTACAGTGATAATTCAGTCATGCTACAGTGGGTCTCCGCAGGCAAACTGAAGAGGGCCATCCACTCTTACAGAGCTACCCGTATGCAGACACACAGAGCAGCAGGTCTCACCGTTGCTATGGAGGGTTTCTTGGAGCAGACCAGCCATCAAAAAATATTTATGGAAACAGTCTATGAAACAAAGGATGTTTGACAGGAACAGCTTGTAAATATTTAGCACCTTGCTGCAGGTTTGTTTCTCAGAGATGGAGGAATTGCTACCACATGCAATGAAGCACAAGGGAGAACTCAATTTTAAAGCACGTTACAGCGCTTTGTGTTTCTTATGCAAGTAGTCTTCTTTCAGCAAATGATGTTGTAAGGTTAAGTCAAATTTGATGTTGTTTTTTTTTAATACGTATTTGCAGGTAACAGATTCAAGTACTCAGAGGTACAAGCATACTGCTCTACAGAACAGAGTTCCAGAAGCTACTGTACCACAGGCTGCTGCAAAGATCTAACTGCACGGGCTAGTTCCTTTGAATACTGCTTTCCTCTCATACAGAATCTGTCCATGACTAAGGCTACTACTTTTCTATACTAATCACTGCTTCTGAAGATGCGTGTCCAAAGGCTATCAAGAGCAGCGAGGCTCACTAGGGAAATGAGTACATGATAAACACATCTAGGAAACACATCTATGAAACCACCTGAAATGTTACGTACACTGTGTGCAGCACATTGCTTTATGGGATCCATGGCAGAGAAAGACCTGGGGGTACTGGTCGACAGCCGGCTGAATATGAGCCAGCAGTGTGCCCAGGTGGCCAAGAAGGCCAATGGCATCCTGGCTTGTATCAGGAATAGTGTGGCCAGCAGGAGTAGGGAAGTGATTGTGCCCCTGTACTCGGCGCTGGTGAGGCCGCACCTCGAATACTGTGTTCAATTTTGGGCCCCTCACTACAGGAAGGATGTTGCGCTGCTGGAACATGTCCGGAGGAGAGCAACAAAGCTGGTGAGGGGTCTGGAGCACAAGTCTTAGGAGGAGCGTCTGAGGGAACTGGGGTTCTTTAGTCTGGAGAAGAGGAGGCTGAGGGGAGACCTTATCGCCCTCTACAACTACCTGAAAGGAGGTTGTAGTGAGGTGGGGGTCGGCCTCTTCTCCCTGGTAACAAGCGATAGGACCAGGGGGAATGGTCTAAAGTTGCGCCAGGGCAGGTTTACGTTAGACATTAGGAAAAATTTCTTCACAGAAAGGGCTGTCAGGCACTGGAATGGGCTGCCCAGGGAGGTGGTTGAGTCCCCGTCCCTGGAGGTATTTAAAAGAAGGATAGATGAGGTACTTGAGGACATGGTTTAGTGGTGGGATGGCAAGGTTAGGTTAGCGGTTGGACTTGATGATCTTAAAGGTCTTTTCCAACCTAGATGATTCGATGATTCTATGATTCTATGTGCAGCTACTGGGCTCCTCCTATGAAGGAATACCACAGGGAAGGTTAAATGAAAGCTACAGCTCACGCTCAGTGGTGGTGAGGGCCAGGCATGTAGTTTAGCTACAAGGAGTGCACAAAAGATGCCCCTAATTACAGTAGGGTAAACAACAGCAGAGTACTACTTTATTGAGCAGCGTTGCTCAGGCACCTCCACTTCCATGCATCAAGAGCCTCCTCACAACTATTTCTCTCCCAGATCTTGTATCCATAGGTTGTAACTCAATTCCCACCCCTGCCTTTGCTGCAAGTGAATATAGTCACCCCTGCATTGGGTAGGCCCCCTCCGGCTCCCTTGTAAATGTATGGAGACTCTCCCAGCTTCTTCTGTTGACTCTGAAAGAAAATTCAGCACACACACTAGCTTTAACTAGGGCCAAGATTGCCTTAAAGGTAAAAAACTCACTTGGGGATGATCACCAACACAATACCTTTCTAGCCATCTCGAGCTCATCTTGGATGGGCAAAAAAATCTGAGAGAAAATTGTCACTAGAATATTTTTGCTCCAGAAAAACTAGAAAAACTAGAAGGAATTGGAAAATCCAGTATTGTCACAAAATATGCAGGAGTGGTTAAAAACGTGGTAAATACAGATTAAGCTTTAATTCTGTAAATATTTTTTTAAAAAATCAATTTGATTCTGGACATTTCAGATGAATGGCCATGTGTAAGTGAATTTGAATCAGATAGCGAGAGCACAGCTTGTTTATACTATCATATCTGTAGTACTTGCCACTCAAGAATAAAACAAAGGAGTAACCACATTGCGTTGCTGTTGCTTTGGTCAACAACTATGAAAGCTGTAAGGCAGCCACACAGGCTTCATCACTGATAAATAAAGCAAACTGCTGCTTTCACATTTCCTTTGAAAGATAAGACGACTGTGTTCCTCTACGATGTGACATCGTACAGTAAGTGACTATTTTCTTGACTTCAGGTGAATAGGTAGACAGTTTAAAAACAAAAAACCAAAAGCGTTAACATTTAGAAATAGTCAAACTTGAAAGATTTTGTTAGTATCATATATATCCTCCATCCTGACATGCAAGATTTAAGAGAAAGGGTGGGGGTTTATTCAGACTGTTGAAGATACTGATTTTGCATTCTAGTTTTGTTATTAAATCTTTTCCAATGCCTTGTTATTGCAGTAGCTCTTTCATTTACACTTGCTACTTTTTGAAATAGGTCTTTAAAATTTTTATGATATCTGGAACTCAGAGGGTGTATGTTAATTATGTCCTTTCCATTTATGCTCTAGAATCTGTTTTCCCAACTGGTATGTGTTTGAAAACTTCTCATCTCTTCTAACACACCTTTTCTGATTACAGTCTCAAAATCCTTTTGTAATGAAATCGGTTCATTTCTAAGCAAGGCACATCACATGATGCTGATAAGCATTATTTACCTTTTTCTGTTTATAGCCTGTACTTATTGTCATGGCAAAGTATGCTGGTTTTTATTATATGCTAAGATTCCTTTTTATTTAGATTTATTTTAAAAAAGACTGATCTATATTGGATTTTCTGTTTGGAACCCTGAGACAACAGAAATGAATAACTGGCAAGGTCGTTATTACTGCTTTTTACACCCTGCTTTTCAGGTGCAGCTACTAATGCAGGATAGTTGATCAGCACAACAGAAATTAGACCGTGGAGACCAAAAGGGGGAAAATCCCTCTAATACTGAGACTACCGGCTCCTGGTATACCCATTTCCAAGAGTGGTGGAAATGATAAGCAGCCTTCTTCTGGAGACAGGAGGAGAACTATCTATGCTGGAGCACACCAGAATAGCTTGTTCTGACTCTCCATAACTTGCTTGCATTTCCATTTCATTAATTGGAGAGTTAATTTTAACAGAACCAGACCTCAACGCAAATCCTGTATTAACATACTGGACACTGCATGGCTCGCTCTAACTCACTTTTCTACCCATGATGTTGTTCCTATTCAATTTAAGCTTCTATTAAACTTCTAAATCTTTTTAGAACCTAGACTCAGTCCATACAGACTGTAACAACACTTCCCTGCAAATAAATTAATCCTGCTTGCTATTCTCCTGATCAGGGAATTTTCTTCCTCCTCCCTTCCTATCTACCTAACACAATCCTTTCCCACTATCTCACTTCAGGTAGAAAGATTACTACTGTTCTTTCCTTTGAGAAAAGCTGGAATAACTCCGTGAATGACTTGTCTGACAAGGCGTAACAACTCTGAAGTTTGAGACAGCATACAGTGTGGATTCTAACTTAGGTGTGTGAGTAACAAGCAAGCTGCTTTAAGAGCTTCTGGCTCAAAAAATATCAGATAACACAGTAACAATGCATCAGGAATAAATGAAAACCTTTTTAAAAGAAATTGCTGGACTTTCTTGCTCTTAAAAATTACAGTCTGGGAATGGGGTTGAGGCAGGCAGGAAAAGAAAATCACTTGCTGGTCTGTGTTTTATGTGTTTCAGTGGAGAGGCTGGTCTGCAAAAGGTAAGGATCTCCCCCTATGTTTTTAACTTCCATACCACTTTATACACACTTGCAGCACATTTTCATCAGCAAAGACTGAAAATATTTGGCAGAGGTGGTCAGCTGATCCAGAAACTGTTCAGCCTCATAATATAAGACCAGCCTTTAACAGAGCCTTCTTGAACAACTCTGACCTGTAACTTCAGCTTGTCTGCAACACAACAGTTGAGATAAAAAAAGTTTTCACCTTTAGCAGCTCTTTCTAGCTCCTTATTGCTCTCCAGCATAATAAAAAAGGAAAAAAAAAAAAAAAAGAAAAAAAGAAAAATATTTGGGCTAGAAATTTCCACACCTGACTTTGCCTCAAAAATGAGTGTACAGTTCTGCAAGGTTAACCTACTTTTATGCATGTAGGACTTTTTTCTTTTTTTTTTTTCCCCCCAGAGGGGCTGGTAATCAGTCAGGCAATTGAGACTTATTTCTCCTGCTGCCAAACCAAGAAGGGACTTAAATGGCTATATTCAGACAGGAGAAAAAAGGAAAAGAAAACTTAAGGCCTTTAACATCACAAGAAAGTAACATGAAAATAATTTTCTAGTTGAAAGGACACCTTAAAGGACTTCCATTAATCCTTTGTGATCTGTTTAAGGTGTCAGTCACCTCACCTCTTTCCTAAAATATGATATATAAATCCTGAGCTTAGAAGCCCAGCTAGCAGAAATGTAAAGCGCATGACACGTTAAAAAACATTTTTAACTTAGAAACATCTCTTCTGCAGCATTCTGTTCTTCATCGATCTGCTTCTTGCAGATCTGCTCATGTCAGCATGTGCAGGAGACAAGTACATCAGCAGCCAGTGCCTGCTATTTGTATATAAGAAAATTCTTCACAGCTGGAGTTCAAAAATTACCCTAACCTGGCTTCCATATGAAATCCATAGTAAAGTTCCCATCTGCTTTCACCAAAAACAAATTAAGGTATTACTGCCTGAATTTGAAAAATTCCTGTGAAGAACATTAATGTAATAGGAAAAAAGTTAGTTAAATTTTTAAATATTTTGGTCTGTCCAGAGAGTGAATACTGTTATCTTACTATGGAATAAACCTACTATGGATTAAAAGCAAGTATAAAAAATTCTTCTTTAAAAGAGTCAATAAGACTCTCCTAAAGGCTAATTTCCAGTAAGCCTGGACATCAGAAAGATCAGTACTACTTTAGTAAGGCTACTAGCAATGTTACCTTGTCAAACTACAAAACTGAGTGCCCGGTAATTACTTTGTTTCAGCTTAGAGGAAAACACCTTTCCTTTTCATGAAAAGGGTGAGGAACACCCACTGACTGCTGTTGTCAAGAGTACCCAGTGCTTTCGTATTTTTTGGTATCTTTGCCTTGAGGTTGTTGAGTCTAACTTACTTTTGCAGGTTATCTTCATCCTACATTTCACCTCCACCTGAACTGAAAAGTAAAGCATTTTATAAAGAGCCAGTAACTTTTCAAAGGGGTAACTAACAGACTGCACTGGCACTGCTTCTTGGCCCCACGGAAACTACTTTTTCAGGTAACGTTGAATCTGCTGCATGTTATAAACCACAGAGGCGATCTGTGGGTTAGATCTGCCAATCTAATTGATTCACTGGTGAGTTCTACTAATCTTATGCTGAGTAATATCTTGTAGTAGAATTAGTCCCATAGAAACATGTTTTTTGAATCTTTGAAAACCCCATTAACCTGTCTCACAAAAGACTTTACTTACAAGGCAAAGAGCTTGCAAATCTGGTTGTTGTGACTCTTACGTGCTGGCACAGCCCTGACAGGAAATAGCCCCTCGCCTTGGAGAGCGGATTCTGTGATGCTGCATCAGCTCTGGAGAGGGAGTGTGATGGAGGGGGGCTGACAGAGAAGTGGTCACTCCTCTGACAGTAATAAAAATATTTGAAACAGATCAACTAAAATCAAATGGGGAAGAGACATTAATGAATGTCCTCCATGTTTCCAGTAAGTCACTTGAAAAGGGGAAAGGAAGAAGTGCCACCATCTGACGATGTGACTAACATCTGAACAGCAAGCTAAGGCTGAATCACAAGCTCTAAAGTGCTTCGTGAGACTCAAACCCTACTTTTTGAGACAGGTCCAATCCAAGCCAAACAACTCTGACGCTTAACAGCTTGCAACCTGAGCCTAAAGGCTGAATTTGGCAAAACAAATTCTGCTTCTCTCATAGGTTTCTCCAGAATCCTTTGATCCAAACACTAAACCACTCACATCTTTGAAAGCTTAATCCATATTCTGTTTTTGGAAGCCTCCGTAATTGTCTTGTTTATCTTTTGAGTTGCCCTCAGGACAAATCTGGTAACAGATGATGTGTTTAAATTCACTGGCTTTTGCGTTTGGGTCTTGACTGTCAAGCCCTCTTCAGGGTTGTTTTTGCTTTTGTCAGTCATGTCATGGAAGTTCAAATACAGCTCTTATCTGTTAGCACTTAGGATTTTGTCTGTCTCCTGGATGTGTTAGGATTTAATTATTTGGTAAGTAAAAAAAAAATCTCAATGTGTCTCCTTACAGGGTCCCTTTAAAAAGAAGGCAACATGGCAACTACAGACGCTGCTGACTTCTACTATAACTTTTCCATCACTGATCCCAATGAGAATGCAAGTGAGAATTTTCACACGTTTACAAGAGTCTTTCTGCCCTGTATGTACTCACTTGTTTTCATCCTCGGGCTAGCAGGAAACACGCTGGTCTTTGTTGTACTAGTTTTCTATGAGAAACTGAAGATGCTGACAGATATATTTTTGCTGAACTTGGCTATAGCTGACTGGGTCTTCCTTTGGACGCTGCCATTTTGGGCATACTCTGCTGTTCAGGAGTGGACTTTTGGCACTGTGGCATGTCATATTATACGGGGCTTATATATTCTGAACTTGTACACTTCAATGTTAACTCTAACGTCTATCACCTTTGACCGGCTTATTGCTATTACTTTTGCCACCAAAGCACATATGTGTCAAACCAAGCGAATGACGTGGGGCAAGTTAAACTGTGTCTTGATCTGGGTGATCTCGCTAGCATTTGCTGCACCACAGTTTATTTTTAGTGAGGTGTTGCGTTTTGATAAGGCAATATGTCAGGAAGAATACCCAAACCATCGCACAGAACTGGTTCTTGAAGTGATCCAAGTGACCCTGGGCTATTTTATTCCCATGCTAGCCATGATCATCTGCTACTCACTGATTATTAGAACCTTACTGCATGCCAGGAGTTTTCAAAAGAACAAATCTCTAAAAAAAATATTTTCTGTAGTTGCCATATTTATTCTTACTCAGTCACCCTATACTTTCTTGAGACTGATAAAGATCATAGACTGGAGCTTTAACTTGAACAGCAGCTTTGAATATGCAATCACCATAACAGAAGCTCTTGCTTATTTCCGTGGCTGTCTTAACCCTGTTCTGTATTTCTTCATGGGAGTGAAATTCAGAAGGAACTTACAGAAAATTATTAAAAACTCAAGATGCATCAAACGCCAAGTTATGGCTAAACAGTTGCAAAACATTGAAGAGGAAGGCTCTAAAACTTTTACATCAAATAATGCAGATGCAACAAGCATGTATCCGCTATAAAACTGCCTAGAGAATCTGGCAACTATTCACAGCTTTTTTTTTTTAAATACTGAGATAGGTAGCCTGCATGAAAGAGGAGAGTAAAGACATTGTGATTGGCTTTAGGCCAACCTATCTTAATCACGATACTTCAGTGTTTCCTGCTTTTCCTGGTCAGAGCTGATCCTAAGATAAAGCTGGTAACAGAGTTAACTGTGCAGATGATCTTCAAAAGGTATAAGAAGCAATGAGATAAAACTCCCTTCTTCACAACATAAAGCTAACTTGGACTTCATGTCTCCAGAGGGGCTACAGACCTCAGCCCTGCTGTTTTTCCATGAAAGGTGTTTTTTAACAAAAGCATTTATGAGTTTTGTTTCAAAGATACTAAAGATTTTAGTTCGGGTCATTCATTTAATGAGAATTCCTGGATTGAAAACATACACATTTCAATCTTCGTGCTGGTATCATGTGCGGTTGGGGTTTTTTGGGATTTTTTTGTAGTTCTCCATTTGGGAAAAGGTCTCCACACACATTCCTTTAGCATTCATCTAAAATTTCTGCAATAAAGCAGCATTTTCATTTGCCTTCCATCTAATATCAGGTTCACGGTCTGAATTTCCCATACACATTTTTGTATCTTACTTCTGATAACAGAGCTCATGTTGCCAGATAACTAAACCCCATGTCAACACAAGGGATATCACAATGCACGTGGGGTCTAACACTGAGCAGTGTTTCCTTAGATGCAAACTCTCACGCCCTCATTGCCACATACTGTTTGCATCATGACATCTTTCCAGTCTGTTTTTCCTGGCATCCCCTTGGCACCCTAGTTCCCTTGCCATGAAACTCTGGATTCCTTAGTTGTTATCCTTCTTTGCTCCTGCAGCCCCTCCTTTCCACCTCTGGCCTTTTCACTTCCCAGTGGGAGGCAAAAAGGTGCACAGGGAGCAGCGCAGACTGGGGTAGAAAGGATGCAAAAGTTCTTGCAGAGAGTGGCAGAACAGGGTTAGAGACCAGAGTAGGGAAAAGAAAGAAGGGCTATTGGAGAGGAGCAGAGGGAGGGCTTTATGCAGCTGTGGGCTGCCTATGATGAAAGCAGGGCTGAGTCTGGCCCAAAGGCTGAAAGTCCTTCGCATTACAGCTTTGAAATACCAGATTTAACCTGTTTCAAACCATTCTTGCAATAACCACGCTCACTCTAGATGTTCCTTTTCTCCCCATTAACACTCAGTCCTTCTTACCAGATCACTGCAGCTCAGTGGTACCTGATCCTTAACGGCACCATTCTGTCCATGTCACCTTTTTCCCCTTGAAAACAGCTGCTTAGGCAATCCTCTCCTAAACATGCAATTTCTCTTGTTTCTCCCGTAGTCAGATGGTGCAATATCCTTAAAATTAGGAAGGAACATGCTGTGCTTTCACGTCAGTGTGGCAAGTATCCCAACACACAGCCAGAAGGCACGCTTTGCAGGAGAGGGTGGTGAGAGGTGTTCCCGTCCCCACTCCTCTTCCCGGCTGGTTCTGCACAGGGCAGCGAATGCTTCAGACCACGTGCAGTTTGTGTTTTTGGCTACGCTCTCACCCTGCCCAGCCATGTGAGTTGTAATTAGGTCAGGACAGAGTGTTATGAGTCATCAAGAAAAAAAGAATCCAAAACAAAGCAACTATGGTGCTGATAGGCTGAGATGTCCTTTCCACCAAAAGCAGTACCAAGGTGTGAATAAACTCTTTTTTTCTGTACTTTTCTGTATTTTTTTTAACTTTTTAAATTTTTTTATTTTTTTTTTTTACACTTCTGCCATCTATGATCTTGATTCTGCTGCTGCAAGGTTTATTGCAGGCATGTAATTTCTACAATATTTTAAAATGGAAATATAGTGTACTGGCTTACCCTGGGGACTTTGACCCAGTGCTATGCAATATCCTGACTTTTGTTTTAGAACACAATCTACAAATAGGAATGCTTTAGAAATAAAAGTTTAAAAATACAACACTTCAAAAGAGAACCCATGAGCCTTGAAGTTGCAAGATGTACTGCAACTGCACGCTTTATTGCAGCTTCTCACATTAAGATTTCAATCAGATTGCTCCAAACTCACATAATAGACCTGAAAGCATGAAGCAACTGCTGTTTAATCCTAACCATAATGAAAGAGCTGCTTCAAGGTCAGTCAGAGTTCTGCTGGTTCCACATCTATCTTACCTTGCCACACATCTGGGCACCTCATGACTAAGATGAGTTTTATTTGGTTCTGAACTGTACCAATAAAGGTAGTGTCTCAAAATCTGCTGTTATGAAGTAATGCTGTTGTAATCATTTCATGTCCCTTCAAGGAAAAACCTACAAGGGTAAGGTTAAGTAAAACAAGCAAGTGAAAAAATAGAACAACAGTACAGTAGACACCAAAAGGGACAAATAGAAAAGAAAATGTCCTTTCAGACACTTCACTTCTTTAAGCACCAGCTCCCATTTCCATCTAGCAAGAACTCACACCCAGAGAATAAGGTAAGGCCAATGCGGGAACCTCATCCAGACACTCGGACAGAGTAAGGCCATAAGAAACTCAGTCAACACAGCACATCTATTGCAGATCTTCTCTCTGTCTAATTGGACTAGCCAGCCTCCCTTCTCTTCCTTTTCTTGGCTGCTCGTCTCCCTCCCTTTTAGAACTGCACCAACTAGCTCAAATCTCTGGCAAAAAAAAAAAAAGAATAGCTTAGGCTATTTCCAGTAGAATCCCAGTAAAGAAATCTGGCCTGAAAATGTACTTATTTGTATGCATTCCTCAGACACCCATCTAGCAAGCACAATCTTGGATCCCTTCTGTCTTCCCCAGGCACAATATCAAAACAAATTCTATCCCACACATTCAATTTCATGCAAAGAGAACATTATTGGGATGCCATTAGGTTATTGTTTGTACTTCAAGACTACCTGAAGTCTCCACATAGGAATCAGGCCACATTTAGCTGGATACTTTAAAAAAAAAAAGATCAAAGGTCTCTGTGAAGTCAAGATGGTCCGCTAGTCCAGTATTGCCAAGTAATCTGCAGCAGTGAAAACAGTAGCTCAAAAAGTCCCTGAACTGCAGATCCTAGGAAGGTGGGAGAAAACACGCTGGGAAATCATCAGTACATCTGCTAAGGGCTGCTGTCAAGGACAGGACAGAGGATTAGTGGAATCTTTGCTCACATTCAGTATAGTGGTTCTGGCATGTTTACCCTCAAACACTCATGGTATCAAACGCTGCATTATCTGCTCGTGTGCTAAGCTATGCTCAGGCTTTGGGTACACATATACCCCTCACTACAGAAGCAAATGAGAAAATTTCTGTGCTGTCATAATCAACACTGTGCTCTGCTTTTTTTCCTCCACATATCACTGGTGGGACACCATCATCTGCCTCATGTATCAGTTTCTGCATCTCTCCCATAACACAAAACCACACAATCAATACAAGATGCTTAACTCATCCACAGTCTAAGGCAGCCATTCTTCTCCAGTGTTCAGGCTAGTGAGACCTTTCAAACATTACAAGTCTCACAGGAAAGGGCAGGTGTGGTCTGCGTTCTCTGCAAAGTGTATCTCAAGTTCCAAGCATGACCACAGTAGGACACTCGCCCGCCTCGTGATGCTAATGAACCAAGACCAACAAAAATCCCCCACTGCAAATTGTCCCTTTGCAAAACAAAAGCAATACTAGCTCAGTTTGTTCATGTCTGCCCACTGCATGATAAACGTGAATATACTGTCAGTGTCAACAGTGTACAAAATAGGCTGAATACATAGAACTTATGTACCAAGAAACAAAAATGTAGAATTTTGAAAGGGCTTTTTTCCAAATAAACAAGTCTGCACAATCTGCCTTCTACTGAAAATGCAAGTCACCGCGGTTTACACCGGAAATGGGTCTTCTGAAGGTAAAAAAAGTGTAGATTTGCTTTCCCAGCAGCAGGCAGGTTACTTTGTTGTTATTTTCAGTTTAGCATTTGGATTTATCACACTTATTTTTTGCTCAGAAGCAAAACAACTACAGAATTTAGGTGAAATTGCCTTTTCTTTTTTTTCCTTTTCAAATATACAAAAGTTTTGGAAAGAAAATTTATTCTGCAGAACAGAATTTTTGAAAAATATTTGAACAATAGTAAAACAGTATTTTGTATAAACGTGGATATACATTAAACTATAATACTACAACATAGGTTGCAAACCAAGTGCTTAGACATTCAGATGGCCTTAGATCCTCTTCATTGCTAATTTATGTAGAAACTGATGTAAAAAATTGACTGAAACCTTCATTCACTCTCATTTTCTTAAGAAAAAAGAACAAACTTGTGCTGGATTTAGCTACGCAATTCCTGTTCTTTTTCTTTTTTGTAAGCTGTTATCTACAAAGTAGTAAGGAGTCCTACAGACACAGACCAGTTATTTCACATTCAGTTCAATGAAGCCTGTCATAAAAATAATAAATCTTTCCTTATCTTTTCCCCACCCCTTTGTTCTCTTGGTATTAAGTAATAGTGAGTCTGACAAAGAGTATTGCTTAGTTTCTATTACAAGTTAAGTGTGAATGACCAGTGATCCAGTGTGGCCTGCAAGCTGATTTTAATGGTGATGGCTTGGTGGGTGGCAGCACAAGAAGTGGAACTACTCCTCTGTGCTGTGATGCAGCAGATGGAGTGGGGAGATGGAGCTGTTTGGAGTTGCTAAATTTGATGCTGACTGTGCAAACAGGCCAAAATTATTTTGTGTTGGTCTTCTGAACATGTGGCTGGGAACAGAAGTGTCTTCTCTTTATACAGAGGTTGGCTATCCCCACCAAAAAAAACCCCCACAACACTCCAAACTAAACCCAAGAGTCCCCTCTCCATGAAGCAGTGTTTACTCACAGATCTGTCATGCTTTGACCCGGAGACTCTCCCTCCATCTGACTTTCATTGTGCAGAGACTCTGATTCCTGTACTTGGCACAGCTCCTCATCAGTGATTATATCAAATGCTGCATCATCTGGTGGCTTACAGGCTTCACTTGCAACTGTGCCATAAAAAGACATGAAAAGAAACATTAGCAATATTAGCTGGTTGTCTGGGAAAACAAACAAGCAAAACTCTTAAGAGGGAAAACTAGGCCATTCCTTTACCTTTACAGAAGCATTAGGTAACTACTATGGGCAGAGAATGGATAGAAAACAGCCCTGAGAAAGACTTGAGGGTATTGATCGATGAAAAGCTCAACGTGAGCTGGCAGTGTGCGCTTGCAGCCCAGAAAGCCAACCGTGTCCTGAGCTGCATCAAAAGAAGTGTGAGCAGCAGGTCGAGGGAGGTGATTCTGCCCCTCTACTCTGCTCTTGTGAGACCCCACCTGGAGTACTGCGTCCAGCTCTGGGGGCCCCAGTACAGGAAAGACATGGACCTGTTGCAGCAAGTCCAGAGGAGGGCTTGTTGTTCAGCCTGGAGAAGTTGGGGTTGTTCAGCCTGGAGAAGAGAAGGCTCTGGCGAGATCTAATTGTGGCTTTCCAGGATCTGAAGGGGGCCTACAGGAAAGATGGGGAGGGCCTGTTTATCAGGGAGTGTAGTGACAGGACAAGAGGTAATGGCTTTAAGCTAAAAGAGGGTAGAGTTAGATTAGATATTAGGAAGAAATTCTTCACTGTGAGGCTGGTGAGGCACTGGAACAGGTTGCCCAGAGAGGTTGTGGAGGCCTCATCCCTGGAAGTGTTCAAGGCCAGGCTGGATGGGGCTTTGGGCAACCTGGTCTAGTGGAAGGCGTCCCTGCCTATGGCAGGGGGGTTGGAACTAGATGGTCTTTAAGGTCCTTCCAACCCAAACTATTCCATGATTCTATGATTCTACTAGAACCAACTGAAAATCTCAGGCTGACTGACATTCATTTAATACATGTGCAAATTTCTGTCAAAACCAATCAAATTCAAAGACGGGACCAATCCCACCCTGAACACACTCCATGAACATGCAGGTCCTTGGAGCAGGAGGTGACCATGTAGTTTCTTGGAGAATCTCTAAGAACCCTACTTATTTCTCCCCAGCATGCAAACAACACACTAACCAAAAGCCCTCTCAGATGGTGACACAGGTGATTCCAATGATGCTGGTGATCCTTCTTGGTTGGCACTGGATCCAGAGTCATCTGTATTGTCAACAATGACTCTAGGCTTATTAAAGCAAGCTCTGCAGCAACGCTCCTTTTTTCCACCAGGCTTTGTCACCATGTAGTTGTTGCAGCAGTAGTAGCAGAAAATGCGACCACACATTCTAGAAATTATTTGAAACCAAAGGTGTTAGAATATTACCACAAACAGGGGCAACCTATTTATGTGACAGTCATAATGGTCTTGTTCTCTGCAAAAGCCTGAATGCTGCATCTATGGCAGAACTCATAATACAGCTTGTGCTGCTTTCTGAGGTGAAACAAGTTTTCTTGACAAAACAGGATGCAGAAATGCACATTCATACTTTGCTTAATAAATAGGGAAAATAGAAAAAGCATAAAAATACTTTAAAAAAAAGTGTGTTTAAATATGTGTTTAAATATAAATACAGAAGCAATTAAATACCCAAAAATATGCAATACAAATAAATAATATATCTATATATAAAAAGCACATAAAAAGCAAATGTACTTAATAAGATTACACAGGCCAAATCTCACAATCAGAGCAAAACTCCATTTGATTGTAAAGACAGTAAGAACACGTCTATATGTCTCTACTTAGTAATCATCCCTCTCTTCTTCAAACAGGGAAGAAAAAACAGTATTGGACACACACATGTACATTTATCCCTCCTGTCCTCTCTGCTCTGCAGCCTCTCAGTATTAAACCTGTCAACTGCTTTTAATGAACATACGCCAACTGTATCCTGGGCTGCATCAAAAGAAGTGTGAGCAGCAGGTTGAGGGAGGTGATTCTGCCCCTCTACTCTGCTCTTGTGAGACCCCACCTGGAGTACTGTGTCCAGCTCTTGGGGCCCCAGTACAGGAAAGACATGGACCTGTTGGAGCAAGTCCAGAGGAGGGCCATGAAGCTGATCAGAGGGCTGGAGCACCTCTCCTATAAGGACAGCTGAGAGAGTTGCGGTTGTTCAGTCTGGAGAAGAGAAGGCTCTGGCGAGACCTTATAGCAGCCTTCCAGTACCTAAGGGGGCCTACAAGAAAGGCTGGAGAGGGACTGTTTACAAGGGCAGGTAGTGATAGGAGAAGGGGTAATGGCTTTAAGCTAAAAGAGGGTAGATTTAGATTAGATATTAGGAGGAAATTCTTCACTGTGAGGCTGGTGAGGCACTGGAACAGGTTACCCAGAGAAGATGCGGATGCCCCCTCCCTGGAAGTGTTCAAGGCCAGGCTGGATGGGGCTTTGGGCAACCTGGTCTGGTGGACGGTGTCCCTGCCCATGGCAGGCGGGTTGGAACTAGATGATCTTTAAGGTCCTTCCAACCCAAACCATTCTGTGATTCTGTGATTCTATGGTAAGTCAATAGGACTGAGGAACATTACAAAAGCTGTGAACTTGGCAATCGCAAGCTGGAGAAAAGCCAGGAGGAATCACCAACAGCGCCACATCTTACATGATGTTCTTGCTTTCTCTCAGTTCTCCTTTGTGCTGCTTTGCACAGTTTTATTATACTTTATTTATTTTAGAGATCTGGGAGGTGTTTTTGAGGGTGTGCACATTTGGATGTTTTGTTGCACACTGCCAAGTGGTCTTGGACTAGAGTAAGGTCAGACTTTCCTGTCATAGTGTCATAGGCATCATACCACAAAAGCGCAGAGAAACATGAAACAGGAAAGTGGAAGGCTGTGAAACATATTCTGTGATTCTATGATTCTGTGTTAAGATTTTCATGAAGAAAAGCACCCAGCAGGGGTGACTTATTCATGAAGTCTTAGTGGTTTTGTTTTTCATAATAATTTAAATCGTTAGTGATTTACTGGTGAAAGCATGAGCAGGTTTCACAGACTTTATTAGAAATGAGTAATTTGGAAGTTGTCACCAGAAATTACTTCACCATTCATTAATCCCCATCAAATGTTCCCTATATTCATATGCAATTGAAACTGTCCCAGTACTACATACCTTACATGATGAATCAGGTCATGAGGATACAGAACAGTAAAGAGCCAAACCAGACATAACACTAAGACCCTAAAATGTATGCACTTAAATATATTTGAATAAATCTAGATTGGGTAACTAACAACTCCAAGTAGGCTAACTGTATGGGAAATAATTTAATATTAACTTTTAAAAAATATTACTCTGCAATCTGTAATTATCTCTGAATATATCTAGCATAAGTAACCAAATTTATAATGGCACAGTTTGTTGGATTTGTTCTGGAATACTTCTGTCACAATAGCTAAATCGTCTTAGTGAATATTGTTTACAGTATGCACAGAGCAGTGCACAATAAATACATTAAAACCACAGTCCATTAAAAAAATACACCATGTAAGGTGTGATTATCTTTGTTTCTAGAAATGAGAAACTGACAGACTCCCTAAGCCAGAGTTGCATCCAGATCTTTGCCTTAATACACGTCAAGGGACCTTTCCATTGATGTCTCTTATCCCCTTGTGAGCTCACACGTTCTCTCAGCCTCTACAACATCCCCTCTCAATGATTTTGACTATGAACTATGAACATTAAGGAGTATTTCATAGATGTAAACGATCATACTGAATTTTTCTTTTGAACAGTGTAATAGAGTCCAGCAAACTGACCTGCAGTGGTGTCGGCGCACCATCCATGAGAACTCTTTCTGGCAGTCCAGACAATGATTGACCTCTGTGTCCCCCTGCCACCTTTGCTCTGCACTAAGCTTCTGCTGGAACTCCAGAGCATCTGATTTTTGCCACAAAGCATCCTTATCTCTGCAGAGACACAGTTAAAAGAAAGAAAAACACTTAGAAATTATCATTGCTGGTTTACTGTTAACCAACCTCAATTTGAATGCTGGTAAAAGCTTCATGGTAAAAAATGCTTTGCTATAACTTCTGAGGAGCTTTCAGGAATAAAGATAGATCAAGAAACCTACCAAAGCTCTTGGGAAGGGAGGGAGAAAAATACCTGCCATACAGAGAACTACATGTTTTTGCAAAACAGACAGCAAATTAAGGAGGAGACAATATTGGGTGTTATATGTTTGACTGTATTATGGAAATACAAAATTTCAACTTTTGATTAACTTGGCCATCACCTGTATGTTCAATTCAGGAATACAAGACTGAACCACCTAGGCAGTATCACTTAACATTCTAAGCTAGAATTTTAATTTCTGCTTGCAGTTTATTTTGATGCCAACCTGATAAGTTCTATCAAACGTTCTTCAAGGAACTGTTTTGTTCGCGTCAGGTCATCCAGTTCAGCAAATAGCTTCTGGTCGCTGCTATCTTTGTCTGCTGCCACCTTGCTGAGCTTCTCACTGTAATCCAGGACCTTACCTTTTGCTTCATTAGCTTCTTTTTGGATCCTGATCAAATACAAAGGCAATTAAGAATTGTTTTTAGCTCATGTGCATTCAAGTCTTCCCCAGGGAAGAAAGAAGTCTTCCACCCTGATAAACAGGTAGTTTCACTGAAATTGTTCTCAATGTGCGTATTTTTAATAGCTAGACAGAATCTCTCCAGTTTTCTGCATCACTGGTAGTGCACACAGATCCATTATCTGGTGAACATAGTCAGCAATCAGCAATTTCTTGGATGCCCTGCTTATGTCGAAACTTATGATGGCTACCACACCCAGAAACTAAGATCAGCAGCAGCTGCAAACTGAGCTAAATGGGGAAAATCCTGTAGCTGCAGGTTGCCCAGCATTTGCAGGCTGCACACAAAAGGGCCATTTAACACGTATTCCTCCATAGCCTTCAGGTTCACAAAAGGGAAGCAAGCCAGTTTCTCACTTTATTTTTCTAACACAGATGCATTTCAAAACCTAAAGGTTCATAGAATCATAGAATAATTTGGGTTGGAAGGGACCTTAAAGATCATCTAGTTATAACTCCCCTGCCATGGGCAGGGACACCCTCCACTAGGCCAGGTTGCTCAAAGCCTCATCCAACCTGGCCTTGAACACGTCCAGGTTAAGAGACTGCACAGTCAGTGGAAAAAAGTGTCCCCAGAAAACTTCCAAGAATGTAAGTTTGGGCTTGATGATATGGTAATTTCAGTACTGTGAGTCCTAGCAATGGATCAAAAATTCTACATCAATGCAACACGAAAGTCTGAGCTGGTCTGAACTCACTCAGCTAATTCAAACATTTTGATGAGTTAGATTTTGTACTGACAAACTTCAGTATAGATCAAGAATCATCAGTCTTCCCACAAAGACAGATGAAACTAGCACAAAAATGTAGAAATACGTTGGTTTTGGTTAACCCATTACACTCGGTGTGAGCCCATGTCTCGTGAATATCTGTTTCGGATTGCCACATAATTCAGACCACACAGGTCCGCATTACAGACCTTGGAAACATAGCCTGCATCAGACACTTAAAACTGATAAGAAACCTGACAAAGACATGCAGGATGTGGTCCCATTCAAATAATTCTTACTGATTTCCCAAAATTTCATACACAAATGAGGAAAAAAAAACTATCAAAAATGATATTTTTCCATTCCTTATGAAAAAAAAAGAGCCAATATCAGCGTTTTAATTTGGTGACTAACCTATAAGGTAAAAGGAGGTTATACAATGTCTTGAGGATTCATAATGGAAGACATTAAATGAATTCATGTAATTAGCTAAATTAACAATAAAATAAAACCTAAACTTTGATTCATGTGTGCTGTGTAATTTACATATTTCTCATCCAATGTGTCAATCTGATATTCCCCATCAGTGCTCATACACTATTTGCCCTATATAAACCCCGTGGCATATGCTACTTCATAAACTACAGCAATTATCAATATACTTTGGTTACTGGCCCCTTGCTTGGTTTATAATTAACGGCTTGTGAACAGAACCCAAACTCCCACCTTTCCAAGAGTTCTCTCAGAGACATCACCTCCTCTTCCTTCTGCAGCCGAGTAGATTCTGATTCAGACAGTTGTTCTCTTGCTTCATCCAGCTTTCTAGACAAACTCATGTTTGCAGCCTAATGAAATAAATTACTGTATTTCCTTACATATAAAAACAAAACTTTACCAAGCATTGGACAATTGCCAAGACACCTAAACAATGCTTTAAAAGAATCAAAGTCAAACCACCAATTAAGATATTATTGTATAAGCAGACACTAATTAGTTGTGTACTAGTGATTGATTACTTCTGTCACACTGAATAAGGGATAGACTTTAAAGTAAGACAGTATTAAGCCTGTACTTCTTATTAGTTCATGTCAATTGAGCTTTTGCTTCCTTATCAAGGAAAATCTCTCAAAGCCAATGGCAAAAGAATATGCCCTAAAAATGTTTTCTCCAACTAAAAGTTTCAAAAGAAAAAAAAAAATAGGCAAATGTTGTATATTAAAGGTATATGGAACATGAAGAACATTGGAAACAAAAATTTCTTCCACAGCTAGCCTCTCCAGAAAAGTCTGCCAAACTTGGAATCCTCAGGGAACATACCTAACTGGATCTAAAGGTGTACATACTTCTGCTAGCAGGCAGGGCCAGGTTCAATAACCTTAAATTTCTTCCTTCTGGATTCCTTACACCTCAGTACAATCCTCCTAACTCAACTGTTTGATAAATGCATTGCAAAAATTTTGGTTTTTTCCAGCTGGGTTATTTCTCAGCCAGATTAATTCTCTGATTCAGTGACCCTTGCAGCCTGCAAATAGTTGGATGTGGCTGTGTGCAGTGGGCATGCAGGGCTTAAGACAGACACCTTTTAAACCTGCACTCCCATTCAGGAAGTGTACACATAACCAAGTCTTACATAAAATCTGACTAGCTTTCAAAGCAGGACAAATCCTAAGTGCCATTGTGCTTTTCGTAATCTCTGTTTCAGTGGCTAACTTTCAGCTGCCGAGTATTTTGTCTGCAGCACCTGTATTTATTCAAGGGCATTCTCAGACTCACAGCCAGTCATCAGAAATGCTGCCTGCCTTCTCAATTATTACACTAATGCCCACTGACACAAATACCTCTGTCTTTTAATCAGATCAAGCACCTACTTGTAACTCTGCAATCTCTTCCTCTGCAGCATGCTGTTGTCGCTTCTGCTCCTCAAGTTGCTCTCTTACTTTCCCACACTCTTCACTGACAGCCTAGCAGAGAGATTGAGCCAGAGTTAGCATTCCTCTAGCGGCCACCCCTTCATCTACAAAATTCCCAGTTGTGAATCACAAGTGCTTTTACTGCCAGGATGGGATAAATGCAGCACCATTGGCAGGCTCAGTAAAGAGTTAAAGAGCCACTCAACTCATGGATCCGAGGCAACTCCCCTCTGTGGTGGCAGATCAGCTGTGTTTTACTGTTACTTGCTATGGGCTATTACAGTTCTCAACAAAAAGAAAGCCCAACCTGTGAAATGCTTTGGCTCAAAAGAGTGAGATAGCCCAAATCATACTGAGGTTTAAAAAGCCTTTAAGAAAACAAACCATAAATGGATGTACACTATATTCTCAAACTCATGGAATTTCTGGATATCACCAGTGGCATATGCCTCTGCTCAACTGCCAGTCTTACACATTATCTCAGAATGGCAGAATAAACACACTAAAACCTTCTGCCTTTAGGTGTGCTGTTTCATATAAACAGGGCTGGCTCATGTTTTTCTGGAACCACAACTTTGATCTTCTCGGCTGCTACCTTGAGCAGTTGAAAGCAAAAATACATGATGGAATGAACTGCAAAAGTATCTGGTCAGTCTTAAGTTTGCTTTCATCAAAATCAGTTTTAAGGAGAAGTAGTGTTATGCATGTGGGGAACAGGTCTTGCAATGCTCCTGCTAAAAAAGAAAAAAAATCACAGCTGTGACCAGAGGGAACAGTTACAGAAGACGCCACCTTCAGTGGCAACATAAGAAATCATCATCCTCTCCATTACTGGCTGGCTTTTCCATATCACCTGGCCTCTCCACAGTGCTCAGATGGTCACAATATACATCTCCAAAAAACTCTGAAGAGTTATTTTACCTCAAAGAGGCCTAGGTCATGAGTGTTGAGACATTTTCAGATTCCCAGGGTAAGGATAGTTGAGTGCTAGTTGCAGAGCCTGACCAACACAAACCTTAGTTTCACCCAGTAATTGCTGCAGCAGATGGTAAAGCAGGGGAAATCCTGCACAGCTCCCTCACCTATAATAATCACATTAATTTACCTTGAATTTTGTCTGATAATTTAGAATCTCTGTGCTCATTTGAAATTTTATTGCAGACAGCTCTTCTTGGCTGGTCTCTTGGAAACTCTGTGCCTGTTTCTTTACTGTCTCCAGCTGCAATTGCAGACTTGGGACAGCTGCAGCACATATTTGAGCCTCCTCTAATTTCTCTTGCAGGCTCTTGTTCTCCTGTCTGAGATTAGAGATGTCAAGCTTCAGCTTCTCCTGTTGCTCTGCTGCCTGTTCTTCCAGTTCTTTGAGCCTTTCTGTGGCCTGGGCTAACCGCTCTTCTCCATCCACCTTTTCAGAGGTCAAGGCACAAATCTGAATACCAAGTTCAGCCATATCTGTGTTGGTCCTGTGGAGGAGATCTTTGTTTTCTTCGTTTTCCATTCTAGCAACTTCCAAGTACTGCTTAACCTTGGATAACTCTTCCTTCAGGTTCAGCAAATTATTTTCCAGCTCAGCTTTTTGATGGGCTGCTGTCTCCTGCTCTTTTTTCAGCACTTCTTCTCTTTCTTTACATAGCACCAGTTCTTGCACGTGGTTTCTGTTGAGTGACTCACTTTGCTCTTTCAGCTGCTGGACAAGCACCTTCTGCTCACTCAAGACAGCCTCTGCGACTGCGAGCTCACCTCTCATCTGTTCTCTCTCATCAGTGGTCTGCTGAAGCTTGACTCGCAGGTCAAGGACTTCTGCTTGCAGCCTAGACACTTCACCTCGGTTGACCTCCAGCTGCTCTTCACTCATGGTCAGTCTGCAGGCCAGCTCTTTTGCCTCTTTCTCCAGAGAAGCTGCCTGCTGAAGCTGGTGTTTTTCCACTGATTCCTTTTCTGATGTGAGGGATTCAATAAGCTTTGTTTGATGAAGGCATGTCTTTTCAAAACTGAGCTTTTCTACCTCAAGAGTCTCTGCTTTCTTCCTATGTCTTTCAGCTTCTGCTCTTAGCTGCTCACACTGGCTCTCCATGCCTTGTAGTTCTACTTCCTTGTCTGTGAGCTGTGACTGGAGAGACTCCTTGCTTTCCTTCAAGGTGCCTAAGCTTTTTTCCATTTGTAAACTATGCTGTTTGGCACTCTTCAGCTGTCCTTCAAGTGAGGCATAAGACTCCTTGGTGGTCTCTTCTCTTTGCTTTAGGTCTTCATAGTCTGAATGTAGAACCTTTAATCTCTCCTCCAGAGTTTGGCTTTGCCTCCTGGCATTCTGCAAGTCTTCATCCAGCTGTTTGTTCTCACTTCGGAGCTTCTTCTCTTTTTCATCAACTGACACCAGGGCATCATCTATCTCACTCTGAAGCTGTTTCTCAGAGGCTCTCAGCCTGGCCACCTCGGCTTCCAGGGAAGCTTTAGAAGCTTCCACATTTTTCAGCTTCTCTTCCATCTTCTTCTTGGACTGCTGCAAATTCGCATTCTCTGCTTTCAGCTTCCTGCTCTCCTCACCCATTTCACTTACTGCAGAGTTTTGCTGCTCCACCTGTTCCTCCAGCTCCTTGACTTTCTGGCTGAGATGCTCTTTCTCAGACAAGAGTTTCCGGTTTTGCTCCTTAAGGCTGTGCACAGTCTGACTCACCTTTGTTAAGTGACCCTCCTGTAGTTCAAGTTGCTCTGCTTGTGACTGGGCTTCCTGCTTCAGTGCTCCTTCCCTCCTACCATACTCCTCCTCAAGTTTGTCTTTTTCTTTCCTTGCTTCCTCAAGACTTTTTTCCAGTGACCCCACCTGAGCCAGCGACCCCATTACCTGGGTCTGGAGCTCAGCCATCTCCTTTTCTTTCAGGGTCAGGGCCTTCTGAAGTGCATCCCTTTCCTTTGCCATGGTTTCCAGGCTCCCAAGCAGCTTTTCACTCTCTTCTTTAGAGTCAGCAGTGAGGCGATTGTATCTGGATTCCAGTTCCTTCTGTGCCTCTTCTTTCAGGTGCAGCTCCTCCCTTGCTGCTTTCAGCTGAGACGCATGTTTGTCATTGAGTCTTTGCATATCTGCCTTTTCCTTTTCTGTCTCCTGAAGCTTCTCTAACAATGCCCGTATCTGTAGGGCAGAGTCACAGTGGGCTGTAGCTTGCTGGCCCTTTTCCTCCAAGGCAGCATCAACTTTTGCAAGAAGGTTGAGGTTCTTCTGTTCTGTGGAACTCAGCTTGGCTTTGAGTTCATCAATGCAAAGATCCTTCATAGCAACCAAAGCCCTAGAGGCCTCCAGCTCCTGATTTAACACCTGCAGTTTTGAGGCACAGTCTTCCTTGCTGGTCACCAGCTGCTCCAGCTTTGTTGAATATTCCTTCTGCTGCTCCACTGCATTCAGTTCCAGTGACTGCAGACATTTCTGCAGGTCATGAACAGTGCTCTGAGTGGAGTGCGAGACCTCACATTGCTTCTGTAATTCTGTGATCATCTTTGTCAGCCGGGAGTTCTCCTCACTGTAGTTATTGCTCCTGTCCTTTTCTACCTGTACTTGTTCTTTCTGAAGGCTGACAGCTCCCTGAAGCTCCTGGTTTTCCATTTCTAGCTGGTGAATACGATCTTGAAGTTCTCTCTGCCTCAGCTCAGCCTGGTCAAGCTCTACACGCATCTCTTCAAAGCCCTCAAGGTGTTCAACATTTAGTGAGCTATTTGCATCAGGGCTGGAGGGAAACTCTTGGGCCTAAATGAACAGAAGGGGAAAAACGGAAAGTTTAAGAAGTATTAAACACGCATTTAAATGGTGTGCTCAAATGAGAGCAAGTTCAGGTCCTTAACCCACAGTGACATTGTATGTTGCATGCACAGCACTACAAGATACAAACTTACAGGAAATGGGGCTTGTTTTCGCAAAAGATAAATGAAAACATATCTATCTGCAGGCAGTCTTCTGAATATATTTTTGTTTTCCTCTAGAAGATTTGCATGTTCAGTTGAATCAGCCACTGGACAATTCCCTTTACTTTTAATTAAGAATTCTTTTTGTAGTTTACCACTGTAAGTCATAATCACCCTGAAACTACCAAGCTCTTCAGAACTATGCCTTTAATTAAAGATCTACCATGCCATATAAACATTTATTTGTAATTTGCTCACCTGCAAATAATTGCTCACTAAACTGCTCATGCTGGAACTGCGACTTGGGGGCTTCCATAAATATGCTGAAGATCCAAGTGAAGAGAGGGTCCTCCTGTTGATCAGAGAAACAATATGTTAGAGAAGTCTAAGCACACACATACATGTCTTTCTACTCTTACACGTAAGATTTATCTAGTTGTAACTATCACATACATGAAGACATAACTGCACGTGGTGTCTGGGCCAAGAACCACTGAAGTTGATGCAAAACAAAATAGAGATATCAAAAGCACCTATAAAAGATTATGGGCTTGGTAGCCCTGACTTCCCACATCCACAGGAACCAACGCAGCTTTGCTCTACAAAATTGTATTGCTGTGTGGTGGTGGCTCAACCAGATAGAGGCAGCATGCAGCCCTTGAAAACTCCCACTGATACAAATGGATGTGGATCAGACCTAGGAGTTTTTGTTATTCCCCGCTTTGAGGTGGGATCAGGCTGTAGTGACTGCATATTGTCATCCCTACCATTGCTGCAAGTGAAGCACACCACTTGGCTGTTCAGTGACTACATGTCTCAGCTCTCAAAACAGAAGGAGCTAAGAACATTTCTTCTTGTGCCTATGAAGATAAGAATAGCTTGGAATTTGGACCTAAACTGCAGTTACTGGAAGTATTCCATCACAGAGCATCAACCCTGATCTCTGGTACACAGTATATTGAAGGAATAAAAGGCCCATTCGGTCACAGACTAATTACATGGAGAAAGTGTATAACACAAGTATTCCTGCCTTCAAAAGTAGAAGCTTTTATAGATTCTGTAACAGGCAGGTATTTTATGGCCTTCTTAATACAAAATGACAAAGTGGCTCTATCTTACCTGGCAAATGCTGGCCAAGCAGCATCTAAATCATAGCCTCTTGACGCCAAGTCAAACTGAACATCAGTGAGCTCATAGAGTTGACCCACAATGTCAGAACTCATTTTGGAATTCAGAAATGGACTTCTTGCATAGTACCAGTCACTTGAAACAAAAAAAAGAAAAAGAAAAAGAAAAAACAGAATAGTCACTCATAAGTAAAAGAGAAGCAGCAGTTTCACTTGCAAAAATAAACTATAAAATGATTATTCAGTGCACCCCAGAAAAATGATACTCTATTCTAAACACAAACTGAAAAAAACCAGACCCACCAACCAACATGCTGTCCCTTTGATATGAATGAAATTAAACAGCTTTAGTGAATTCCACACAAATATCTTTAGAGAAGCCCCTGAACAAAATACTTTTTGCTCTATTGCTTGGGCAAAACACTGGCAAGACAGAATATTTGCTATACACTGGATAATCACATAATAAAAACCTAAAGCACACACTTAATACATCAAAAATGAGGGACAGAAAGCAGCAACCAGAGTTAAATACACTGTGCAAATAGGTGCTTTTTCTAAAAGCCCTACCAGGAGTGCCCCTCCAAGCAACTACAAACTATCTTTGGTGTTCCTTGGCCAGGGGCAAGCTGTTCCTCTGTGTGACAACCCAGAGATATATGCAAATGCTTTCTGGGGCTTTGCGCGACACATCCAAATTAATCTTCCTTTATGATCTACAGCACAGGAGATCAAACCCAGGACCTTCAATACTTATAAAAACATCACCTTTGAAACTGACACACAGATGCATCAGCACCACCCATTCCACACACATTTAGCTGTAACAACTTTCAATCTTTACCAGCCTAAGATAGATATGAACCAGTGACCCAGGCCAAAAGGTCTATTATCCTTCCTATCCTATTACCAGCTTTCTAAGACAACCATTTGGAAGGGTTTCAATTTCTTTCAATAGCTACTAGGTGGTGTTGCTTGATCAGACTGAGCAAACACCCGTTAATTAACAAGGTACTTGGCTATTCACCTGGTCACCTTGCTGTTCATAAAGCATTGCTGCAAGGTGTCTGCTAGCCTTTGGTGAACCAGGGAGTAACGAAGAAATGCTCTTCCTTTTCCAAGAGATGTTCGTAGCTGGAAGGGAGAAACCACAAGAAAAGAAAATTCTAAATATCATTTGTAATCATGTAAAGTCATGGCCAGAACAGTCATACCGACACAAAACAGTCATACCAACACAAAACAGTCATACCGACACAAAAAACCCTTCACAATAAGCCCCTAGTTGTAACGGAAGTAGTAAGAACTGCCACTGAGACACCTTCTCCCAAGACTGTCACTGGGTGGAATCTTTTTTGAATGACAAATTTATATCTACAGCTGGCTGTTGTCCACTTTATAATAATATAAAAGGAATCACAGGACCAATGAATCACCTAATATACTGAGTACATGAGCAGAGACTATGCTAAGGACAACCCCTAACATAAGGCAAAATCGCAATATGCCTAGCAAAGCCAGAAGTGACTGCTTAGGTTACTTAAGATGTGTCTGGCCACAGCTGGAAGAGCTTTAGGGCAGATTGAGTCATAGAACAAAGATGTACACATACACAAATATACATCCCCGCAGACACAGTAATCCCAGATGACGCAAAAAGCCTTTCTTAATACTTAGCTGTGTAGTTGATAAAATTCTAATTCTTACTTCAGACCAAGAGTAGCTGCATGATCAAAATTAATGGATCTTTTTATGAAGACAGCTGTTACATCAATATAAGGAGGATCACAAAACTCAGCACTACATTTTGTTATAGCTATTGACTTGGGGAACTGATGTTTGTTTTGTCTTTTACATCCAAACTATTCTCTGTCGTGCAAAATAGTGAAGCACTAAACAGTAGTGTTTCACTATTTGCTATCGTGCAAAATAGTGAAATACTAAACAGTAGTGTTTCATTTCTCCTTTCCATCAAAATCAATTTAGGAACAGAAAATGCAAGTGATGAGAAGAATTTCTCATCAGTCAGCATGCTCTAACCAAACTGTGCATCCAATTAACAAACCAAATATACTCATGATTTAAAAATGGGGGTCAAGAAAAATATTAGAGGGGCTGAGGCTCAAGTTAGTCACTGTACATTTTGCTTGAAAAGTTAATGTAAAAGAAGGCTCAAAGGCCACACAAGCTTTCTCTCCTTCTGAGCAATGTTCCACTGTGGTGAAGTGAGAGGAATACCTTAACTTTCAGTTTCCTTGGTTTTGCTGTTACTGGGCTTCTGTATTCAAGTAAGACAAAGGTTTCTCAATTATCTCAGCAATCCACTATATACAAAAATGTTCCTTACAAATGGAATGATGAAATGTGGAGCAAAGGAAGCAACACCTTTTACTGCTTTTTGGTTTGAATTCTATAGGACACAAAGTGTGAAATAACATGGTCCCCAAAGGCCAACTGTTTTTCGCCCTCATTCACTCTGCAGGTGTCTGAGTATTTCTTCAGGGAGATGCTATCCCTGCCCTGTGCACAGAAGCTTACAAGTGTTTTTCCTAACTAGGCATATTTAGTGAATATCTTAATAATAGTAAAAAACCCCAAACACTGGAAGCCACTGAATTAATCCTATCCTTACTCCCATTGGTTTATCAATTTAAATCACAATGCCTTTTTTAAGCATGGAGATATTAGAACAAATGTATGTGACGAAAAGTAGAGGAAAATATTTACATATATGCAGCTATAACTAGCCAAATACAATTTACCTAGGAAGTAAAATCATGCCACCTCCTGCTAGAGCCCAGCTAGAATTCAGGGAGGCAGGCAGTGTCTCGTATTGTCATTGTTTCCATGTTTGCTGCAAACACCATAGCTAAGTTGCAATGTATGGCTGTAGCACTGTAGCATGTGCAACGTATGGCTGTAATGACTTGGAAAGATGTGTATTCAGTGTAATCACCTTTTGAAAGGGGAACTACCATAACTCCCTGCTCCTCTAATGCCATCAAGGACAAGGCTTGCTGTTTAATTAACAGCTGGACAGTTTCCAAGATATTCCTACTTGCTTCCTTGCTCCACCTTTCTAGCATATCAGGCACCCTAATATTAGAAGCGCTGCAGGCAAAGCAGAAGAGAAGGCATGCTGTTAAATGTTTGACCATTCTTAAAAAGCAACTGCCATTACTCTTTTCTCCTTGTTCACTTCCATCTTTGAAAGTCGACACGTACTGTTCAGTGAGCAAATGACGTTTGGAAACCTTTATGTTCTACCCAGTCAGATTAAAAAATTGGCTGCTAATTTTCACATGTAATGAAGGGGAATAACCAACACGTTTTTCTGTCATCTGTCATGTCATTTCTGGACCTGAGTCTGCCAGCTCGTTTATCTGAAATGGTTGACTGCTTTTTTTTAGAGTTCATATTCCTAAACCACAAGCTAAAAAAGTTAAAAGAAGTCTTCCATAAGCTAAATTCTATGGCTGCACATAAATTGAAATAGAAAATGTCCTTCTTACAAACTATAATTTCTGATATCATGATAACCATTAAACAGCCAGAGGTACTGAAGGAGGAAAAAGAGCAGCTTTTTGCATGTGGTAATATGCAGGTGATACCATAGGCAACAGACTGCTGAAGGCTACAGCATAGCCACCTTTGCAAAGAAATCAGATTAGCTACTGCTACTGAAAATTTAGGGACCAGTATCTACAGTCAGAGGACCTTTCCTGCAGGAGCAGTCACTGTCCATACTTCTCCAGCCTTCCTGGAAGTAGTGGAAAAGTCAAAGCCAATTTCCATGGCCCTCCTCTGTTTCCCTTCCCAGTGATAAAACAAACTTGAGGCTTGTTTGCCTTGGAACAGCATAATTCAATACTGCCTAAGTTGCTGAGAGAAGAAAGTGAGGTGAGGAACACAGAGCCCACCTCTGCCAGAGTATCGTGGCTCTCTTTCAGGTGGCTCAAAACAACATTATCTAGAGCTGCTGTGGAGGAATTGCCAAGAGAATAGGGAAATCTGCTGTAAATAGTAACTTGCCAATATATGTTAGCACTGCTCACAGGTAACAGAACTGAGCATCAGGACAATGCTGGCCAGCACCACCACACCACCACTTCTTTTACCCACAAGGGAAGTGCTTCTTCAAATGACTCTAAAGGCTCAGACAGGATCAGCACAGAAAGCTTCTCACAGCACTTATTTCACCCACTCATTGAGCTGAAGACATAACATGGCTGTTACAAGATTAAGCTTTTATTATTATACCTAAGAAAAATAAAGCTTTTTGTGCTGTTCATGACAGCTTTACCCAAGGGAACAAAGTTGAGAGAGAAGATGAAATGTTGCTGTCAGTCAGTCCTCCTCAACTCTACTGACCAGTTGAAAAAGTCTCAGGACATGACAAATATGGTGATTCTTTCCTCTTACAATTAGGCACAAGTCCTGCTGTAAGCTATGCTAAAGATGGAAGGCTCTACCATTGACTTAATTTTTCATTCCTTTTTAGAGAAAATGGCACTAAGTTCATGAAAAGGCAGGGCACGACCAGAGACAAAAAGGACCATTCACTTGTGTAAGTGGTCTTCAAAATAAGTAAGAGTCAGGCTATCTAATCCTATATAATTTAGTGCCTAGTAAAAAGAGTAACCTTGCATTTTTATACTCTACATGAGAATGAAAAATAAAAATTCCCAACTTTTTTTCCCATATGTTAAAAGCAGTGTATTTTCTTTTGGTTTCTACTGCTCTCTGAAAAGGCATACCAAGCCATACACCACATGTTATGATGCTTAACTGATATACTTACTTCTGTAATAGACTTGACAAAGCGGATTCCATCATTAGCTCCTTTGACTTTTGCCAGACAGTCACAGAAATAATCCCAGTAGTCTTTTCTGTTCCCCAGTAACGTGTTTTTTTCTTTCTGGTCAAACTTAAACAAAAAGAAAACAAAATGCAATGAGCAAAACTTAAATATAACTATACTTATATATAGCTACTTGGAATTCTGTTCCTCTCCCAGCAACATGTGCTTTCACGACTCGTCTTAGTTTTAGCCCACATATTCACAAAGGAAGGAGACATTGTATTGCACTGATGCAATCCAGCAGTTACAAAAGTTACTTCACAAACAGTAACAGATAATAATGTTCTGGGTCTAGTTAAAATACAGACATCCATTCAAAAATGCTGAAATAAAGATTTGCAGCAGATTCAGCAGCTGTTTAAGAGCAACGAACTAACAACCAGTTGTTGAGACCTGCAGTCAAGTGTGGCAGGAAAAAACTGCTCCAGCTAAATCACATATGCACTGCAGCTTGGACCATTCAAACCCCAAGGGATTCTTCAGCTTCTGTTGAAGCTTCTGCAACCCAATTAAAAGTCCCTCACCTAGATTAAGAGTAGATTAGCATGTCTTTGTTGCAATCAGTGACATGATTACAGTATGTGTAGACATAAGACTATGCAAACTGAATTTCAGTTTGCCCAGCAGTTTGTCCTTTTACTTAAATCTTGAGGATGGACAAAAAGCAGCATTCCAGACAAAAAAAAAGAAAATCAGCCTTTTGCATTAGGCCTTCCATACAATAAAAATGAATTTCCAAAGTGAAATTGCTAAAAATTCTGTGAATTACTCACACCGCTATATTTGCTTACTAGTATTTATTTTGCATTAAAATGTTGTCAAGATCTCATTCCCAGAGTTTTTCCAAGATAATTTAGCAGGATATATCTTTAAAATCAAGCTCAAATCTTTCAGATCAATTAAAAAATACCTTACATTCTTAAAAAAAACCCTGCCAGCACTGCATTTTGATTACATTTATTGACTTTCACTTGAAATAAGTGCAATAAGTAGCACAGATTTCAGTACATTTACTTAAAAAAAAAGACTCAACTGGATATTTATGATTATTTCAGTTAAACCCCACATACTGAACAGGCAATAAGACAAAAAAAGACCTAGCTTTGATGGTGGATTACAAATGACACATAACCCTTTTTACCTGTAGAAGATACTCAAGCTTGTAGGAGAATTTTTGCAAGTTGACACTGTCATCTGTGATTGGTTCCCCTCCTTCTTTAAATTCTTTACTTAATTCAGTCACAGCATCTTTAAAACAAGACGCCAAAATGGTTAACTAATGCAAGATATATATAGCACTGAATCCATAAACAACTACATAAATGAGTTTTCTGCCTGGACATTATGCATGTGTATTCAGTTTATTTCAGTGAAAATGTCTTAACAACAGTGCAAAAAACTTATTGATATGCTTGCAATTTAAGACCACCTATAAAAAACCATGAGCTCAAGTTATGTCAATCTGTTGTACAGACTATTTCTTCCTAAAAAGAGCAAAACCTCCTTCTGACACTTAGCAAAAACTCGTAACAGACAATTGCTAACTGGTTCTTTAGCAGAGGAAAGAGAAATAACTTTTTGCTGTCTCATGTGCATGTTAAGGTATTGCCCACAGCACAAACAAAATTCTGATTAGAAAGGACAAAGCATGTAATCTGCTAAAGGGGATCAGTAACACGAGAACGGTCGTTCAGTCAGCACATTTGTCTTCTCCATGCTTTATTCAGGAAGGTTCAGCTTGTGCTGGTTACAAACACAAATGGAAAAAATAATTTACATGAAAATAAGCATACAGCAACTTCTCTTCCCTAAAACCTACACACATAGTGGGTGAGGAAATCTCAAGTCAAAGCAAACTCTGTTGTCTCACTCCAGCCCCAAAAAGGTGTACTTCTCAGCATCAGAAAAAACTGATTTTGAGCTTGCTTTCCACTTGGTTTTGTACTTATTTCAGGTGTCTGAGTGAGCCTTAGCTCTCAGTCCCACTCAATCCCCTTTGCAAATTAAATCTCCTCTTGTTAGCAGGCATGTAGATCTCCTTTTTTATGTTACAGGAAGATTTAGATTCTCAGCTTTGGTGCTTAGCAAACCTCATATTTAATAAAAATTAAAAGGAAAATTATCTGGATCTTGGTATAGGCAGCTGATTAGGACAGAGATAGAGCAGGAAAATGGTTATGAATCTGCTGCCAATTTTGCCTGCAACAGAGCTGTGGAAAATGAGGTTGGGTACTGCTAGTGGAGGACAAGTTAGGTGCACAGAAAGCCTGTTCCACTGCAGTAAGAACAGCAGATACAATTCTCCATCACTCTTCCTCTGGGTCTTCCTTCCCAGTTTGGTTTGGCCTCCCGTTTTTTTCCTCTTTCCACATTAGCAGCAACTCCACACCAACTTCACATCAAGGAAGGGTCTAAAAATTAGGCCTTCTCCTTATCTCACATGAAGTCCTGTAATAGCATAGCTCTATTCATGCCAACAAAGTCCCGGCTCACAACACATCCCCCACAGACACTTTTTTAATTGTAAGACTTATTTCTCATCTTGTATGTTTAAATTTACAGTATTTAAGAATTTAGGATCCTGCAGAAGGTGCATCTCTCACAAAAACCATCAGTCACTTCTCTAAAGAGCACATCACACACCTTGAACTATGTTGCTACAATTGCTGCACAAAAGTGTTACACAACTGAAAACACAACTCTTACTCTCTGTTGTCTAAAACATGGAGGGGACAGTCCAACTTACAGAATGAATCGTTCAGCACAACACTGTACCTTGCAAGTCTCTGATAATCCGCTGCAGCTGGCTTTCGCCACTAGTTGCCGCCATCTTGAAAATGAAAGGAGCTCCCCTTCTGGGCTGTTAACCTTTTCATCCATCTAGATAAAAACAGAGTTCATATCCTTGATGACCATTGGGCTGGCGCAGATTATTCTTGTCTGTGATACCTGCAATTCTGTAAAAGTAAAAAATAAAATGAAAGTCTTTATCATCTCAAATGAGCAGAAGAGGAGTGCTTTGGCATTTTAAATCCTGTTTACTAATGAATTCCCATAGGCCAAGTCTTTTTCCAGAAACCTCCTTTATATTTCCTTCTAGATTTCACTCTCCATTGCATTTACTTCTTCAGTTATATCTTTCAAAACTACTGAGCAAACCTCAGAGAGCAATTTTCTCTCGCTGGAATTACAACACAGTTAGTCTTACAGCCCAGCTCAGCCTGGCATTTCGTGCAACTCATCTTGTGACCCTGAGGGAGTTCTAATGACACGGGACTTTCCCTCCCAAAACCCTCTGCCAGATCTTCCCTACAGGTTGCCGAGTAAAACGATACGATGACTTTTCCATTTCAGGGAGACTTTCAAGACACAGACAAGGCACGGGCCAAGGAGTCAAAAAATGATGCATGTTTGATTCTCTGGCACTGAAGCATATTTTTAACTCATAAGAGCTACTAAAAGATTTAGTACTGCAGACTGGTTTTAGCACAAGAAATATCTCTCATCCTCTCCTCAGAATCCACTGTTCCCAACACATGTAAGAGGACACCACTTTATTTTAAGCTCTGTTACAACATCCCTGGTTGAATAAATATACCTTGCACCACTTCCCTTACTTAGAACAATGACGAGTTATACCTAGCACTCGTAGAAAATATTTCCTTAATTAAAATTAATGAATTAAAATTCATTAAAAGCCTCAAACACTTTACTAGAACAACCATGCCTGGGGACCTAAACTTTCAAACACTAACCTGGGAACAATCATTCAAAAAAAGCCACACAGAAACTGCACAGGGAACTTACTAAGCATCCTGTTCAAAGGTTGTTCAGAATTCTGCCTACAACAGTACAGCCGAATTTTCAAGCAAGCACAACACCCAAAGTACCCAAATCTTTAGAAAACTTGCCGTTACATTCCTGTGCTTTTGTTATCATTCAAGCTGAACTACAATGAAATTAAGCTGTAATTAAAATCTTACAAACTTTTGAAATACAAATGTGATTATGTCAAACTATTATATCTCCTTTCTCTCGTCTTTCTGTCACTCCCAAAATAACTAAATTGGCATGGCTGAAGTGAGTGTCTGAATGAATCAAATGGACCATCCTTCTACCCTATGTATCAAGGTATTGTTTGGAAACAGTCCTGATGTGATCTTATATTCTTCTATTTTTGAAACAAAGCAAACCTTAACAAAATCATAGAGACAGAAACATGGTAAGTATAAAGAAAAGGCTGAAACTAGGCTAGTGTGTTTCTCCTAATACCTGTGTTTTGTTACCTGCTAGTTGCAATTTCCATATTTTGATAGCAGTTGTTACGTTACGACACAACTGTCTTGTAGACCATGTACTGTCTGGGGAAGGACCTTAGCCTGCAAAACCCCCACCACAACTGTGTCGCTTCAGGGAGAGAAGGCCAGCACATAGACTGGATGACCTTTTGTGGTGACAAACACGATTTTTTACCCTAAATCAACAGTATTAAATACCCAAGATTCCTATCTTGATTCTACTGAGTGATGATGTAAAATACCACACTTCCTGGCAACTTACTGAGTTTGAGTACCACTGAAAAAAACTAATAATAAACCCAGTGAGTCAACGTTTCCTTTTCTAAGCACCCACAGTAATATCAGCCATATCTGTTCAGTTTGGCAACTGTTACAGAAAGGAGCTTAAGTGACTGTGCAATGTGGGCAAAGGAAAGCCAAAACGTGTGGCCAAACCAAATACTCTTCCCCAGACAAAGGGGAAACGAGCAAGGGCCAACAAAGGGATCCTGCCCATCCTCCCTAAAGGCTGGAACAAGCTCCAATTCAAGGCTCCAGAGGCACAAAGACTATGCGAGAGGCATGCCAGGAAAATGGCAAACAGGCCTACTGCAGGCATGTATAGAGAGCCTGAAGAGAAGGCAGCTGGGAGCCTTTATTTCACAACAGCCAGCACGGAGGAGGACGTGGGGCATCCTCTGGCAGACAGGTGCAGCATGGGACCTTGGCCAGTGCTAGTTCCCAGCAGGGTGCCCAAGCAAATACTTAGTGAGGATGAAGGTGGTTTAGAGTTGCCCCAGCCCCACCAACACTGCGTAAGTTAGTTTATTTGCCCAGAAGTCACAGATAAAGGACTACTGTGTGCACAACGGTTCAGCAGCACAATGCAAGAGAAGGCAGCGTGTTCCCAATGGCTTGATCCTGTTGTGCCAAAGCACCCCAAGACATGCATCTTTATTCCTGTCAGAATCTCCTAGGCAGAATGTGGGAACCCTGAACAGAGACCAAAACTCAGCTGGAGGCATGTAACTAACTGCACAGCCCGCTCCCCTTCTCTCTCTGTCCCCAGTCAACCCTTTCCTCAGTACAGGGAGCAAGGTCTCAGATCTTCCCCCTTCCCTGCATCAGCTCCCACCCATGAGACATGCATTTGCTCCCTTCTCTTCCCAGACGAGAAGGGGATCTTTTGACCTGGCCTATTGCACAAGGAGAAGGTGCTGAAACTTTTTCTACCTGCCTTCTCCTCTGCAAAATAGGGAGAAAAGTACTTCTCTCCTCCGTGGTCCTTTTAGAGGTGGTCTTAGAAAACACAACCCATCCCACAGAAAGGTGCAGGGCTCTCACTTCCTATGGCAAAGCAAGCCGACAACGTACCTTAACTGGTTTTCCAAGGTTTCAGAATACTAAAAGATTCTGTAAACACCTGATCTAGTCCTTCCTGATCACAGAATATTTCACCCAGGATTGTTTAGAGGACAACCCTGTTCCCCCAGTATTTACTATCCTATTATGTATGTCTTGCCACTTCTGGTATGCGAGAACAGCATTATACATGTGTCAGGCCCGAGTGACCTCCTTTGGGTCAAAAGCTTTTTAGATGATGCACTGTTACCTCTTATATAATAGCATTTGACTAAGGCCGACGGCATTAACTAGCACAAAACTGCGGTGCTGCAATGACATCAGAGCAGTTACACTAAGGACCTGGCACAGAGTACAGCAGAAGAGGCAAGACAGGGCGCGTCATCAGTCCCTCCTTGCACTCCTGGGTCCTGCCCGATGGTGTCTGAAGGCGGCTGCTTCCTCTTCTGCTGGCGTAAGTACTAGTGTGGGGGTGACAATCTTCTTTACAGAGGATATCCTGAAGATTAAAGAAAGAAGCAGAAAGGAAACAGGCCATTTATAGGAAAAGAAAAGATCTACCTGAAGGGGAGTGTGACACATACAAAACAGTAAACAATATTTAATGACTGTGATTAAATTGCTTAGTGAGTTAGCTACAATGACCTCCTTTTAATCTAATTTCATTAAATTTATCTTAGTATTACTGTAGGCATGTCTACATCTCCAGCAGTTACATTTTTTAAAATTCATTGGTCAATTCTGGCCAATCTTGACAGAAGGTAGAGGTCTTCTACACTCCTCCCTGTGCAGTAAGAACAGGAAGGCGGGAGGAAGTGCACAAGCAGAGTTTCTCTTTGTTGATAAAAAGGCTGTGTGCTAGGTTTGGCTGGGATAGAGTTAATTTTCTTCATAGTAGCTGGTATGGGGCTGTGTTTTGGAATTGTGCTGGAAACAGTGTTAATAACACAGGGATGTTTTCATTACTGCTGAGCAGCGCTTACACAGAGCCAAGGCCTTTTCTGCTTCTCACACCACCCCACCAGCGAGGAGGCCGCGGGTGCACAAATAGTTGGGAGGGGACACAGCCAGGACAGCTGACCCCAGCTGACCAAAGGGATATTCCATACAACGTGATGTCATACTTAGCATATAAAGCTGGGGGAAGAGTAAGGAGGGGAGGGACGTTGGGAGTGATGGCCTTTGTCTTCCCAAGTCTCTTTCATGCGTGATGGAGCCCTGCTTTCCTGGAGATGGCTGAACACCTGCCTGTCCATGGGAAGTGGGGAATGAATTCCTTGTTTTGCTTTGCTTGCGTGGGTAGCTTTTGCTTTACGTATTAAACTGTCTTTATCTCAACCCACGAGTTCTCTCACTTTTACTCTTCCAGTTTTCTCCCCCATCCTGCCACGGAGGGAGTGAGCAAGAGGCTACATGGTGCTCAGTTGCCAGCTGGGGTTAAATCACGACAAGCTGCAGTGAGACCTCTGTTATAGCCCAGTATCAGAGAATCCACTCCCCACCCAACTGCATTGTCAGCGTACACTAAAAGCACAGCTCACATGGAAGACTTGGTGTAATTCAGTTAAAAAGTAAATTGGATCCGCAAGACGAATTCATTGGAAACCAAGGTCCACTACTTTCTACCGCTTGCGGAAGTATTTTGTGTTAACATAACTACTCTGGTCCAGTCATTCCAAACAAGGGCGCTTATTCACAAGGTCCCCACTGGTATCACAAGACCTTTAATTATTTGGTGCCTGCAATTCTATAGCTGTTCTAACACTCTACAAGAAACAAAACAGGCAAGCGAGGATACTGAGCCAAATCCTATGTTCATGAGTCACAACAATCTTAACTGTGTTATTCCCTTGTGTACCGTGAGTATAAGCTGTCCCATTAAAAGCAGATACTGACTGATAATTGCAAGCCACACTTTTGGACATTGAACGTAAACTTCATGGCAGACATCAAGGAAGAACTGGGAAAAGGCAGTCTCTACCGCTCAGAACCATAACACCACTGATTTAGTTATATAATTTAATTCCAGTAATTGCCTGGAAAAAGTACTTTGCTGTTGCAGGAAACACAGAGTCCCAGTGGAATTTACTACACCTATGCTGTTAGCTTTTCTCATTTTGTACCATGCAGGTACACAAAGCTGCACATCCATAAAGCTAAAGAACTGTTTGCTAGAAATAAGGGTCTGAGGTGAACTGCAAAAAAGACAGTCTGACCCTTGTGTCATGCACACATCCATGCTTTTACTGGGCAACTCAACCCTTTGTGCTTTAACACTGCATATAAAGACATGTGACCGATAAAAATGCACACTGGACTACATTAAATAGGATGATTAAAAACAAAAGGCAGGCACAGCCTGAATGTCAGCTAAGGTTTCCATTTGGAGTTTTGAAGCTTGGTTCCAGTCCAAGAAGTGAAATTTTCTTGCTAAATTAATCTTCCCCCTTCGTTTTCTACAACAACAAACCATCACATTTCAATTACTAAAATACATTGGGGAGGATATTTTTTATTTCTTTTAGTACTTCAAACAGGAGACCACACTGCAAACTTATGCTGGATTTCCCACACACTCATACACACAAACTTTGTTGTGAAGTGTTTGGGTGTATAAACATTTAGTAATAAAATGCATCTTGCAGAAAATATGTGTCCAGAAAAACAAATTCACATAGTGTCACAGCACAGCAGAAGAGAGTAACTAAATGAAGTGCATAAAAACATTCACATATTTTGCAAATGCCTGGTAGAAAAGTATCATGTTTATAGTTAGGGACTCCTTACAGTAAAGCTCTTTTGTGAGGAGGCTCTTGTGCATTTTACAGCATAAGAATATTTGGGTTTTACAGCATAAGAACACAAACTAATGACATTCACTAAATACTGCTTGCACCCCTAACCTGACAGGAGAGACTGACACAAAAGAATCAGTAAAATTTTGTATAATCTTTGTGCAAATTTCCCTACTCTGTGGACAACTGGCCTGCATTCCCCTCCTCCCCCCTCCCCCCATTCTTTTATATTTGCAAACTGTTCTTAGAAAAAGATCAAAACTAAGCAACAGATATGAGTATACAAGTGGCTCGATAAGAACTCCATGAGATAGAGTTAATTTTTAAGCCTGAGTGGGGAAACCTGGCAACTTGAACAAGTTTTTTTACTGCTGCACCTACCAAATTGGACCTCTGCTCTAACACCTGACTTAAACCCCTTTAAAACATTATGCTGAACTTTGCCAAACAAGACACGTAAGTTAGACCAGGGACACACTTTCCTGATTTGGAGAATACAGGGCTTTGTCTCTGATATTCCTCACATCAATAACTGTTGAACAACATGAACTCAAATGACCACCTTCTGCAAAAATCAACACAGGGATGTCTTGTACGTATCTCACAAAGACAGCCCTGTGTCAGCCCTGTCTCATGAGAGAAGCTGCCTCTTTGAGGAAGCAGTCAGTTCGCAAGGAGAAGAGTGCTCTTCTGATAACAGGAATTGCACTAGTATCACTCTAAACAAACTCATCTGCCCTTTTACCTTTTACATGCCAGATCTCACCCCACATCAGGAATGCTACACTGTGTTTACTAACATCTACCAATTAACCTAACCATAACTCTCTCCCACAGACTTGCTTCTCTTCAGCTGCTCCCACCCTATTTCACTCCTCGGGGGGAAAGGTACCCCTGCTGCCTCAATGTCTGTATGGTGAGTTGAAAAGGTAAGTTTTGTTCAAAAATCAGAAGATTTTTTCCTCCTTCCCACTCTCATTTTTCCAAGCCATTCTCCCCATGTCCCTACGTACCCTCCCTGCCACAAAACCTGCTCTTCCTCTCCATAACTCACCCAACTATTTAAATCTCTTACACATTCTTCCAGCCAGGCACCTGATGCTTGGAGCACCATAGAGATACCTACAAAAATAGAAACACCAGAGGACTTCCAGCTGCAAAGCGCATTGGTGACTCATAACACTCAACTTGGTTATTTTACAAGCCTGGAGTCTTCACAAAATCTCTTGTTTTTCAGGTCTCCAAAGTTGGTCTCTGTGCCTTATTAACTTCCTCAGCCAGCTTGGCCTGACTAAAGCATCTCAGCCACCTCGGAGGCTTTGGGATAGTAAAAAGCAACAACTAGTTCATTTGAATTCTGAATGGGGGCTTTCCTTAGTAGAATTTTTTACCTCTGTTTCTACTGTTCCACACTGTCCCTCCAAGCCGAGGTTTCACAAGTACTTGAAAAGTCTGCATCCAACTAATGGTTTAGGGAAGTCTGGCGGGTGGGTGCAGTGCTCCATCAGACCTCCATCCAGCCAAGAGCGGTGGTAGCTCCCTAGGGCAACTCCTAGCCTATATGTAGCTACCAGTGAACTAGCCACAAACAACACTAAAAATTACAGGTTTTGGCCACGCACGTGAAGATCAAATAGGACACAAGCACATTAAGCAAAAACCACGCTGAGACAACCCAAACTGACCTGCCACCGAGTGAATCATGCTACCACAAAGCCAACAGCAACATTTCTTGTTTTCTTTCCTTTGCAGCAGGAAGTATGGAGTATTTCCTCTCTCCCTCTTTTCTCATGGGGTTTCCAGTGAAGTTCACCATTTTGGGGGGAAGGCAAAATTTCAGAGTTACAAACACCAAAGATTTAAAAAGCCTTCGGAAGAGAGGCCTGTATGAGGTTGTCACCGCTGAGCCGGTTGGCAACAGAGAGGCTCACAGATGACGCAGGCTTGGCGTGAGCCCAGTTATTTAGGGATACCCTGATCCAACCTGTGCACTTTCAAAACCTAAGCTGGCTTGCAGCAGTAGCAAGACCTTCCCTGTGCTCATCCTCCTTCCCAGCTGTAAATTAAATGTCATGGTGGACGCACCCAGGGGTTAACTGTTTACAAATATCTTCGCTGAGAACACTGTATCACCAGCAACCACAGAATACTGTGGTGGACAAAAATATTAAATCAAAGGGAAGGGTGTACAAGTCAAGGCCCTGTGCAGCAACAGTTTCCCAGCACTATTCCAAGCACTGAGACTGAGACACTCTATGTAAAAGGTTCTGCCCCTTCTACCAGTATTACAAACTGTAAAGCCTTCTTCTGAATACATTTGGTCAAAGTATTTAAAATTACTACTATTATAGAATTTTTGGACACAAACAGCTACCCTGGGCAAACTGGAATTACTACATGAAAGTACGAACTAGACTAGATACAAGCTGCTAAAAAGATTCCTTGCATTGGCAATACCAGACAGAAATAAAAGCACAGTAATACAAATAATAAATAAAAATTATAATAGATAACAAAAAAAAACCACTTAGGGCTTTTACAGTTCCTTTCAGTTTAATAATTTCAACAACATGTAAAGAATATTACAAGGGTTCAGTGTTTATTTGACAAATAGACAATTGTTAATTTTTAAATGTGATCAACAAAGAAAAACAAATAATAATCTGAGTTAAAAACAATTTGCAGCACTACTTTTCCTTGAGTCCACTGGATAATTTCTGCAATTTTACACATACTTTCCTTCACATTTTGAATAGTTTTCTCTCCCTAGTTGTTCCTTTAGGTCTTGATCCCCCCATGGACCAAGTCTTGGAGGACCCTGCCCTCCAGGATGTTAGTATGAATTCCTGTTCCTTTTATGTAACCCTCTAGCAGTGGAGAGAGGGACTGCAAATACAATACACCCTTTCATTGTTATCAGATGGTGTACATAAGAGGCTCCTTTATACATGAAAACCAGGCTCTATAACTAACTAACTGGCTCTTCAGAAAAAGTAGTGAAACCATGTTCACAACAAATGCTGTCAAATATATATACTACAATAAGAAGAGCAAAATCAACTATCACTTGTTTTCCACCACAGTATCTTAGATACAGGTTTTTAACTGCACTGCAGTCTTCTAAATGTGAATGTTTGGAAACACTGGAAACACTCGGAACATCTGGAACATTTTTTAAATTCAAGCACTCCCACAAGGATCATTGGAAGACTTAAGGAAATTGCCTTGTACACAATAATATCCGGAAAACATAAACCACACTACTGCAAGGCGGTTTATCTCCTCTGCTGCATGTCCTGCAACATCATTATCAGAACCAAAAAAAAAAAAGAAAAAACACAAACAGAGAACATGTCACCATATTGCTGACAAGGCAAGTGTCCATGTTGCACCCTGAAAGTTTAATGCCAGCCTGCCTCAATGGATAAAATCAAACACCCACTTTAACTCTTCAGCGTAAAGAGGCGAAGGCCTGGTACTCCCCTCTCTTTGTTTACACTGGAAAAGTAACTCGGTTTTAAGTGAGAGGCTGAACCAGGAGCACGACATGTACAGCTAACCGGCTCCATATGCCAAGCAAACCTTTGCACAGGCAAAAATCAGCAGGATGCTGGGTGCAATGACCCCAGCAGAAAACACCAGGACCCTGAGCTCCTAAACAGACAGCTGCAAGAGCAACAAATTCACCAGCCTCCAAAACACGGCACAGCCCCTCTCCAGTCCAACTCACCACCGCAAGATCTCTGCCCAAGGAAAATCCAGAGCCCAAAGGCGTCGGATGACCATTTCACTAAAGCCTCGCTTTCTTTTTTCCTTGCTCCCTCTGGATTACCGGGATCAACCTAAGCCGGAGGAGGGCCGGCTGCAAACCCAGCATCTGCTCTGGAGACAGACCCAGCCGCCCTGTGTGCCAGCAAAGCTCTCCCTGTCTGTCCGCCGGAGATTTGCCGACACAAGGGCATGCGGGATTAGGGCTGTGGCAAATATTTGCCTCTCAGCACTTTATAATGGGTGAGGGTACGGACACAGGCGGATATTTGGCTTCTAGCAGGGCCCAGGGTGACTCTGCTCCTCTGGCAGCTGCCGTGACGGGTGGTGAGAACTGAGGAGGTCTGTTCAGGGGTAGATGACACGGGAGAAAACAGCGGGCAGTGTTTATCTCGGCCTAAAATCATCGCTCACCAGGTGGAAACAACGATACCTAAGACGACTGGGCCCGGATGCTGGCTGCTGTGCACCTAGGGGCTGGTCCTGCGGGACGGGGACCCGAGGGGAGCACTTTGGGGGGAGTGGGGGTCCCGCGGGCGTCCCGCAGCTCCCTGTCTCTCAGGGCCAGCGCCTCGGCAGGCACCGGCCACCATCCAGGCCACCCAGGGCCTGTGTCTGCGGAGCTGGTCACCCCACCGCAGGCTGAGGTAGCCCTGCCGGGCCCGCACTCACGCCGCCACGGGGCCGAGCCAGACTCCCCCACACGGCCGCCCCTGCGCTGAGGGCCGCGACGCAGCTCTCTTCCCTCTCCGTCCCCGCCGGGGCTCCTCCCCTCAGAGCCGAGCTCCGAGCGGCAACAAGTGGAAGCAGCTAAAGTTACTTCCCCCCCTCCCTCCGGCAGCCGCCGCTTCTTCCCCACCGGCCCCGCCGCCCTCCGCGCTCCCTTAGGGCGGGGGGATCGAGCGATAGGAGAGTGTCCCGCGTTACCTGCGCGGCCGCCGCCGTGTCGCGGAGAGACGGCCTGGGGTGAAGCTCCGCGCCCGTCGCTGCTCCCCGCCGACTACAACTCCCGTGAGGCCGCTGGAGGTGCCTCCCCACCCCCGGGGCGGTGGCTGGGTGCAACGCCCGGCCGCGGCGGTCCCCTCAGCAGGGCGAGGAGGGCCTGGCTGAGCCCGGAGGCGGTGGGGGGAGGTTGGGGAAAAGCCCTTTGGTGAAAACAGGGAGTTTAAACATGGATTTGCGGGGAAAATCGCCTCTTTTCCCTATAGGTGCAGGGTTGGAGCGGTTTCCTCTCAGGGGTGTGTGTTTCTGGTACCCTGAAGCAAGGTCGCCTGTCGGGAAAGTGTAACTTTTTAATATAGTACCGACTGTTGCTTTTATGATAGTTCAGTATGGTGGGGTTTGTTGTTTTTGTTTTTGTTTGTTTGTTTCTCCCTTTGCATATCAGTTCATCAACCTCTTTGCACAGAAACTGAAGTGAATATGAAAGTCAGATGACTCCAGTAGACAGATTTCCCCTTTCTGTCCTCATCCATTGACGGAAAATCCTCTTCCCGTGGCTGTAAGACGTAGGTAGGGATTCATAAAGGCCACATATGGTAAGAAACTGGGAGAAAGCGGGTGTGAAACTGGAACAAGAGGTCGCTTTCTAAGGCGGGGTGCTGGGGAGTACATGGGGCGCTGGGTTCCTAACACTCCCCCACCACCCCCCAGCACCAGGCTCCTTCTACAAACAAGCTATTTCCACTCTTCCTTTTGAAATTTTAACCCTTCCCTAATGCATGTGATTCTCTGAAAGGGCACTTCTTTCACAGCTTTTGAAATGGGCTACTATGTTTTTGTATGTGAAGTGTACTTCATGAATTCCCTTTGCTTTTTTTTCGCATTGCCCTGGTAAATTAATGATTTTAAATAAAACTTTGTGACCAAATGGTGTGTCATCAATTTGTGCCACAATGCTTGTGACTATAATAGAGTCATAAAGTTCAGGTTAGGCAGCCATAACATCAAAGCATCATATTCTCAAGACTCTGAGGAAATACATGTAGTACATAGTCACTGACATGTCTCCATCATCCTCATTTTTCCATCCTCAACTTAAGGATGACTAAGTGACCTTAAAGTTTTGGTGAATAATCTTCACCAAATGTATGGTTTTCAATAGCTCAAAAGCATCTTAATGTCCTCGGAAGTGCAGGTGATAGGGCTAAGCATGTTGTGGCCGTACAATTCATGAAATGCAATGGGACGTCTTACATAGTTCGGAAGCAGCCTTCAGGGTGACTCCTCTTGGCACGCTTTGCTGCATCATGCAGTACAGGGCCAGGAGCATCTGCTGAAAGCAAATGTTTGTTTTCCATTGATCTGGAGACAACTGGGCATCTTCCAGAAGTAACCTCTGGGTCATCAGTCGCAAATAATGATAAATCAAATCCCAGATAATTTGACTGCAATGGAGGGGTTTTATACATATTTTCAAAAAGTATTTGTGTAGTTTTACTTCTCACTCAAAATTAATCAAGTAGAATGGATTGTTCCTCCTTTTGATTACATAGTGACAGTATTTATGTATAAATATTTAATTATTGACATTAATTATGGAATTATTGCCTGTTTATACAGACATCAATTTCTTCAGAGAAAAGCATGCTGTTTCCAACTAGGTCTGTAGCTGACCAATGCTTCCTTAGAATTTTCTATATTCATTTCTTAGCAACAAAAGAGGTTCAAGATTTTTGCTTTTTGGAGACTGCCCTAGGGAAAAAAAAAAAGCATTATTTGCTCCATTTGTGTTGCTCTATTTTTATTACAATAAAATTTATTCATTAGCTTCTTAAACTATGATAAGCAGGATGGGAATTATTGTCAATTTTCCCAGCCCAGGAAAGGCAATGACAGTCACCCCAGCAAAAGGAAAGCCTTTGCTGGGTAAAATCTTTCCACTAGTTGGTGGAATGTTACACTTGTAACTGTAAATGTATTTCACAGAGATACCCAACTCAATCAACTAAAACTACTAAATTGCTACTTAAAATGTATTAAAGATCATTAAAGGATCATGCTGTATCCTTTAGGTTTTGTTCTGTATGGCTGAAATGTAGGCCAAGATAACTATTTAAGGGCTGAAATAAAATTCTGGCATCAGAAGTTAAATCTAATGGTAGCTGCAGTTCTTTTAGAGCAATTCTGAAAATACAATTTGAATGTGGGTCGGGTTGGTTTTGCGGTTCTTTTTTTGCATTTTGGTGGCACACAGAAATGGCTTCTAGTACAAAGTTTGCAAACAAATAAAGAATCCTTTAGTTTTAATTCTGATGCATAAATGTGCTGTATTTTTATGTGGGAAGAGTTTCCTCCATTCAGGCAAGTCAATTTACATTCACAGTCTAGCTTGTCATAAAGTAAAATTACACACTGTCATCAGTCATCTCGTGCTGACAACAGTCTGGTGCCTCATTGACTAGAGGAGATCTTTTCTAAACCCTCTTAAATAACTGGGCTCTATAAAAAAAAAAAAAAAATCTCCTGTGGCTATTAGATTCGGTGAATATTTCATAGTAGTCTCTGAGTAGTTGTCCGTAGGATGCATTCTTTCGATCTGCCTGAGATTATTGTTACATGTGCTACATATTTTCTTTTTTTTTTT
>VXBL01000756.1:0-42197 GCA_013400195.1 Aramus guarauna | reverse complement strand
TTTTTTTTTTTTTAAGAGTTAATTAATGTTATATAATAACTGGGGAGGGTATGGCTTCCACTAGGTCCTTGAGATATTTAATGAGAGTAGCAAGCTGCCAGTTTCCCTGGTCACCCTCAGTGGATTAACATACCGTTGTAGCCAGACTGAACAAAAAGCTGCTGTTCATCATCAGAGACTTGCTGTGGCTGTGGGGAGAAAGCTTCGGAAGCACTTTTTGCATTTGTTTGCACTCTGTTTAGAATAGGTGGGCAAATAATTGTCGCTAGGTGTAAAGCTGGAAGCAGGCAACATAAAAAGAACGAGCAAAGCTCTGGGAAATCTCTGGAAGCAAATCTGGCATTTTGGACAAGGTGGCTGAGGGGCTTGGAAGAATATTCTGCTAATATCAGGTGAGCTTCTGAGACTGGCTTCCACCTGAGCACATCAGGGTTAGGAGCTGTCGTTGCTTAGAACTGGCTGCATTTCACTCCTGGGTGGACAAAGTAGGTACCAAGATCTTGAGCTGGTTCAGTGCTAGTTCAACTGAACCAGCAATGATGTGGCAGGACCAGGACAGAGACTCTGGGCTGTACAGTTTAAGTGAACCAGAGTCTTCTGTATAAATAAAGGTGTGTGGCACAGGGATAAAGAGCATACTAAGGTTTTGGAGATTAAGAGCTGGTTAAGATGGCTGGAAGGATATCCCCATCAAGAAACAGAACTTGACTTCAGAAAGCAGCATTGTTTGGAGCAACGAAACAAACTCAGAAATATTTTGGATTTGCTATCTCAGCAGTTCCTGAATATGGAGAGGATGTTCCCCTCCCTGCACTTTTCTTAGTCATTCTCAGTCCTTCGCTTCACTCCAGCCAGTACCTTCTGTCTTACGCTGCTCTTCTGATTTAAAACTGAAGGTACACATATATTGAACATTTACAGAGCCTAAAACATCTGTCTGAAAATGCCCACAATCTGTCTGAAGGGGCTGGCTTCCTTTCAAACCTCTCCCTTACATATGGTACCTATTGCACCTTTGCAATAGAACATAATGTTTCCCTATGTGGCAGGAATTTCTGGTTTACATCTCCATGAATCAATCTTTCCAGGAACTGTATTCCTTGCCATTCTATATCTACATATAAAAGCAAAATGAGACCTTTTTAAATAAGGTCATTTTTTTAACAGGCATAATCTCATCATTTCCATGACATGTTCATTGCACAGGTCAGTGAAGGCTTTGGACATCAAAACCTAACTTTTCAGTTTTGAATTTTGTGTTCACTTCTCTTAGGGGACTGTGTTCTTCAGGCTGACTTCTGCACTAAAACAATCTTTTGGCAACATTTATTTGGTTTAATGTTGCTCCAGCAACAAATCATAAAAATTATAGAGAAGTTTAGATTTGAAGGGACCTCTGGAGGTCTCTACTCCAAACCCCTGCTCAAAGCACATCTAATCATATGAGGTTGCTGAAAGTCCAGTTGACTCTTGAACCACCTCTCCGAGTCCCTGTTCCAGTAATTGACTACCCTTGTAAAAACCCAAATGCCTATGCCTAATTGAAATACCCCATGTTCCAACTTGTGTCCATTGCTATCTATCTCTGAGAAGAGTCTGTCTCCATCTTCTCTGTATCCTCCAGTCAGGTAGTTGCAGATGCAACTCCTCTGAGCCTTCTCTTCCTAAGGTCATATGAACCCAGCTCCCTCAGCCTCTCCCCATCCATCAAGTTCTCCAGCCCCTGACTGGCTTGAAGGCCTCTGCGGGACTCCCTCCAGTATGTCCATGACTTCCCTGTACTGAGGAGCTCAAAACTATCCACATACTTCAGATGCAGCCTCACAAGTACCAAATAGTGGGGAAGGATCACTCCTCTGGACCTACTGGCTACACGTTTCCTAATACAGCCCAGGATGTGGTTGGCCTCCTTTGCTGTGAGTGTGCTTGCTGGCTTATGTTCAAAGACCCCCAGATCCTTTTTTGCAGAGCTCCTTCCCAGGCAGCTGCCCTCCTCAACAGTCATTCCATCCCAGACACAAGGCTTTGCAAATAAGGTGAAAAATGAGTAACTATCATATTTTCAAACCACAAATTGTTTTCTGCAAGGCCAACCCAACTGGGTTCTCTAATCTTTCACTACTGTAACACTCTTAGATGAAGAAGGTGAGATGCAGAGAAAGACTGCTAGTGGCAGTCCCTTCCCGTGGGTGATTGCTGTGAGGTGGCTTCAGTGTTACTCATATTTTAAATGTGGATAGGGTCCCTTACGTGAATAAGTGGATTGAGGCTCACTTTCAACATTTGGTATGCTTAGAAGCAAATGAGTTCATCTCAAGAACAGCTCTATGCTGATAAGTGAAGCACTGTTGTTGTTGTCCCACCTTTATGATGATATACAACTGGTCTTCACAGGTCATCTTTACTAGTACTTCTTACTGGTGTGTACTCATTTTGACTGACAGCTAACTCTCACCTTATTTTCCTTTCTAATTTTTATGCTTGCTTTAGTATTTCTTCCTGAAGAACATGTAGGCATCTAATCAGCACAGCAAATATCAGTCAAGCTTCTCTCCATTTAACACAAGGTCTTCCCATTTAAACACTGGATGAGTGAGAACATTTTAAACTGCTGAGTAATCATAGGGAGAAGATAAGATAGAATTTTATTTATGATTTTAATAACACTGGTGGCATTTTCAAAATATTGAGTTATAGATGGAGGTATCTTCACTCCCTGTCAAATACTTGCAGCAATAAGCAGTGCATGCTGTGCTTTGCCCAATGCATTGCACCCGTTTATGAGTCTGATTCTTGCTCGGATTATGATCAGAAGCAAAATTATTGATTTTAGTAGGAGCAGGATGTTTTCTTAAATGTGTGGATTTTAAGTTTGCGTATTTTATTTAAGACAATTTGCATTAGTGGTGGAAAAGATTGATTTGGTTACCTGCCTTACCCTTTACCAGTGAGAACTTTCCCTACTAGCAGATCGTTGACTGAGACAGGGTCCCATGGCCGCACAGAAGGTGGGAGCTCTGGCAGGCTATGGTGGTGATGCTCAATTTTGTGTTCACCTGCTGAAAAGACAAGTAAGGAGAAGGGCCTGGTCCAGCTAAGCTGCTTGTGGGAGAAGCTGTTGTTCTCCCATTCCCACTGGGTGGAACTTAAAATGGACTTAATCAGAGCAGCAAGCACATGTCCATTTAAGTGTAACTTTGCAATTAGGGTTAAAGGTGCCATCCTGCGTAAACGCTCTGCTGGCACTGTACAACAGCTGTAATATTGTGACTGCTCAATCTGACACCGCTCCCCTCCCCAAAATAGACTGTGGTTTCCAAAACCAATTAATGTCTCCTTTTTCACTTCACGAATTTCTTTCTCTCAGTTCTGCATTTGCTCAGACCACATAATAGTTGATTGATCGAGTGAAATTAAAGATTCAGGGTCCCCTGGGCATTGTGTTTTACCTAGAGCAGCCTGTATTTTCCAAGTGTCTGGAGCTCCCAGAAGGAAAGAGATGCACAGGCTGCCCATGCCCAGACCTGCACTGGGCATATCCTGTGGCCTTAGCAATATAGATATTTAATGACATATGTGTATAAACAAAGATGGAAGCCACACCAACATATTTCCTCTCAAAAACAGAAGCCATTGCCAGACAGATCAAAATGTTTGGGAACAGCCAGCACAGATTTACCAAGAAAAAATAGTGCCTGACCAATGTGACTGTCTTCTACAATGAGATGACTGGTTCTAGGGATAATGGAAAAGCTGTGCATGTCATTTGCCTTGACTTCTGCAAGGCTTTTAACAAAGTGCCCCCAGCATCCTTGTAGCCAGATTGGGGAGTGTTGTGGTTTTACCCCAGCTGGCAGCTGAGCATCACGCAGCTGCTCGCTCACCCCCCCACATCAGGATGGGGGAGAGAATTGGAAGAATTAAAGTGAGAAAACTCACGGGTTGAGATAAAGGCAGTTTAACAGGTAAAGCCAAAGCCGCGCACACAAGCAAAGCAAAGCAAGGAATTCATTCACTGCAGCATGGGCAGGCAAGTGTTCAGCCATCTCCAGGAAAGCAGGGTTTTGTCACATGAAATGGTGACTTGGAAAGACAAACGCCATCACTCTGAACACCGCCATCTCCCCTCTTTCTCTTCTCCAAGCCCTTATAACGTGAGTATGACATCACATGGTATGGAATATCCCTTTGGTCAGTTGGGGTCAGTTGTCCCGGCTGTGTCCCCTCCCAACTCCTTGTGCACCCCCACCATCCCACTGGCAGGGGGGGTGCGAGAAGCAGAAAAGGCCTTGGCTCTGTGTAAGAAATGCTCAACAACAACAAAAACATCTCTACATTATCAACACTGTTTCCAGCACAAATCCAAAACATAGCCCCATACTAGCTGCTATGAAGAAAATTAACAGTCTCTCAGCCAAAAGCAGGACAGGGAGATATAGACTGAATGGGTGGACTACAAAGTGGATGACAAATTGACTGGACCATCAGGCTCAAAGGGTAGTGGTCAGTGACTTGAAATCTTAATGAGTGGCTGGTTATGAGTGACATGCTTTGAGGGGTCAGTGCTGAGACTGATACCGTTTAACATCTTCATTAACAACCTGGATGATGGGGCGGGGTCCACCTTCAGCAAGTTCATGGATGAAACCAAATAAGAGGAAGCAACTGATACACACTGAGTTGTAGGGCTGTCATGCAAGGAGACGTCAGCAAGCTTGACAAATGAGCTGACAGGAGCCCTGGAAGTTCAACAATGGCAACTGCAAAGTCCTGCACCTGGGATGGCCTAACCCCCTGTAAGAGCATGGGCTGGGGGCCACCTGGCTAGAGGTCAGCTTTGCTGGAAAAGATCTGGAGGTTCAGTGGACAAGTTGAACACATCTCAGTCATGTGCCCTTGCAGCAGTGAAGACTAACCGTGTATGGGCCTGTGTTGCCATCAGGTTGAGGGAAACCTTTATTCTCCTCTACCTGACATTCATGTGGTCACATCTGCAGTAGCATATCCAGTTTTTTGGCCCCCAGTACAAGAGAGAGATTGACTGAAGTGAACCCAATGGAGCACCGCCAAGATGGTTAGGGAGTTGAAGCATGTGACATATGAGGAGACTAGATTGGCTGGGGTTTGTTTAGCCCAGGAAAAAACAAGACTTAAGGGAGATCTGATGGTTCTTTTCCATTATGTAATTTGAGGACATAGAGAAGGCAAGGAAGAGGCAACATCACCGGGTTGCAGCAAAAGACATTTTGTTCATGTCAAAGGAAAAAAATCCACCATGACAGTTGTCAAGCTTTGGAACCCAAGGGAGTTATGCAGTCCCTGTTCTTGGAGATGTTCAGAGTTTGACCAGACAAGGCCCTGTGCAACCTTGTCTAACTTGAAAGATAGAACTGCTCTGAGCAAGGTGAAGGAGTGTATAACCTCCAGAAGTCTCTTCCAAGCTGAATTAATCTATGAAAATTTACAATTACTTCTTCAATTGAAAATACCTTACTAGGTGGTTATCAAAGGGAGAAAACAATAATCACAGTGTAGTATTCCACTGAATTTCTGAATATTTATTAGTACCTCTTCATTATATCAGGAGGGGAAATGTCCACATGCTGAGTTAGTTAGGTTATGGTAAGCAGAAGTACATTTGGGTAATACTAAGCATTCCCTTTACATGCTCAGATATACTGTAACAAAATATGCTCAAGCTACAAACAGATTTAAATAACTTGTTAAAAACTGGGTGGAGCAGGATCATTTCAATCTCTTCTGCTTCTGTTATACTTCCCAACTTTTTTTAGATAAATGTAAAATGTATTGACAGTAAAGATTTCATTTCAGGGTAGTGTAGCTCTAGGACAATGAGTTGAATGACAGTTTGTTGAAATGATGTAGGTGTACGAGACCTTCTTCTTTTTTCGCATCATCACAGTATTTTCCTCTTGTAGAGCTTTGCTGGTATCTGTGAAATGGTCGTGGCTTACCAGAACAGAAGAAGAATTTGGACTCATTTGTCCTTCAGTAGGTCGTCTCTTCATAATTGACAGTATTAAGTCCCCAGTCCAAAGTCTCTTGAAGTGCATAGAAGCAACTACATTCATTTCAAATGTCTCTTTTCAGGAAACAAAAGCCAAAGGCTGGTCTCCACCACAACCAGACAAATGACAACTTCTACTTTTCCATGGTTTGTCTGAACACAAGTGATTTCCCCTGTGGGATTAATGAGTAACTTTTTAAATTTTTTAATCTTTAGGCAATAACTGTAGTAATGGGATACCAGGACTGACTTGTTCAGAAAGGCACATCTGATGATAATGGACAAGATATAATCACTTTGTTCTGGCAGCTAAACGGAAGCACAAACAAGAAACTATGGACTATTTGGATATGTGTCAGATATGTTTGCCGCATTCTTGTGCTTTTTCCTAGGTATTCTTGCTTCTGGATACAACCAGAAATGTGATATTGTACTACGGCTATGTCTGAGGTTCTGCTTCTTAAAGGCTATACAGCAGCTGAGACGAATCTGTTGTCTGCTCCAGATGATCTTTAGAGATTGAATGAAATAGTGTGGAAACACACACAGACATTTTAAGATGGCTGCCTGAAAAGCCAAACCATTGCTTAGAACCATTGCCAAACCACTGCTTGATACCACTGCAAAGCTACCTTGGCTTTCTATACCAATGCTAGGAAATGAAATATTCTGATTTCCAGATGCTTTGTCATTCAGCTACACTGGAGTACGCACTCCATGTTACACTGTCTGAGGAAAAAAACAACAACACTGAGCTATCATGAAGAAGAATATCCGTTTCTGTAAGAAAAAAAGTCACAAGGTTTGATCGGTATAATCAGAATGTGAATGAATTTGTTGCAAAAATGCATGCTATTGAATTGAATTCCCTTAACTTGCTTTTAGCTGGGAAATCATGTTTTAGCGGTCATGTAAAAACACTCCTGCACTTAACACAACTAGCCCCCTTAGCAACATTTCCAAAGCTAGGTTCATGCAAATATTTGCACTTTACTTCCCACCTGCCCATGGAGATGAGATGGATGCATGAAACGAAAGACTTGTGTGTGACCAGGCAGCTGGTTAGACCAGACACTCGCAAACCTCAGAGATACAAGCATATCTGGTATTTAGACAGACGTGAAGCATGTCAAAACAAACACATGGCTGGCTTTGATGATCAGGTTTTAAGCAGAGATTTAAAAATCTCTGTGAAGCAGTTTTAAAAAAGTTGTGAAGCAGCGAGCATCCAAGTATATAGGCTAAAACCTGCTGCTCTGGCTTTCTAAAAAAAAATAATAAAAAAATAGCCCAAACATTACAAATAAAGCAAACTCTTTCTATCCTGCTATTACAAAAGCCATTTGTTCTTGCACTATAACCTTTTTAGAAAGTTTAATCCTTCTCAGCACCATGGCAAAGGGAGAAAAGGAAGGAGAGAGCATTTAGAGGCAAATATGCTCCTGCGCTGCTCGGGAGATGGGCTGCCGAGCCACTGCTACCGCCTGAAGGGATATTTGGAGACTGGAAGGTGCCTGTGGCAGGAGCAGTAACAGGAGGAAAATTAATACCCTTGTGAAGTATCTGCTTAACAGCTTGTGTTCCTTCTAGGGCTCTCCCAGACTTTCCATTTCAGACCCCAAAAAATACTTTTACACTAAGGTACTTCTATTTATATTTATATTTATCTGCCAACAGATGAAAGAACATTTGCACTGAGAACTTCAGGTACTCTGAGGTCTTGTAGCTCTTGTCAAGCCAGTTAATCCTGAGAGCCCCCAAAAGAGAGAACCAATGAGATCAGCACTGATAAACACGGTAAAGCATTAAAAACTACAGAAATACATATGTGTCCATTGCTATATACAATCCAAATATTTTTAGTCAGGCAAGAAAGCAACATACAACACCATTTATGTTAAAACCTGATGTTTTAGCTCTCAAAGGAAAAAGCAATTTTTTTTTTTTTTTTACTGTTTCCATCTCACTGCACAAAAAATCATAAAGATAAGACTTACAGGCCAATGAAGTAATTTCTCAGCATCCTCAATTCTCCAGCCTACTGTAAATACTTTTTTTTTTTTTTAATTTTCCACACACAGCATGTTTGCAAAGTGTAAATTTGTGTGTCTTTCTCAGGGAAGTGCCTGTAAGAATTAGAGGTTATCCAGGGCTTTTAAAATCTGAAAGTTCATCCAGGATTCGTGCTAATAGTTAGGTCTCGCTTCAGTAGATGGATGCATCTTCATAGTGGAATTTGTCTGAGCAGATTCTGGGGCTGGAGACTGGACCATTGCCACAGGGTGAACACTGACTGCTTAAACGTAACAAATGCCTCTTGAACTTGACTCCAACAAATACGTAGAGCACAGGGTTGAGGCAGCAGTGAGAGAAAACAATTTTACGGCTGATGTAAAAAGCAAGCTGGGAGTCTTTATGATACTGACAGGTAGGTGGTGGAAAAGTAATCAGAAAGCTGAGGATGTTGTAAGGTGCCCAGCTCAGGAAAAAAGCCACCACAATAATAAGGATGAGTTTCACAGTTTTGTGCTTTCTGTGAGATCTTGCTCTGAGCAGGATTATCAGTATCTTGAAGTAACAGAATCCGATAACCCCAAAGGAAATCAGGAAGAGTATATTTCTCTGATAAATGTCCATCTTTTTCCAGTTCATGTCAGCATAATCACAGGTCTTGTCCCCTTCCAAGGTTTCTTGCACTGTGGTGTGAATCACCTCAGGAATCACAATTAATATGCTTCCAGTCCAAACAACCAAGCTCATCAGAAATCCACACCACTTCGTCTGGGATCTCCAAGTGGAAAGAGGGTTCACTACAAACAAGTACCGCAGGATAGTTGTGATAGTCAAAAAGAAAACACCGCTGTAGTAGCCAATGGAGAAAACAGCATTCACTGCTTTGCAAAGGAACTCACCAAAAATCCACCCAAAGGACTGGTCCACTGCCCAGAAAGGCAGCATGCAGGAGAAGACTAAATCAGAGACACAGAGATTCATGATGGAGATGTTCGTTAAAGATGTAAGGTTTTCATATTTGAATAGGATCCATAACACCAGAGTGTTTCCTAGCAGGCTGAGCAAAAATGCCAGAGTGTAGAGGACAGTAGTGAGATGGGTGTGAAGTACAAAATAGTTGCCCATTTCACAGACATTGCTTTCATTAGAAGAGTATGGATAATCTGAAATATTATCACCTGAATAGGGTGTATAATATTCTTCATCCATTTGTGCAAACCATGTGCTGTTCTCCAGCAGCTACTTTGAAGAAGCAAAAATCAAACCAAAATTTTTGTGAAAATCAACTCAATAACTAAACTCCTGGTGTTGAGGTGCTTTAAGAGTAAAAAAGAAGCAGTGAAACTACAACTGTGGTTGGGTTTTTTTTGGTGTCGTCCCCCCCCCGAAAAGAGTCAATTCCTCTTATTGCAGAGGAGTAGAGCACGAACAGGTAGACACTAAAGACTTACCCTCAAAGCAATGTTAAGATCTTAAATACTTCAGAAGTCATAAATTAAAATGTTTCTAAACCAATATGGTTGACAACAACTGCTAATTATTAAGGTTCTACTATGTGATGGTTGAGGGTGCATTGGTTTTTAACATAAGTATCTCAGGTGTCGAGACTTTCAAATCTGCTACAGTTTTTTAAGTTTTCTGGAATGGTATCAAATCCCTAAACACTTCACCATATATATAATTCTTTGTCACCAACATTCAGCACTGCGTAAACAGCTGAGCAGTACCAGTATCAACAAGTGTAAGCACTAAGAATGGGAAAAGCCATGTTTCTTACAGATTTTCATTTTGAGTTTGGTTGAATAGCTAAAAATCTCCACGTTGTGGCAGAAGCATCCCCATGCTGGACATGGTGCATCTCTGTGGGCTGCTGATTCTCAGGGGTGCGACAGGAACAGAGCTCACATCACACCCCTTTTCTGGGGGGTGCTGCCCTCTGCCTGTCTGGATGGTTGGTTGAAATTGGACAACAGTATCAAAAGTTACTGGGACTTGGAAGGCGACATACAATCAGGTGAACATACGTGGCCACAGTGGCCTCATTTCTTTATGAAATTAAGCTAAAAAACAGGTATAGAAAAATCAGTAATGGCTCCAACCAATAGTTCAAAGTCTACATTAACAATATCCTGGATGAAAGCCTACCTGTAGCACCGTGTTTGACTGAAGCCAGTGAAAGACCTGCCACTGGTTTCTTTGGAAGTACAGTTGCAAGAAAGAAACTCCATGACTCAGGCCAAAATTGCGCTGCCTGTGAAAGCAGAATCTGCCTCCCAGGAAAAGACATGCTGCTTCGGGAGAGGGTTCTGTCTACCAGGAAAGCACGCCAAACATTTAATGCCAGCCGTGGGGGTAAGTGGCTCAGGTCAGCCAATGTGTGGCACAGGGAGAACAGGCCAGGGATCCACTGGGATGCGGTCACCCAGTTTTGGAGGTAAGGGAAGTGTGGGATTCAGTAGTGTGACAGCAAGTGGCCCTGGGGAGTTTATTGTGAGAGTCACAGTCCTAACTGGAAATTGTGCTTGTGGCCCTCAGTCTGTACCATGCTGCCATCTTCAGGCATGCAGGACAAGTCCCCGCTGAGGCAGTCATCCTCTCTGGTTTTATTTGACTGTACAGATGACACTTAAGCAATACATGGGTTAGATTGCGGTCTTGACCACGATAGTGTCTTGTCTCAGCTCAGGTTGGAGGTATGACTCCTCCCCACCAGCTGTCCTAAAGGAGCAGAGGAGCCTTTTTGCCAAGAGTGAAGGTTCTCCATGGATGAGGTGACAGTGCTGACCACTGTCTTCACCGTTTACACTGTCCACCCATGCTGGCAGCTCAGTGCCAGCAAGCCCCCGGGCACGGCTGCCCACCTACCAGGGCTGCTGCTGGGCTGCTCCTTGCCTCTGCTGAAATTGCTGCTGGCCCCTGACACAGGGACCTTCTCACAAGCACCTCACCCCAATCTCTGCCTCTGCCTGGGAATTATTCTGACCTGCACACATCCTGTCCCTCATCACCCCATGTTATTTTGCTCTTCACACCTCTGCTGAAGGGCAGGCAGTGGTTAGAGACCCAGGTATCCGCTGTAGAGCATTGTTCACCTTCCTGTTCACTGTCAGGAGCTGAGCAACGCTTGCAAGGCAGAAAGCACCATTTGCAAAGGTATTTTGAGATTATGTCAGGTAACAGTTAAGTGTCAAATTAAAAAAGGATATGAACCTGTCTATTTTCTTCACAAGTTAGGTGATAAGAGATGATAAATTGTTTCTACAGTCCGAACAGTTTCTGTTTTCCTGTGTCCATCTTCCCTGAGAGCACTGATGCTGAGCGTGCTGGCACTCGAGTCAGGCAGGTGCATAGCTGAGATTGGAAACCCTGCCAGGAACTCCTGCTGTTTCCATCGCCAAATCTCCATGTGCCTTGGTATCTTACCCATTTGTCTTGCACTCTGAGAGGAGCCAGAGGAATAGTTCCATGGGACCAAGTATCTTCCCTCTGATTTTGTGCTCTGCATGTCCAGAGAAAGTAGAAAAATGCTTCTGTGAAGTAGCTTGTTCTTGGTTGCTTCTGAGTGTCGCAAGGTTAGCTCTTGCCCCAGTTCACAAAACAAGTTCATTTGTCTGTCTTGGATTTCCCCCTTGGTGTCATTGTCAAAGCCATAAATCTGGGCAGCGGGCATTTGAGCAGTCAGAAAAAGACACTCTGTCCACAGACAGACGAACTCGAGGGCCACCAACATGCCTGTGCAAAGCTTCACAGCGAGGCGCAGTCCCTGCTTCCAAGACCTCACCACCTTGGCATCCAGGGGGGTTGGGGGAGGCCGAAGTGCACCACAGCATCCGCCACCACATTCAGCTCCTCAGTTTCCAAGCACCCACCGACTCCCAGGTGCTTTGTCCTCATCAGGTGGCATCGTCTCCCCAGCGCACTCCTGGAGAGGTGGTAATGCCTCCGCTTACCTCAGCTGTTGCACTTCCTGCCCCTCAGCCATTGCACCTTTCCCAGGATGGTGTCCTCAGTTTTCCTCCTCACTTCCTGTCCGCTGAGGAATCTGAAAACTTTAGATCATAGAATCATAGAATCATAGAATCATCTAGGTTGGAAAAGACCTTTAAGATCATCAAGTCCAACCGCTAACCTAACCTTGCCATCCCACCACTAAACCATGTCCTTAAGCACCTCATCTATCCTTCTTTTAAATACCTCCAGGGACGGGGACTCAACCACCTCCCTGGGCAGCCCATTCCAGTGCCTGACAACCCTTTCTGTGAAGAAATTTTTCCTAATGTCTAACCTAAACCTGCCCTGTGGCTCCTCCTCTCCTGTTTGCTGTGGGTCAGGCGCTGCAGGTGTTGCACCATTGCTGTTCAGACTGACTGCAGGCTGCCTGATGCACGGTACCTCTGCACTGCACTCCCAGTGCAGGTGAGACCTCAATGGAGGATCTCGCTGCTGATCTCTCCTCAGATGTGGCTTATCATTCTCAGGGTAAATATAGCTTTGCACTGCATGCTCGATCATAACCGATTAATACGATGCAGCATGCCGTGCCGTGTCGCCTGGTGCAGGCTCCGTGTAATTACAGATGGAGGCTCCAGCCTACAAAGCATCAGACCTCCTGGATGGCTGATCAGGACTAAGTATGTGCTTTGATACTATGCTTGTACCAGCTGGAAGCCCTCCATCAGGTCAGTGATGGTAAGGAGCACCTTGGGGGAACCTAAGGCACTTGGATCTTTTCAGTCTTGCTTCGGATTCAGTAAAAAACTGCTGGGATCAAAACCTGTATTTTTGCTCTATTGTATTTTATCTCCCCACTTTCTACTCTATAAATAAGAAATACTGCGCATGGATTTTCAGTTAAGACAAAGGAGATAAAAAATTGATGTGATGGAATCAACAGGCTAAGAGCATGTTAGCATCACACATGAAATACAAATCATGCAACTGTTGTCAGTATATAGATATATAATTGTACCAGTGAGAGCAGAAGTTGGCTGAAAGATAGAAATTACCTTCGTTTCTGTTTTCAAAACAAACAGGAACAGAGGAAAAACATCCTATGATTTAAAGTCATCCCTTCCCTTGTGAAGAGCACTCAGCAAGGCATTCAACATTCATTTCACTCTTGGCCAGAAACAACAGCTTTCCCAGAAGCCCTCATTTTCTAGCGGTGCTGTTCTTTGCCTTGGAGTATCATGGGAAAAGCGATTTTAATACAGAAAGGGAAAGCGCTATCATTAGCAGCCTCTAATTTTGTTTTCTTTGAAAAAAAGTTGTTTTTCTTTGAAAATTCAGCGGGACTTCCTCTGCCAGCTGGAGATACGTAAAGTTCATCAGTTTTATTTCTTTTTTTAAACTGAACGTGAAGCTGGGAGGAGTTGTCTGATCCCTTTGCAGTTGGTGGAGGGAAAGAAAGGGGCACTGGCAGGAGCCGCTTCACCCCTCACTGGGTGTTATACCAGCCTCCTCCCCAGGCAGAGGCAGCTGAGACAGCTCCCTTTAAGAAGAATCCTGTCATTTGCACAGACAAACTGAGGTTAAGCTCGTCTTAATTGGAAAGGACCAGGAAAATATAGTAGAGAGATGGCCCCCTACCATAAGGCATGCACTGATGGCAGCTGTCACCAAAGCATTTTTGATTCACTTTATTCAAACTCCTGCTAGAGCTTCTGGGCTTCACAGCTTATTCTCCAGGTTTCTCAGGGTAAAAAAACAACAAAAAAACCAAAAAACCAAAACCAAACAAAAAACCCACAACCAACAAAAAACCAAAAACAAAACAAACCAACCAACCAACCAAACAAACAAAAAACAAAACCAAAACAAGCTAGCTGGCTTTGCAGGCTGGTTTGCGCTTTAGCTGCCCAGACAGCAAAGGTTGAGTCAGAAAATAAATTTCTGTTCCTCTAAACTGGAATTTATCTGGTAGCTGCTTCCTTAACCAATCTCTTGTTCCAATTTGGGATAGGAAGAAAATTCCCAAATGTGACTATTTTTGGCAGGAAGGGGGTTTAGTTTTTCAAACAGGTTTATGGAGCAGACTTTTTTATTTAAAGGAACTTAAACCATGTTAAATAATGATTCTCCTACCCTAAGTATGATTGATGTCAGATGTCAGTCTCAGAGCACACCCTTGGAGTCACAGGTGGACAGCAGAATCCTGGAAGTCATGATTGGGATGTAGACTTGGCCCAAAGCACAAACGTACTCTGGACAGTGTGGTCTCTGCTGGTGGGAGAAACAACTTTTGGTCTGCCTTAGAGGAGTTTCGCACATGGTAACAAACTCTTTCAGGACATGGGTAAAGCAAAAAGTCAGTAGGACTTCCCTTGCTCAGTTTTGCAGAGCCCCAAGAAAACTCTTACTCTATTTTTAAAGCAAAACCTGCTCTTGAGTTGAGGTCATTTTCTGAGACCAGTGCTTCCACCCGTGCCCCACGGGTTTCACAGGGCAGGTACAACACACGTGGTCAGCCTAGCTCCTTGGTGGGCTCCTGTTCCCGCTCGAGCTCTGCCCCTCCGTCCCGGCAATCAGTCCTGTGATAACCCCAGTCTAGGGAAGCAGAAACATCCCAAATTAAGAACCTGGACCCCACTCGTGAAACATATATATGAGTTCAAATTTACATACTGGCTACCACTACAGTCAAGGCAGAATCAGCTTATGGTGTCTATGTGGACACACAGAATTAATGCTTGTGCTTTGCCGCGCAAAAAATAATATTTTTTTTAAAAAGTGCTGCCACAGCACTGCTGAAGTAGCAGTCCTCCTCCTCATCTAAAGTCACCATGGGGGGTAAAATTAGCAGCCAAGTCTGTTTTTATAATGAGGAAGAGTTTATGATGTTCTCTTCTGCAAACATACCCTCTGGGCCCTTTATCACAGTTTCACTGTAGCTTCCTCTAGTCCAGAAGTTTTTTTGGGAAAAAAAAATATCTGGCATTTACACTCTGCTTTTGAACCAGTCGCTACCTTTACTTCCATCCCAAACCACACCTCTGGACAGAAGGGACAGCAAGGAACGAAAATGTCACTACGGGTTACCCACTATCAACAGGACGTGCTGGCATTTGGCCAGTGCCTCCTGGGACAATGCAGCAGCCCCTCTCCTGCCACCTTGCCAGGCTGCTAATGATCTATTTGATCATTAGGTTTCATTGGCGCTAAGGCTGGTCAGAGAGGATGCGGTGCCAGCGGCTGGGTGCAGCCATCCAAAAGAGCACTCAGGCAGCAGCAACCTTGGCCAAAGAGGCTCGCGTGGAAGCGGAGGTGGTTGGCGTCCAGCCTGTGGTTGCCTGCAACAGGCTTTGAGCCAGCATGGTTGCAGCTCTGGGGGTTTTCCATGCTCCCCGAGGATAAGGTGAAGGAGCAGTCCAGCCCCTTAATTGGGCTAGATGGTGCAAAGGAGGACATCGCTCCCTGCCTGCAGCTGGGCAGAGTTTCGCCATGGTCGTCCTGGTGGTTCATGCAAGGATGGGATGAACAAGTGGGTGCCCTGGGGGTGAGAAGAAATAGTCCATCTGATAATAGCTGGCTGGGAGGAAACAGCAAACTGGAGCTTTCTGGGGAGCTCTGAGTGGGGAGATTATCGGTTTGTTTCTACAATGCAGACAAGTAAGACTTTAAGTGTATTTTTTTCAAAGACATTGCATCAATCTCTTTGTCCGATGTGTAATTCTGATTTGTCTTAATAGCAACACTCCTACCAGGCACCAAACACTAGCACATTTCTTGTAGGCCAGACAGCGGTGACATGATATATCACTTTCCCACCTGCTGCATGGAGAATATGAATGCTCCATTATTCGGCCGTGAAAAGAACATCACTTTGGTTCTTAGTAGCTGGGTTTGTTGGCAGTTGAAACCAAGTAAATCCACTTCTTATTTTTATTACTAAAGCAGAACATAGCTGCAGGTTTCTGCTGCCAACAAAATGTTTGCGTGCGCGCGCGCACACACACACACACATCTTGTCACTCTGTGTGTAGTTGTACACATATCGTCCCGATGATATACTGCAAATTGGCTCTGTCTTTGAGAGAACTCACCAGACACTACGACATATATTTAATTAGCAGTATTAAAGCTGTGTAAGAAGTCTGTTAAGTAAAATGTGTGTAAAGAAACTGACTCTGTTCTCCCACAAATTATTACAGTCACAAAATAAAGACAATGATCAAAGCAAAGGACCACATTGCACTTTTGGGAGAAATAACTGCATGTCTTCCCTCTAAATTTTACCAAAACTCATGTCTCCGCATACAGTTCATGAACTCGTTTTTATGGCTCAGGGACAACTTGAAGAACAGAGGTTTATTTTTCTGTAGAATTCCATTGCTACTGGTGCATTTAAGCTATACACGCCCAATATATTTTTTTTTCAAGAGGATTATAAGCCATATGTCTAAAGAATTTGTGTACCACATCTTGGCAGGGGGTGGGGGGAGGAGGGAAGATTTCCAGTGTTGCTGCTGGGCCAGTTGCAGCAGGAATGATGCTGAAACAGAGGGCAACTACCCTGGCAGCCACTGGTGTGACCAGCAGGGACTGGGGGGGGCTGCCCCCCTCCGGAGACAAGGCTCAGAGCAATGCGCCTGACTCTGCCCTGGGATGTGGCTTGGGGAGGGGATGTGGGGGGCAGCTTCAGCATCTGTGGGTGCAGGCAGAGGAGCCGTGTTTTTTGGAGAGAGGGCTGAGCAACTTCATTGCAAGGAGCCTGGCTTTGTCGCAGAGGCTGTCCTTGTCCCTGGCAGTCCAGATGCATGACTGTGAAACGGGCTCACTCCTATCAGGCTGTTTCCACTTGTGAAGTCATTCTGATGCTGAAGTCCAGGAGACTCGCAAGGCATTAGCCAAAGGGAGAAAGAAAAGAAAGAGAGAAAAACTTATGCACTGTGCCGCATTTGCACAAAATGAAAGGCTAGGTGTAGCGTAAGGAACCAAACAACGTAACTGTGTATGTCACTGCTGTCTTCTCAGCACTTTCTAACCAGTTTTGTTTTGCTTTCCCTTCATCACATCCCTCACGCTTTGCAGTACAGCGCAGAGCCTGAGTTTGCCTTATTCACCCCACTGGTACTCACCGGCCATGGCTACTGCTACCCCAGCCCCGGGGGGCTCCCCGACACCCAGACCCAGGCAGGCGGCTGCGGTGTGCCTGCCCTGCTCCCCGGCCAGGCTGGGAGACCTTGCTGCACGCTCTGCCCAGCACAGCACTCAGCCGAGGGAGCAATGGAGAGCCTTTTCTTGCAGAAGGGGAAGCAAGATGGAAGAACAAAGATCAGCAGCCAGGTGAATGAATGGAGCATCGCTGTATCCCCCTCTCCACTGGCTGTACAATGACCTCTCTTCTGCCGCATTGCTAGCTGCTCTCTTGAGCGGATGTGCTGCAGCTCTTGTGAAGACCAAGACCCGATGTACAACCAGCGTCCTGTGCCCAGAAGGAGAAGGTGGCTCACCGTCAGGCAAGTCACAGCACGGCGTTTGCTTATCACCAGGTTAACTTTGTTGGCTGTCGTGTTGTCCCTGCTTTTTCTCAGGACAGCAGCTGCTCCATGGTCTGACGGCAGTTTGGGTGAGACAACCTTTGGCACAGACCTCTTGGGGCCGTGGACCTGAAGCGCTACCACTGCCATGGAGGTACAGGGCATCTGAGCACGCCTCCCTGCCGTTCTGCTGCCCTCTCTGCTGCCACCCCTTGCTGAGTTACTGGGCTCCAAAATCACCACTCCACCTTGCAACTGGTAAAAAGGGTGATGCTAGAAAACCAGTTGAAATAATAAAAGAAGAAAAAAGAAACCACTCTGCCCATCGCTGAGCACTCATTTCCTTTGAGTCTTGCAGAAGATCGTATACAGCAAAAAATTCTTGTTGCTCCTGGTGACCGTCTGTTTCTGGAAAGTACCGAAAGATGCGGCTGTTCTTTGGGTTAAATTTTGAGTCAGAGAAAGAGAGAAATGCAGGGTGGTCAGGTGCATAACAACTTTTAAAACAACTGGATTGCAAGGGAGAATGAGAGAAAGGAATAGCTTGAGGCTTCATCGGGTTGATAATCTGAAGGCATCTCAAATCGTGGTAGGGAATAGCCCAAGGCGCAGGCAGGCTTTTGGAAAACAGAACTGATTGGGAAAAGCAAAGCTTTTCATAATTAAAATGAAGTTTTCTACAGAAAACAGAACTGGAGGAATTTCCTTGTGCAAGGACATTTCCAGAGTACAGCTGCCGTTTCCCAACTTTCTGTTGGATATGCTGATGAGCCATAGCAAAATAAATCACAGTTAATGAAAAAAACCAACCCCTCGTAGTTACATTCAGAGCATTGTTTATGTTAACCATGAGGCAATTAATAACTTGCATCAGAAAAAACTGACCGCAATGAAAAACACTCTTGTGCTGTTTTAGCCACTACTTCCCCAAACCTCAGCACTTCCTCCTGCTGTGGCATGTCTGCTCAAAGGCCAGAGGCACAGCTCAGGCAAGGTGCATTTGCAAAAGCTTTGTCTGAAGAGGGGAACCCATCTCCTGAAATATTTTCCCCCACTTCTTTGGAATGACAGCAACAGCTTTCTGGAGCTGATCCTGTGGTGACTGCAGTTTCGGGTGGCACTGGACTGCTCTTGGTCCGTGCTGCCAGGTGAGACCCACCTCCTGGCAGACAGACTTGGTGCATGCTTTCCTCTCAATAGGCTTTTCAGAGAAGAAATCCTTTCCCTTGGCTGCCCCTGTGAGCACAGCTGCTGCTTTCAGAGTTTTGGGCTGAAATACAGCTGGCTGAAATGCTCAGTCTTAGTCCAGCTATTCTTAAGATGCCGCTGGACCCGGCTTGCTTTCACATTCGCAGGTCTTTTTCTGTAGCGTTTTGCTTATTTACTTATATTGAAGATTCACTGTTGTTATAAGATGCAACTCAAAGTGTTTTATCGTGGTGCATCCATGGCACTTTGCAGAAAACATCTGCACGTTTCCATCTGGCGCGCCATGCAGCTTGCATGGACGTATTTCAATGCCAAAGTATGAGCAAGCAGGTGGCCAGCAGCAGCAAGTCCACCCAGATAAGCTGTTCTTTAGCAAAAAGTCAGCCCACATGCCACAGCAGGAGGTAACATCAGGAGCTCTGTGTTTGAAGCATGGGCGAACCGAGACAAAATCTTAATATTCCAGTTCCTGAGACATTTCATAACATCTCTGGCCATCTGTCCTTTGGCAAGATTTGCGGTAAGTACAGCGAGGGCAGACAATACTTTATGCAATAAAGGTTGGCGTGCCTTTCCCTGAAACTTCTCCCTAGCTTCTAGGCTGCTCTACATCAATGCCAAGGTAGCTCCAGTTGCTCAGGCTGTCTGGCCTGTTAAATTCACGTGGCAGAGGCATATTATTCTTCTTTAGTAATATTGTGCTCAAACCATGTTGTGTCTCTCGAGGAAAATCAAGTTTGAGAGCTGAGAAGTCTGGCCATCTCCTTCCCCCAAATTAAAGGGCAGAAAACCAAAAGGCAAGAAGCTAAAGGCAGTAATGCAATTAGGAGCTGTTAGCATGAGTCTCCAAGCTTGTGTTAAGGACAAATAATCTAGAAAGCAGTCTCCTTGTATGGTTTCCATTTTCAAATTGCTCTTTACTTAAAACAGATTTTAAATAAATTTATGGATGATAACAAGGAGGTGAATTCAGGCTAATTATCCATGGATGACAGGAGCAATCCATGCAGGACAAAGAATTAATAAATACATTTCCATTCTTCAAAGCTGGGATGCGATCTCACCTGCCCCCTCCCTGTGCAAAGAAGCAGCCCCATGGTGTCCCAGCCCTGAGGAGCACAAGGTTTTCAGGTTCCCCTGCAAAAACTTTAAGACTCAGAGACGAAGCTCTTGGATTTTGCCGCGTAGCTTAGCCACCACCCCAAGTGACCAGCGGTACCTCCATACTTGTCTGCACCTCTTCTCCAGAAGCCGAGCTGACTGCAGCGCAAAGAGCAACCCTTCACCCTCATCTTGCGAGGCTGTGCAGCGCCCGTGGGACCGAGCGTGCATTTGCAAACCCACCCGGTGTGCCTGCAGAGCCTGCTCCTTCACTGGGCGCGAGGCAGCCGTGCATGAAGGAGGCGTGCGATGGAAAGCACTTGGGCCTTGAGGCTCTTCAGTGGCCTCTCCTTCTGGGAAGATGCAGCCAAACCAGTGCACTGTCACGGACGTGTGAAATGAAGCAAGCAAACTTTATGAATTGCTCCTGAGCTTTGGTTCAGTTCTTGTGCAAACACTGCCTGAATGGGGGTCAGGACCCTGCACTGCCAAGCCCCCTGGTCAGCTCCAGATGCCAGAGATTTGGGGCTCTCTAGAAGCACACGCCACAGATCTAAGTATAGACCCCTAGCTCAGTCAGAATTGAACCCTGCATTATTGCAGAGGAATTTCTACGTTTTCTTCCTTTTTGTCACAAACTACCACTTCTTTTTCTGAAAGAAAATTCAATACTTCCCTGCTTTGGAATTTCCCTCAACACCAAAAAGCCTGACCTCTGCTGAACCCTACTGCAGTCTGCTGCTGCCTGCGGTGTAAAGAACTGGTGGTAGCACTAGGCGGTTAATCTGAGCAAAGTGAAGTTTGCAGGAGGTTTTAAAGACCCGCTGACGAAGAATGAAAAACTAAGATGCTTGGAGAGCTTGTCTGCTTGTAGATGAGCCTCAGCAAACCCTTCACTTTCAAGCTCTCGTCTATAACCGAAACATCAGGCAACTCAACTCTCCCTCCACCGTGTTGTCTCTTTTCCTACCGATGTCTTTAGTTCTAGCCAAAGATACTACCTATTGCTGCGGGTAAAGTCACACTGATAAAGGTTTTTCACAGCTTGTGGAAGATGTTGGCCAAGATGCAAAATTGAGCCTTGATTATAGGGAATAAATTATTAGGGACGGATCACAGCAGTAACTAACTGCAGCTTTTGGGGGAACCTTGCAGCAGCTGCTCCATTAAAAGGCAGTTACCAGGGGCTTCTCAGCTGAAGTATATTGGTAGCATTTTTTCAGACTTTAACAGAGCTGCAAATTGTCCTTTTTTTATTATGTACATATTCTGCTGTCTTTCTGCTGGGAAAAAATTTAGGGAGCTGAGTCACTTAAATCAGATACAAGTCAAAAGTAATTCTGTGGAAATGAATGAAGCAAAAAAAAAAAGTATAAAAAAGATACAAGCAGTGCCGGTAGAATTAGAGATATTTATCAATCTGTAAAAATATAAAGTGTAAGAGCCAGTGGCACTGTGCTTCCCTGGACTTCAGATATAATGCAGTTCCTGAGACTACACGCATATTGTAGGAGACACCCTGAGATCCAGACAGGTTCTTGTGCTGCTTGCTTTGATAGCTGTCTGGATTGGTGACAGCCTGCCCTGCCCATGCCCTTCTCTGTCCAGTGCGCACATATTTAAGGAAGTTTTTCTACATATTTATAGACTTTATTGATTTTTTTAGGCCTATAAATAGAACTGGAGAAAATAGAAAAGCTCATGAGCCCAGAGATTTGTCTATTTTTTGCAATGAGACCAGCTGATTTGACAAGAGCTCCCCGCACATCTTGCACTGACTGCAGAGGGGAGAAGGGTGTGGGCTGGGTGCAGTGGTGTGGATTAGCAATAGGTGGCACACTTGAACAGGGGAACCCCTGTATTGCCCCCAAGCAGCCCAAGAAATCCTTTGCAAGCCACCCGGACAGCCTCTGCCAAAGGGAGGCTAAGCTGAGCATCTGCTCTTCAGCAGGCAGATACATCCACATCTACACCCGCTGCAGATAACCAGAGCTGCTGGGGAGTCAGATTTGATCAGGTCTTGCACGTGGCTGTAGGCGAGTCCAGGCCCCTTGTGCTGTTTGCTGGGCACTGGGGTGCTGGTGATGTGGTGTTCATCGATGCTGTTAGGACAGGATCTTTAGTCTCCCTCTCTGCTCCCCTACTCTCCTCAGTCGCTCTCAATGGGCCCCTGCACGACTCGACCTCCCATCCAGGCTGAAGCTCCATCACACCAGCCTGGGACCAGCCATCTTCCCTCTGCATCACCTGGCCAGGGTGTTTCTAGGACCCATGGTCTTGTCCTGGCAGCCGAGTCTCTCCTGCAAAGTGCATGAGAGGCTCTAAATACTGGTTGCATCTGCATGAGTAATTTATGGTTCAGTTTGTGAAGCTAGACTAAAACCTTGGCAGCAACATTGTGTTTTCAGGCACACTTGAAATGAAAGCATTTGGGGTTTGTTCTTCGTGAAAAAGCCAGAAAAAAACACTCATCTGTTTGGGACCAAAATGTTTCATGGGTGAAGACAGAAGGGCACTCTAACTACCTGGTGGTTTTCTCATTTTTCAAAGTACAAACATAATTTTAAAGCAAAACCGCAACGGCGGAACATGAAGAAAAGCAAGCCTTGTGTTTAGAAGCTGAAACCTCACGTTGACTTTTTGTAACATTTCCCCTTCTCTTTATTTTTTTTTTCTTTTTCTTTTCCAGTTGAAACTATTTGCTGAACGTTCTCCTCTCCCCGACTTCCCAAAGGCTGTTGGAAGTGACTCAGCTGTGCACAGGGCAGACCAGGGCAGGGCTGCAGCTGGGCAGTGGCAGATGTTGTTGACTCAGGCTGGACCCTGGCACCCCTCCAGAGCAGAAACTCCTTCTTCAAGCATGCAAAGGCCTCCCTGGCCCTGTGGGACATGCAAGGTGCCCTTGCTTCATCATCCAGCACCCTCAATGCCGCAGTCAGTCCCCAGCTTGCCCGCAGGCTGTCATCCACCTGCATCTCCTCCCAAAGCAACTCACTCGCCGTGTTTCCAAAGAGGAGGAGTCTGAAATGAGAGGCACCATCTGCCAAGTCTGATGGACAAAAGCATTATGTTTTCACCCGAATTTTAGATAAGAAGATAGAATGCTTTTTCATCACAACTCCCACACTGACAGCCACTTTCACACTTTGTCAGATAAAAAGGACCTAATGCATTAACATGATATATAGGTGTCAATGTTCCCTTTCTCAAAGACACCCTAACACTTTGTCCTATCTTGGCTTCCAGCTGGGTGCATCCACGTTGCTCATTAACGCTAAAGACAGTTGTTCTTAAATATCCCGGTGAGGCAGGTGATTGAAACATGCAGGAACCAACAAAAAGGGATGAAAGGATTTTGTCAGAGCTGCAGTTAAGGCTTTGTCTACCTTCTAGATAGGGTTTTTTTACATAATTTTGCTTTTTTATGCTGAAAGAGCAATGTCTATTTGTTTTTAACAATGGCAGAGGAAAAAGAGTATAACCAGCCGGCCCAAAGAGGGGATTATCCCGCTGTACTCAGCCTTGGTGCGACCTCACCTTCAGCAGTGCGTGCAGTCTGGGCCCCGCCATTTAAGAAGGACGTGAAGGTTCTCAAATGCGTCCAGAGGCCAACAAAGCTGGTGAAAGGGCTGGAAAGAATTCCTATGAGGAGTGGCAAAGGAATTTGGGTTTGTTGAGTTTGGAGAGAGGGAGGCTGAGGGGCAACCCCATTGCTCTCTGCAGCTTCCTGAGGAGGGGAAGTGGGGAGGGAGGTGCTGAGCTCTTCTCCCTGGGATCCCGTGACAGGACATGTGGGAACGGCTCAAACCTGTGTCAGGGGAGACTTAGACTGGACATTAGGAAGCCTTTCTTTAGTGAGAGGGTGGCAAAACATTGGAACAGGCTTCTTGGAGAGGTGGTCGCTGGCCCAGGCCTGTCAGGGTTGAAGAGGCAGTTGTACAATGCCCGTCAGAACATGCTGTAACTTTCGGTCAGCCCTGACGTGGTCAGGCAGTGGGACTCGATGGTCGTTGTAGGTCCCTGCCAGGTGAACTATTCCCTTCCTCTTCCCCTTCTGTTCCCCTTCTCTTTCCTCTTCCCTTCCCTCCCAAGGNCCCGCTGTACTCAGCCTTGGTGCGACCTCACCTTCAGCAGTGCGTGCAGTCTGGGCCCCGCCATTTAAGAAGGACGTGAAGGTTCTCAAATGCGTCCAGAGGCCAACAAAGCTGGTGAAAGGGCTGGAAAGAATTCCTATGAGGAGCGGCTAAGGAATTTGGGTTTGTTGAGTTTGGAGAGAGGGAGGCTGAGGGGCGACCCCATTGCTCTCTGCAGCTTCCTGAGGAGGGGAAGTGGGGAGGGAGGTGCTGAGCTCTTCTCCCTGGGATCCCGTGACAGGACATGTGGGAACGGCTCAAACCTGTGTCAGGGAAGACTGAGACTGGACATTAGGAAGCCTTTCTTTAGTGAGAGGGTGGCAAAACATTGGAACAGGCTTCCTGGAGAGGTGGTCGCTGGCCCAGGCCTGTCAGGGTTGAAGAGGCAGTTGTACAATGCCCGTCAGAACATGCTGTAACTTTCGGTCAGCCCTGACGTGGTCAGGCAGTGGGACTTGATGGTCATTGTAGGTCCCTGCCAGGTGAACTATTCCCTTCCTCTTCCCCTTCTGTTCCCCTTCTCTTTCCTCTTCCCTTCCCTCCCAAGGACTCCAATCCTGATGAGACTGTTCTTTGCCTCAAACGCCAGGGCCTTTTTCAGCCCCAAAACCACTTCCAAGGACACAGATCACAAAGCTCACAAGTGGTATACAGGAGTTTATTGTCGTTTTCTCCACCTGTTTCCCAGCAGATGCTCACAAGCAGCAGCACGCTGCGCACGTGGAGCCAGCAGCAGGCTGATGCAATCCTCACCTGAGCTTGGAAAAGCATCACTTGAAGCCTGGCAAAGCAAAGCCAGAGCCACAGAAAGTCGCAAATCCCCCAAGGCGTGTGGGGAGCCGGGTNGGAGGATGCATGTCCTTTACCCTGCCCCGGGGCATTGTGACTGCTGCATTGCTGGGTGCTGGCACTGTGACACGGAGGGGATGGGGCCCCCCATGCGCAGCCCTGCCTGCCGCCCCTCACCCAGCATCCTTCAGAGAATCAGAGTATCAGAGAATCCTAGAAGCATTTTGGTTGGAAACGACCTTTGAGAGCATAGAGTCCAACCATTAACCTAGCACTGCCAAGTCCACCATTAACCCATGTCCCGAAGCACCACATCTACAGGTCTTTTTTGTAATACCTCCAGGAAGGGTGATTCAACTGGTTCCCTGGGCAGCCTCTTCCAAGGCTTGACAACCATTTCAGTGAAGAAATTGTTCCTAGCATCCAATCTAAACTTCCCCTGGCACAACTGGAGGCCATTTCCTCTTGCCCTGTCGCTTTTTACTTGGGAGAAGAGACTGACACCCCCTGGCTACAACCTCCTTTCAGGGACTTGTAGAGATCAAGAAGGTCTCCTCTCAGCCTCCTTTCCTCCAGGCTAGACAGTTCTAAGCCTCAGCCGCTCCTCACAGGACTTATGCTCTAGACCCTTCACCAGCTTTGTTGCCCTTCTCTGGACACGCTCCAGTACCTCAACGTTCTTCTTGTAGTGAGGGGCCCAAAAATGAACACTGTACTCAAGGTGCAGCCTCACCAGTGCCAAGTGCAGGAGGACAAACACTTCCTTAGTACTGCTGGCCACACTATGTCTGATACAAGCCAGGATGCTGTTGTTCTTCTTGGCCACCTGGGCCCATGGCTGGCTCATATTCAGCCAGCTGTTGACCAATACCCCTATTTCCTTTTGTGACAGGCAGCTTTCCAGCCATTCTTCCCCAAGTCTGTACCATTTCATGGGTTGTTGAGACCTCCTGCCTTTGGCCCATCGATCCAACCTGTCCAGATCCCTCTGCAGAGCCTTCCTACCCTCAAGCAGTTCAACACTCCCACCCAACTTGGTGTCAGTCTGCAAATTTACTGAGGGAACACTGAATCCCCTCGTCCAGATCATTGATAAAGATATTAAACAGAATTGGACCCAATACCAAGCGCTGAAGAACACCACTTGTGCCAACTGGATTTAACTCAATTCACCACTACTCTTTGGGCCCAGCCATCCAGTCAGTTTTTTACCCAGCAAAGAGTACACACATCCAAGCCATGAGCAGCCAGTTTCTCCAGGAGAATGCTGTGGGAAATGACAAATGACAAAATTTGTACCCTGGATTTTATATATAGACTTACGATATGTAAAGAAAGTTCAGAAATTTATATAGAGGCAAAAAGGAAGGGGAACTTCTGCCTACATCCACCACACAGAGCAGATTTGACTCTTCTGGTTTTCCTGAAGTGCTCTGCAGCCGAGCACAGAGATCGCCTGATACCTTGCAAATGAAATATGACTAATCAAGATGGGAAGTGGTTTTCCTGCATGTAGGTTGATTTTGTTAATATTTTTCTACTCTGAATGGCAAAGGAATGCTTTGGAGAAAACATGTTTGTTAAAGTTTTGAGTATATTTTCACTCTGGGGTTGAGAAAGCTTTGCGCCTGAGGAAGCAGGGATCTCTCCAACTAAAAATAGACTTCTCAATCCAAATATTACTGAGGGAGAGAACAAGCAAGCCCAAAAAACTCCTATAAATAAAATGGCAGCAAGTTTACTTCTGCTGCAGAGACCCAGCCAAAAATAAAGCCAGACCTTGAAGAAAATACCACCACAATAAGCCTCTGTAGCTCTCATTCAAAGTCTCCGGGCAGGCTTTCAGCCCATTGGGCTCTTGGGGGCTTTCATGCTCTGCCAGAGGAGAACGGATGGGACATTGTCTTTGCCGGGCTGGCCATGGCTGACCCTCGAGCAGGTTTTACTCCCCTGGTGGGATGAGATGTACGCTCATGCCTCCGATATGGCTCTGCAAAGGTCAGCTGGCACAGCTTGAACTGATGAGGAAGGTGGGTTTAAAATTAGTGCCTAGTTTTGCCAGCCATCACTAAGCACCTTCCTTTGTTGCTTTAGCATAGGGAATCAGAGGCAGGAATTTGAACTGCTGCTGCTGCTGCAAAAAAAAAAAAAGTTATGAAGCTTTGTCTAACCATACACAAAATGGGTGGTTATGAGCTGATCTAGTTAAAGCACCACAAAACCAGGCAAGTGAAATCTCAGTTTAAGTCTGGTTGTATCTATTTATATATGTATGTATCAGATTCATGCCTTCCTCCCATCGAGGCAAGCTAAATTAATATAAGCCACATTTAGATCAGATTCAGTGTAGCCATTTGTACAGAGGTTTCTCAAAAAAATCTTTTAAGCTGCCTTGAAGACAAAATGCCCTACTCATCTCTTCTAGAAACTGAGTCAAAGCATTACTATGTGTTCCTGGAACGAGGACTGGTACATTTTTGTTTGCTTCCTGCACATTTACTGAAGTCATCATGAAACCAAGCATCAGACTTAGCTGAAATATTACCATTTCCCCCCTTGTCCCTGCCGTCCGTTTTCCCCAGGTGCCAAAAATGGCAGAGTGGCCTCGTGTCCTGTTAGGGGACACCATGAGGACCTGACAGAGTGTGACTGTAATTGTAGCAATGGGTTGTTGTCAAATCATATTTCGCTTATCCCGTTTTGCTCTCCTTTTCTGCCTGGGCAGTTCAGTAAAGCAAGGATGTAACCAGATTTTGGAGCACTATTTTCATCTTCCTTACTAATTTTTTGGGAAGTGGAGGTTTCTTGCCTCTGGCCTTTGGTGAATGCCCAGGCGATGGAGGAGGCTGTCCCGCAGCAGAGGGGGGGATGCTCAGCTGAAACACATATGGTGCCTGCAGCGGGGTCTCTTCCCTTGCCCCTCCTGGGATGCGTGAGGCCGTGCATACGGGGCTGGTGATGGAGGACAGAGCCAGCGGCACCCAAAGCTCACACATCCCACCAGACCCTCTCCTTTATGGTGGCACCCTGTGGGGTGGTAATTTTCTGTAGGGTCGTGGAAGCCTGGCTGGTCCCATTGAGCCTCTGGGCAGTGTCTGGGAGTTTGCCCAGACCTCTCAGACCAGGACTGCAGAAGGTGCTCTTGCACCATTGAGCAATGTCACCCTATGGAGGGTCTCATGCCAGTCCAAAACTACGGTGCTGGGGAGCACAGGACACAAGGGACAACTTAATCTCTGCTGGCAGGAGTTGGGGATTGGAAAATAAAAGCTGTCCTTAGCAAATCACTGTTTCCCAGGGAGAACCTCAAAGTTGAAACCTCAGGTATGAATCATCTGCCCTTTAAAACTCCTTGGGGTTGCAATCAGTTCTGCATGTGGGTTAAGGACAAGGATCAAACCAGTGAGGTCGCCAGTCCCTCTCCCTTGGAGTAAATAAAACACATCCATGCTGGCTCCCAGATTTACTGTGTTGCCACTCAGCAGTGTTGTCACAGGAATATAGTCACCCAAAGAGCCCTCTGCTCGCATCAGACTGAGTTGGTGTAAATGCTCTGCAGCAGGGATGGGAAGAGGGAATGAGGCCAGACAGGAAGATCACGGGAGCGTTTCACCCAATGCTTTGTGCGGTAATCCCGCTCTGGTCAGTGGAGCTGCACCCATGTGCCCAAATTTGACTCTCTGGGTCCCTATCCTGCTGAGCTGCAAGGGAAAAAAATGAAAAGGGAGAAGAAAAACACAGGTGTGAACTGGAGTACTGCTGTGGAACTGGAGCCATCATGATGATCAAAACTATATATTCTTAATTTTACAAAAATAAAACCAGACAGGGACAATCTGGGTGGGGACAGTCTGGGCCTTAGCACATGTTCCTCTTCCCAGTGCTTCCCTTCCAAGCTTAGCTCTGGCCCTCTCCTTCCCACAAACTGTTTTGTAACCTCTGCTTCTTGTTGCACTGTATGCCGCAACACAAACAGCCTTGTGACGACAATTGGGGTCTAATGCGTGATGGTGAACATTCAGGGTATTTAAATAGGGTGGTTTTTGGAGTCAGGACCTCAGGCTCCAAATCTAGCTAATTTGCACTACGTCAGGAAACCACTTTTGTTGACTTTCTGGAAGACTCTCCAAAACAAGAGCAATGCCACAGCACAGCCTTGCTCTAGTTGCCCCTGACTGCCCCATCTCTTCATCCTCAATTAATTTTGGCCACTGGAAATAGCATCAGAGCTGGAGCCCCCCATGTCCTGCTGTTCTTTGGGGCTGTGACTGGATCCTGGATAGGGGCATGAGCTGAAACTGTCCTCAGAAGGCAAAGGTCTTGCAAAGACATCCTTAATTCATCTCTTCCTGAGATACTTTGGCTTATTTTTTAATGTTTTCTTGGAGAAACTAGCATGTTTTAAGGGGACCACAAAAATATCATTGCAAAATGAATGGCTGAGAGTGAGCTGCAAGGCCAGGAGACAAAGGTCCCAGGCCAAGGCATGCAGGAGGAGTTTAGCTTGCTCCCAGGATTGATTACACCCTTGGTTACCACAGCCTAGCTGAGGTCCCTTGTCCTCTGCTGGGCACCACTCATGGGCAGGTCTGATCTTCACAGTACTTTGTCTATGTAGCTTTGGAGAGCTGCAGTGCAATGGTAAAAAGCATTCATGTTTTGGAAGATTTCTCCTCTTTTCTGGAGGGACGCAGAGTAGCAATTCCAGGGTGTGAGAGGAGGAGCTGACAAGAGCTGGTAGCAGAGCAGAAGGTGTGTGGGAGTCTTGCCACCAGCTCTGCTACACAGCTGCAATGCCAAAAGTGGAAGCCGGGGCACGTAGTCAAATAGGCTTTGCACAAAGGGGAACCAGATGCTCTGGGGCCAGGTCCTGCTCTCGGTTTACAGCAGGTAAAGTTAAGTGTTAGCTAGTTGCAGATGACCAGATCGATACCTAGCTGGCAACACTGGCAGCAGAGCTTGGTTCCTTGTGTCAATGCGGTGCAGCAGATGAGGAAGAGGCACTGGAGCACCTCAGCACACAAAAAAAGAAAGATCAGCTCAAGCGTGGCCAAAGCTAAGGACCGTGCAAATATTCATGCACATCACATGCTTTCTCTTTCCCTCTCAATGCCGTGTTGCCCATTCTGCCCCGTCCTGGCTGCCCGTGGCCTCCCTGGATCTTCCCTCACTGTGCCCTGAGCTTGTGCTCCTGCTGCTTCACTTTCTTTACACAAGCTCATTGCTTGTCTCAGCTCTTCACCTGTTGTCTGCAACTCATGGCTGACACGCTACATCGGACTATGGAAAAGAAGAACTAAGGTCCCTTTGCCTCCTCTGCTGAACCCATGCTAACGAAGGCAGCCGAGCAGCTGTATGCATGTGAAGCCCCCTCTTCCCAGCAGTGAGGGGCTGGCAGAGGAATGGCTGCGCTCACTGGACTGTCGCCCTGCGCTGCAGAGACGTCCCATGCCGGAGGGCTGTGGGCAGCAGAGGCACCTCTCGGCTGCGTGTCACTGTGGGCTGGTGAACCCCAGGACAGGTGCCGTCAGCACACGCTGTCTGTACCCTTCCTCCTGCTGCTCTTCTTGGGGTGCCTGGATGCCCCTTGCCATCCTCTGCTCGTGGCTGCCCCTGATATTCTGTGGTGGTCCCTGCCATCCCGTGGCAGCCCCTGCTTCCAGGCATTTTGGCAAGCTGGGCGTTGGTGCTGGCTTCCAGGGAGAGGAGGACGGGGGTCTGAGTCCTGGGTCAGCCCAAGGCTTAGATGTGCATCTCATGGCTGGGAGGGTGTTTTGGCCATTGGGGCAGCATCAGGAGAGGACACACCTCCAGTGGAGATGCAGGCGCTGCCCAGGGGGTTGATGGGCCACAGGGCAAGAGGCTGTGTGACGGGAAGAAACACCATGCCCCAGCCTCATGTTGGGGAACCCACACTTCACTCCCTGCTCCAGCATAGAGCATTTTACTCAGCTTAATGGTCTAACGTGAAATCCATGGGCACCCTAGGACTCTACCTCACAATTAGAAGCAGAGAAGCTGGCTGACAGCTGCAGCCTTTGTATATTGAAATATATAGAGGTGCTCTTTCCAGAAAACTGGACTATAAGTATATCTGACTATTTGGTGAGGGGGGGGAGCCTCGATGCCCAAAAGCGACCCGTGCTTTTCCCGTGCCAGCCTTTGGCTCCTGCCACCCGTGCATCCCTGCCGCCCTCAGAGCCAGCAGCTGCTGCCCCACACCGCAGCGCTGAAAGCTGCTCCCTGCCGGGCTCCGGCACGGCTCCTGCCAGAGCCCACGCTGCCGGACAAGGAGGAGGAGGAGGATGAAGCAGAGCTGAGCTGGGAGGTAGGTAGTGCTTGCGAGCATGGAAATTTGTTTTACCTACCCAGGAAAATTTGCCCAAACCCTGGATCTTTACTACAAGGGGACTGACTGGTAGTGATATTTTATCTTTAGTACAGCCTGTTGTTTTCCTTCTTGTGCTTGCCTGTTGCTTTATGGACTCTGTGAAGCCTACTTGCCGCTACACGTCTCCTCCTCCCACAGCTGTGTTTGCACTGTCTTGGAAGTGGCTGGGTCAGAATTTAGTCACACCTTACCCCCCCCAGCTGATCCCTGTATTTTTGCATCCATGACTCTGGGTGACAGTGACCTGGCACATCTGTCAGCTCTGCAGCGCTTCTCACCTTTGATAATCCTGTCCCTAGTGCCTGTGCCGGAGATCAGAAAGGATTTGAAACACAGGCACGCTAGGGAGGGAACAGTGTAAAGGATGTTTTCAGCTCAGATGCTGTGTGTTCACACTTTGGTGATGGCCAAAGGGCTGATTCTTTCTCACCTCGGTCGTTCTCTGAAAACACTTCAAAAAAACCACGAGCGCTCCGTATAACCCCTGGTATCCCTGTCTGCCAGCAGAGCCGGCTGCCTTTTATGAGACCATGATTTTCTCTCCACGCGTGGCAATTCCCTCCCCGGTGCTCTTGCTCCACACACTGCGCTGCGGCCACGGAGCAGGAGCGGGATGTCGGGGCAGCGGCAGGCAGCGGCAGGCAGCAGCAGGCAGCAGCAGGCAGCAGTTAGATTTTTATTAGTTGCATGCATACCTAAAAGCCTGCATGAATTTATTTCCTTAAGAGTTTCTCGGAGGATGAGCAAGCACCCTCGGGATCAGCATTTTGATGGCAAGTGGTGAATGCTACTTCTTGACATGGTTCTGCAACACCTAAAGGCCACTTGCGTGATGTTCTTGGCCACCAGCACCCTCAGATCATAGTTCAGGACCCTCGACCTAAGATATACCAAAACCCAACTTTGTATTAAAAGCATGTCTGGATGTTAGGCTTGTAGATGATTCCCAGGGCTGAATTTATAACACAGCAAGTGATATAATGACCCTTTTTTTGTCCCAGGTTTCTAGAGAGCCTGGAGACAAATGTGTAACTTCTCTATGCAGTCGTTTCCTCCTCTTGTGCAACGGGGACTAAAAAGATGTGTTTTATGCAAAGCTTAACATTGAAAAGATAAATGAAATCATGTTGGCAGCACACTCATATTGTTGAATAGCATGCCTTACTGGGAAGTACATTAAACGTTAACCTCCTGTGGTATATGTGGTCAGCTACTGTTTGATGTCTTATCAGAATACCTATTCACATTTCAAAAGGCAAAGAAAACCCCAAAACATTGTGCATCTTTTTTTTTTTAATGATGTGATTTCTCTTTGCTGCCTTGGATCGTGGATCTATTTTATTGCATTACAGTGGAGAATTTCCGGTCTAACTTTCTGGTTTCAATTTTCCAAAATTGCAATGAGATATAGTAAGAAAAAAATGGGGCTTGTTGTGTTCCATCTTCAGACCCATTTTTCTGTTAAAAGTCCTAAGTAATCCCTCTTTGTCCCAACTTAGGACAATTATTCTTGGCAAAGTAAGGTGCAAAGGTTTCCCAGTGCTGACTGCTCCCACCTGCACTCTGGGCTCTTCCTTAAGGAAAGCTCACACCGGGAAGGGTTTTCAGAGTTTGGAAGCGCTGGCTTTGCACATATTTGATTGAATAAAGATGAAGCAAGCAGAGCAGCATTTTGGGTAAAAGAAGCACAAACACTCAAAACACTCTTTTATGTTATTGGATATTCAATACTATTTGAGACTAATTCAAGAGCTTGCTTTTTCTTCAAAGACTGCTTAAAGCGCTGTGGCTCAACTCTTGATTTCTGGATTTCTTGGACGTCCTTTGCTCTAAGAAATGCAAACACATTACTATTAATCTTGTCTATAAAAGCTGGTCTTGTATTTTGACCTGATCAGAAAGACATGTTCACACCTAGTGATTTCAAAAGGTTAATGAAACTTTTGACTTTTTAACTCTTCTGCTTACAGACTTATAAGAGGAGAGGTATGAAATCTTGATGGTTCTTGGAATTATTAGAGTGTATCAGAAAAGAGTCAGCAAAAGTAATTCTGGGTGTTGTAAAAGGAACCTATGTAGTGGCAGAAGTTCATCATGTCCCAGCCATTTGAAACCCACAAGAGCCCGTCTTGTCCTTTCAGTACAGCAGAAAAACATGAAACTGCAGTTTGGTAATGAGAAGAAAACCTGCCCCATGCATCTGCAGACTGGAAAGACACTCCTCCCCCTCTTTAACCCAAGTTCTTGCTGGATCTGGTATTTTTTGGAACCTTTTGGGCTGTATCTCTTATTTTCATTGAGCTGTGCATGTCCATCCCCAGCCCACACGAGAGGAGGATGGTGTAGGTGGTGGGAGTGCGAGCTCTGCTTTAACCGGGCTAGCCAAAGGGATCCTCCTTGCTGCTAAGATGAAGAGGGGGAAAGAAAGGTTGATGCATAAAGCAAACTCCTTCTTGTCCATGCCAGATCAGCTGTGCTGAAGCCGAAGCCACGCTTGCAGCCCCAGAGCCTCAGGCTGTGGTGGGAGGAACGCCTGTACCCCCCCTACTCCTCACAGCTTCACCTTGTCCTGCCAGCGTTACTGCCAGCAAACCCTGGCATGTCTCCCTGCGAGCAGCAGGTCTTTGGGCTTCGTTATTTGCTTGTTTTCTCAAGCAGCACCATGTAAGATCAGGAGTGAGTTTAAACACGGTGAGCGTTGATCCCCGCAAGTTTTGTACCTGCAGTACTGCCTACAGCCTAGGGCAAGCCTAAGGTATCTGCTCAGCGGTAGCACAGCCTGTCCTGCTTGCTGCTGATGTTTCCAGATGACTTGCTGGGTTTGTGCGAAGGCGCTGAGCGTAGGTGGCCTTCCCTCTCCCCCAAGCAAGCTGTGCTCAGCACAGCTGCACTTGTTTGCAGCGGCACGGATGGTGGACGTGCCTGGTGTGGATGGCAAGGCTCCCTGGTGGGTCTTCGATGTTGAAAATGAGTTCGCAAGAGTCTTGCGCTGCAGCTCTTGAAAGAGCGCTATGCCTCTGGCTCTCTTGACCAGAAAGGTTTGAAAGCTCTTTCTGACACCAGTGAAAAGCCCCTGAGCTGCAACATCTGATCATAGCACAGAAGTGTGTAAGTGTCTGTATTCTGCACAGTCAATTCCTTTTAGTCTTATTTTCACCAGTGGGGCTTCCAGCTTATGCCAGTGCAATTGCGATGTCCTTGCTGTCATGCTCTGGTTGCCGGGCCCTTTGACTCACCACATCTCGTACAGTGGGTTCAGCTAACCGTGAGGTTTTCAACACTTCTTGTATCATCTTGCACATTTCCTGCAAGAGGTGGCAGAAGAATGTGTTTCCTGAGATGAAGTAAGCGAAAAAGAATAGCTATGAAAACCAGACCAAAGGAACCTAAAAACCCAAGAAAAGAAAGCTGTTCAGCAGCTTCCTGTTTATCAGCAGCTCAGATATAGATACAGATTTATCAGCAGAGTTGCTGAGCTGCCCGCACACCTCCTCTCAGACCGCAGCAGCACAGGAGGTGTGTGTCATCCCAGCAAAGCCTCTCTTCGCCCACCCTGGCGAGGGCAGAGGCCTGAGGGAAGATGCGAAAGATGGGGCAACTCTGTGCAGACACCTGCTTTGAGATTGTAGCCACTGCGGTCTAGATGGGAAGTGCCAGCGGGACAGGACCGTTGCCCAGATTGCGCTGTGTGATGCTCTGGTGCTGAGAGCAGCCTGACCCGGGGAGGGGTGTGCTAAATGCACGCGACCCCTCCGAGGGAACCCGCTGCCAGTGGCAGGGCTCTGGTTTTAATCCAGGGTCCCTGAGTCACCATCCTGGTCTTAAACCACATAGGCTTCCCTGTTTTAAAAGCATGATTTCAGATGTTGAAAACTCTTTTTTTTTCTGTTTAAAATGTGATAAGCATCCAGAGCTGCTTCCACGGGAAGCTCCTGTGGCGAGAGCGGAGCTGTGCACAAGAGGCAGACACGGGCGCTGGTGACTGTGCGGGGAATTGCCCACCCTGCAGCCCCCCAGTTCCTCACACAGCCCCCGGCAGCAGAAGTGGTGCAGGCACCGCAGCGCGGCGGTGCACCCTCGCAGGGTACCGCTGGTGCCTGGCCACGGGCAGGATCCGAACTTGCACCTGGGAGCAAGTCTGGGAGTCCTCACCGCACGGCACTGCTCCCAGAGAGTACGAACAGGGTAGAGGCCAAACCCTGCCAGGATCCAGCCCAGCTCATTAACGGCGTAGCTAATTGAGTGCCTTCACCCACGCCTCTGTCCCATGTAGTTTATCTGCATTCCACAGAGCCAAAAAGTGTTGCACAGACTTAAGGGGCATTGATGTGGTGGGAGGAATCCTGCCCGGTTTCGGTGCTGGAGCTCACAGACTTCACACTTGAAGGGTCAACGAGCCGTGAGAAGAAAGCCCTGAGTGTCAGCAGGAAGGTGTGTTACCGGTTTTTGGTGATCCTGCCGGGGGGTGGCAGTCCTCCCACACACCCAGCACTGTGAGCTGCTGGGGCAGGGTGCTGGGTCCAGCATGACCAGTGCTCTGAGCCAGTGTGGCCAGTGCCAAGCTCTGGTGGTGAGCACGGGGCAGCCTTGATACATCATCAGGGGAAACATCAGCTTAGAGAGAGGGAATTATGTGGCATTCAGTGTAATTACAGTTACTGGAAAGAGCACTAGAAGGAATAAGCAGCCTGCAAGAAAATAAGTATTTTCACACGTGCCACCACCTTGAGAGGGCGTGCGAACGTACGGGGGGACAGGAAGGCTGCTCAAATTGACCCTGACAGATTAAAAAGCCTGGGGGCAGTCGGCTGCAGTTCATGAAGGACAAGTGCCCACTTCTGCACATGGCCAGAGTTGGCTGAGACCACAAACACAGGATGGGGAAGGCAGCACTTCTGGAGAAAACCATCTGGGGCTGCCATCCAGTGCAAGAGAAGTGTGAGTCACCGGTGCTACATGATTGCAAAAGAAGATCGCTACCCTAGGCAGGTGACTCTTCCAGTCTGCTTTGCCAACGGTAAGGCCACAGCTGGGGCTCTATTATGTCTAGTTTTGGGCACTACTATGGAAAAAAGATTAAGGAAAACTGGACAGCTGCTAAACAGTGGCTACGATTAACAATTTAGAAAACATGACCTAAGAGGAAAAAGATGATGGAATATGAGCTATTACGATTGAAGGGAAACATGATCTTAGAACGTTTTAAAGCAGCTGGAAGAAAGTAGCTATTGTTCCTCGACAGATAAGATAACTGACTCAAACCATACCAGGAGAGTTTTAGATTAAGACAAATTTCCTAGGAGTGAGTCTGGAGAAGCACTGGGATGATTTGTAAGGAGAAGCTGGGGGAAAAGCAGGGGCTGTAGGAGCCGGCTGAGCAACCGCACGGCAAAAGTAACATGGAACACTGCCCCTGCCTTCAAGAGAGAGGATGGACTACATGTTCTCCCAGGGTCCCATCCAGCCCTGTTTTTGGCGATTTCTCTGTTCTCATTCTCGCATCCTTCTGTTCTCCACCCGTATGCAAAGCAGTGTCAGATGCTAATCTGAGAGGTACTGAAGGTGTGGGACACTGGAGGCTTAAAACCCTAAGTGCTTTAAAGTGAGGACAAAACCATCAGATAAGGGACAGAGGGAGAAGTGTCTTGTTTTTGCAGACTCAATATGCAAGTGATGTATTTTTTTACTTCTTTCTGTCCCACAATTACCCTGTCATAAAACACGAGTGAGAAAATCCCACTCACTGTTGACATTGTTATGAATGAGTTACGTGCTGGGAGTTTTGCAATGCACTGATTTTTGCTTTGGTGAAACGAAGCGATTGTGCAAGGCTGCGGCTGTCAAAGCCATAATCCCCGTGGCTTTGGTGCCGGCAGTGAAAAGCAGAGCATGGAGCAGAGCAAGCTGATCCAGACCTCACAAAGCACCTCCAGCTGCTCCTCCTCTCCAAACTCAGCGACAGGTTTTTGGAGGACTCTGGTTCACAGCCTTTTTTCCTGCACGGAGCATCTGCTGCAAGAGAGAGAGAGACAGAGCAATGCCAAATAGGTTTTTCATAGGTGCATTTGTACATGTCTGCATACACAAGCACTTTGTTACGGTCATACAACTCCACTTTGGTGGAAGGTGTCAATATTTTTGTTGATGAAGCTGAAAAGAAAAATAAAAAACTCTGTCTGCTGTCAGCAAAACAGACACATCTTAGTTTTACTGGAAATTTGTTGAAGCTTTGAAGTCTGCCTGTTTTTGAGGAAGAAGTGTTAGAAGAAGAGGTTATTTATGAAAAAAAACCCACCACTATATTTTAAAATTAAAAATGGCAATGTTTTGTCTGGAACTTGTCAGAATAAAGTATTCTAACTCTCCAATTTTCCCCCTCTAATTTGGAGAGGGGGGGGAATCCCCCCAAAAACAACTTGGCACTTTCAGAGATATTATAGTCAACTTAAATACACCTTTTTAATGACAAAAAACCTGATCACTCCAAATCGTACCCAGCCACAAAGTCTCACCCACTTCTTTGTACACAGGCGTACAAATATGTTATCCCCATTAAAAAAGGGAAACAACCCAGTCTGCAACATGGCATATTTGTACCTCTATGTTGGCAATGGTCTGATTAAGCAATTTTGATTAAGACGATGGTGCGTTGATTGCTGATGATGACAGACCCAAACATTTTGGCGATAACTGAAACAGGCAAGGATTCCTCAAAAGACAGCTCCTATGCGGGGTTTTCTCCTGTACCTCGCAGGGGACCACCAGCCCTGAGCACCCAGGGCTTGGTGTGCCCCTTGCCCGTCCCTGATGCCTTGTGGGACAGGAGTGCAAGGGATTCACCGAGGGTGCTATGACCGGGAAAGGGTGCTGGCTGGTCCATGCAGGCAGCAGAGACACTTGGGAGAGGGTTGTTGGGGCAGAGAGATGACCAGGAGGAGGAATTTGGAGTAGGAGGTTCATCAAAGTGACCTGCCACCCTGCTCCAACGCTGCAGAGGACATGCTCACCCCGACCCCCTGCCTCTACCTTCTCCTGCAAAGCTGAGCTGTCGTCTTTGTTCTTCCCATAAACACTGGTGTTTTTTTACAAGCCATTTTAGCTGAGCAACACAACATCTCTGAACATTGCATACCCCATGTTGCAGTTACTCTGGGTTTTGTTTCCTCTGCTGAACTAAGTCGCTTCTTCCCTCTGTCTAATATTACAGAGGAAGCCCTCTAAGATGTAAAGTGAGAGTCAATTTGAAAGGGAAAGACCTCTTTTTGACTAAGAAGATGGTCTTACTTTGCTGTTGAGCAAAGGCAGAGGAAAATGCTCTTCTCAGAGCGCCTGACTCATCTGGTTATCACTGCTTTGAGATGAATGGAAGCAGAACATTGCATCAAGGCAAGCTTGTCCTCCACTTTCCAGCCAGGTGCTATGACAGTGAGAGGATCCAAGAATTACTTAGTCTTTTCTTGGTGTGTTGGGTTTGCATGGCAAGGTTTTGGTAGGGGGGGTGCTACAGGGGTGGCTTCTGTGAGAAGCTGCTAGAAGCTTCCCCTGTGTCTGATAGAGCCAATGCCAGCTGGCTCCAAAACGGCCCCGCCACTGGCCAAGGCCAAGCCCATCAGCGCCTCTGTGATAACAGGTTTAAGAAGGGAGAAAAAAAAGTTAGAGAGAGCTTTTGCAGTCAGAGAGAGGAGTGAGAAGATGTAAGAAACTTCGCAGACATCAAGGTCATTGCAGAAGGAGGGGCAGGAGGTGCTCCAGGCACTGGAGCAGANGACTCCATGCTGGAGCAGGGAACGATGAGAGGAGTCCTCCCCCTGAGGATGAAGAAGCAGCAGAAACAACATGTGATGAACTGACTGTAACCCCCATTCCTCGTCCCCCTGTGCCACTGGGGGGGAGGAGGTTTGAAGCCGGGAGTGAAGTTGAGCCCGGGAAGCTGGGATGAGTGGGGGGACGTATTTTAAGATTTGATTTTATTTCTCATTCCTCTACTCTGTTCTGTTTGGGAATAAATTAGATTAATTTCCTCTCTCTAAGTTCAGTCTGTTTTGCTTCTGACGATAATAAGTGCGTGATCTCTCCCTGTCCTTATCTCGACCCACAGAGCTTTTCATTATACTTTTTCTCCCCTGTCTGGTGAACGAGGGGAGCGATAGAGTGGCTCTGGTGGGCACCTGGCCCCAGCCAGGGTCAACCCACCACATTTGGGAATGTCCAAAAAGGTAGGGTATCTTACTCTGCTTTTGTTCCCATCTTTTCCTAACAACTGCTGTACCAACACCAGAGGCTGTGCCGTGGTGTCGGAAAGGTGCCTCCCAAACAGCCAGAGCCATACCGGGGCTCACAGCTGGTGCTCCTGGGGCCAAAGCAAGTTCTTGGTGGTGGTGTCTTCTGTTGCAAACACAATTTCCTTTCTGTGTTCAAACTCAATTCATCTAGACCATCTCTAGGAGGAAGAAGAGGTTTCTACAAGACAAGGCATAGCAGTTTTGCAGCAGCTAAAGCTGGCCATCACCCCCAGGCTGAGGAGCTGCAGTGGTGGCATGGGATAAGAAAACCCTCCAGGACTGATGTCAGATGCTGAGCTAGCATGCACGGGTGGTCTCCCGGTGCCAGGGAATATGCCTGGCTGTAGGAGCTGCAGATGTGGCCGTGCTGTTTGCCTCACAGCAAGATTTGCTTTGGTCGTGGCATTTGCCACAGCCTTTCCATTTAACATGGGGCTTCAGTAGAGCATCAGCTTCCTGACCTTCAGGCTCCAAGTAGTTTGGGGGAGTGGAGGTCTACGTTGCTCTGATGGGCTGGTCACTTCTAGGCTGACAGTCTCTTCAGCTATGCGAACTGTTTCACAAGTTTTTTTCTCCACTAAAGCAACTATTCTGGCAGAAGTTAAAGCATCAGAAACCATAAGTTCAGAGTGTAAATAGAATCACTGCGGTGGCGGTGGCAGGAGGCGCAGCTAAAGGGGAAGCGTGAGTGGCCTGGTGCAGTCTCATGGTGTGAGACTCCCCAGCACCCACTGGCTGCCTGGGGCCGCAGGAGCTGCTGCAGGCTGACCCTGACAACCACGGTCAAACATGAGAAGACAAACCAGAAGATTCCTCCTACAGCAACATTTTCCCTGTGTTTTTTAACCTGAGTGGAAACTGAGAAGCCTGTCCACCAGCGGTTTCCCCAAAGTGGTGATGCCACATGGCTTTTCTCTCCTGCAGCTCAAAGTCTTGGCTGGGCGCATGGACCGCGGTATGTGGCACGGCTCCTGCACCCAAACCCAAACTGGCCATAGGCTAGAGCACTGGAGATACCAACAGTCAGTCATCTCTGTTTTGCTGTAAGGTATTTCTTTCTCACAGGAAAGCCCACAAGAGTATGGAGAGACATTGCTAACACTGGTATTAGTGTCCAGCTAAAACTCAACTGGAGGGACACTGCAAGGCAGCTGCTGGAGAAGGGAGCTCTAGGGTGGATTTTGGGTTCTTAGCAAACAGATCTGAGACCTCCCTGCCCTCCAGCTCCCACCCAGCACCTTGGGAGCATCCCCGAGGCCCTGGGAGGGACTGGCCAGTGCCTGCTGTCCTGTCCACAGCTATGAGAGCCCTTGGGTCAGGCATCACACCTTTGACCAAGGACCATTTTATGCTAGCTGGCTTGCTCTCCTCCTGCAGGAAGGCTGCTCCACAGCCCCAGCTAGCAAACTCCCTTCAGCCCAAGGGACGACCTGTAAATACTGCTGTCATATACCTGTGCTTTCTGTAAGGTGACATCTCCTTTTCCCCTGGTAATTTCCTTGCTGGCTTGTAGCAAACATATCCCTTCCACGACTTTACTTTACCAGGCTGAGCCCAGCTCTCTTGCACCGCTCCTCCTGCTACCTTGCAACCTTTGCACCTCTTTCCGCTCGAGTTCAGCACTTTTGAGTGCAGATGACCTTTATCTTCTGTGTTGATTTTTTACTGCCTTTTGCTGGTTTACCACATTTTCTGCATTCTTCTCCTCCTCCGATGAACTTCAAAGGGACGTTTTTTGGCTCGATAGAAAATCCCTGTATGCCTGCACGTCCCTTGTGTAACTCAGGATGTGGTGAATGCTACTCACAGACTGCAAAAAGTATAGGGAAGGATACAGGTTATTACAGCCCGCCTCAGAGCTGATGATGGAGAAAGTTAGAAATGCATATCTCCCAATCTCCCTGCCGCCAGATATCCTCCTGTGAGCTTTCAAGGGACGTTTAGCATACCTACAGCTTGCAGCACCCCACATCTGTGAACACCCCGGTGGTTATTTCTCTCTACCTCCCTCCAGTCCAGCAGTGCTCTGTCTGCCCATGCTCTCCTCAAATGACCTGTAGGAGAGCGAGTAGGGCTCAGCATGGGGAGAAGAATAAAATCTGCCTCCGGTTCTTCTCTGTCCCCCAATCCAGGCGTCTCCCATTAGTTTTCATCATCATAACTATCACCCTTTCAGCCAACTGTTCCCAAGCCCGCCCCTGTGCTGTGGGCCTCCCCTCCCATCCACCTTCATACCTGCCGGTCAGGGACAGCACCTTTCCAAAGCCGTTTTTGTCATCTCCTAAAATTGTCTCCACTCCCTTCTTTTCATCATCTTGGACAAATCATATCGTCCGTTGCCCTTAATGAATTTTCTTCCTCTGTTGCGAAAAGCTCAGGGGACAGCTCAGGAACACTGACCACCCCAGAAGCACCGCAGGAACATAAACCTTTCTGAAAGCCAGGGACTCGCACGTACGTGTATATCACTTCTCAAAACACAGCAAAGCTGCTCTTGGAAATGTTACATCGGATACTGTAATTCTGCTGTTTCCCTCCAAAACACTGGCACCACCACAATTTCTCCAAGCTGTTACCTGTGTGCCCAGCTGTCCTGGCTCTGGCTGGGATAGGGTTAATTTCCCAAGGCGCCAGGCCAGGTGAGCCAGGCTGGCCGGGGGCTATTCCATACCATGTGCGGCCAGCTCACCAGAAAAGGGGGCCAGTCGGGGAGGGGCAAGTTCAGCGTGGCTCCAGGACAGGCTGAGAGTCTGGTCGGTAAATTGTTTTCTG
>VXBL01000755.1:1101-39842 GCA_013400195.1 Aramus guarauna | reverse complement strand
GACCCATGTGAACCTCATGAAGTGGCCCAAAACCAGACTCAATGTTCCAGGGTTGGCCTCACTAGTCACAAGTAGAGGGGAATAATCGCTTCCTTCAGCCTTCTGGCTACACGCTTGCTATATCCTTGCTCTGCTGACAGCCTCCATCCAGAGAGTCAGATGTTGTCCACATCTGTCGTAGGATCAGGTTATTCATCTCTTTTAAGTATCTGGTTAAATTCTGTGTTGTGTTAATACAGATATTAATGAGTGTGCATTGGATCCTGATATTTGCTCCAATGGAATTTGTGAAAACTTACGTGGCAGCTATCGTTGTAACTGTAACAGTGGCTATGGGCCTGATCTTTCTGGAAGGAATTGTGTAGGTAAGTTGCTCACTTTTTTAATTATTGCTAAATAATTTATCACTATATTAATGCTAATTTGAATTGACTGAATTTTGGTTGCAAGACATTTACTTCTTAAAGCTATAATGAAAACGTGAAAAATCTCTAATGAAACTCCTTTTCTCAGAAACTGCATAGCTAATACTCTGACTGGTGTATTTTTCTGTTATTTGGTGGGGAGTATTACTGTTTGGAAATTGTAAGCAGGAGATTATTACAGGTTAGGAATTAATTTTCTCAAAAGCATGGATTAGTTTGTGTTATATTTTAATGTGTAACATTTGTCAAGACCACCTAAAATGTGTCCCTTTCAAGGCTGGATGACTATTTGTCAAGAACTGAAGGCCACAATTTTGCATAGTAAAATGTAACAAATGGATATGATAACTAGTGGCCTGTGTATACAATCTGTGGTATGCAATAATTCATGATGTCTCTGAGTTGTACAAGTACAACAGAATGGATTGCTGCACAGTTAGTCCTCTAATTTTTGAAAGCTTCAGCTCATGAAGGGAGCAATAACCCACTCAGGATTTCACAAATCATGTCTGTACACTGGGCTCGAAGTATAACAACTATTCTTTTATTCTTCAGAATTTCAGGTCACCAGTATACAGGAATGATTAACTTCAGAAGCTTTTAATTGTCATTCGTAGTTTGGTTTAGGTTTATACCAGACTGTTGTTGCAGTATCTAGATAAATCTTCTGCAAGTGATTCTGCAAGATGCAGTGAAATATTATATATTTCACTGTCTCTCTAATTAATTTTATTATTCATGGTCATACATGAAATTCAGTATCTTTCTTCTTTTGGGAATTTCTACATCCAAAAAAGTGTATTATACCACAGGTACATTGTACAGTAATATTGCTTATAGTCCTGTTATAGTCCTGTAATTTTAAACAGAAAACTGAAGTTTGTTTGTCGTAAAAGGTAATGGAAATCTATCTGAAACTATTACAAAGTCTTAAGTGCCATCCTACTATCTGATGTGTTTATTTTGTGGAATTACTGCTCTCTACACTTAAAGGTTTATTGACCTATTACTGGTATTTGTGGTCAACAAACCCCCACCATTTTTGGTAGGGAAAACCTGGACTGTATAACTGTGGTATAATTTTAATACCAAATATTCCTACCTAGTGATGCAAAGCAAACACAAATTAATAAAAGAGTTTCTTTTCATCTGCTTGACTTCAGGAATTTTACAGCTAGTTATTTCTAAAGGGCCTAAATATGGCATTTTGGCAGGAAAGGCAGTGCTGCAGAAAACTGTCAATGGTTTTCTAAAATACTTCACATAATATTCCTTTTCCAAATGGATTTTATGGCAAGGGATTTTATGTATCTAGTTACACTTGGAATTATGTAAGTGCTAGTATAGGTATATGTCTTTATTTAAATAAAAATAGAGCATACAAACTGTGAGGATGCATTTATTCTCAGATACGAAAATTTTTGTGAAAAAAGTTAATTATGAACACTGAAATAAAGGATTGAAATGTTTTGATTAATGATACAGATTATGAGCTGCCAGGAAATAAAAATGGTCATCATACAGAATGCAGACTGTATTTTTGTAAGTTTTAAGTGGTTTTAGAACACAAGCTATATCATTCTGTGTTTTTACAATGCATATCACAATAGATTACAGTCCAAATCTGAAGATATTCTGTGATATTCAAAGGAAATAAAACATTCATAATACTGCTAGTTTGGGTTAAAGGACTGTATAACAACAAGGTCAAAATTAAAGTCTGTTGCTCTTGAAAACATCGAATTCCAAATCCATCCTCCTTTGCTTAGTTAAAATCAGATGAGGTTAGATTAAGGACAGGTTAATTTAGAAAAGCTTCTTTACATCTGCCGAAGTTAAATCTCGGATTCATTGTCTGGGGAAACTTCGACTTTATTGTCTGAATCCTAAAGGAATATATAAGCATAGCTTGCAAAATCTAATGTAGTTGGGAAACCAAAAGCTTCCAGATTGTAATTATATTGTTATCTTCTTCATTTTTAAGCTTAAACTCTCTAGTTGATTTAAGATTTCAGTTGCAGTGTTAAGTTTGGGAAATGAAGCGATGAAAATATAGGAGACACACTGAAGCAGGATAAAGTGTCAGGTTTATTATGGCTTGTCCTGTCAGTATTCTTCTATAAGCTTAAGTATTTGTGACACGTGATGGGCATTAAAGGAAAGTAGCTTGAAATAATATTTTTTTCTTTTTAAAAATAAACAACAGGGCAATGAGGAAGATTGATTGCTTCTTATTAGCATTATTTGCAGTTAATACAAGAGGAGTTCAAGGAGTGATGTTAATTTATGGATTTTTCCTATTCAGTGTGCTTGATATACTGGTCTTAATCAAGGGGGTTTTTTAATACAATATACCTCTGGAGGGAAGGCACATGTGTGTAATCTTGAGATATCTGCCATACATGAACTATACAATTTAGACTTTAATGCATATATTCGCTTCATGTGAATTAATTTTTGCCCATAAAACAGGATTAGAACAGTAATTCAACACACCGTTATTTGTACGTTTGTTTTTTTAAAAAAGAAAAAAAAAAGAGAATGCTGGCTTCAAAGCAAACAGACCTTCATGAAGTTGTAACAATGATATAGTCATACAATTGACAAAGATCCCGAGGTAATTCCAGGAAAACATAATTATTATTTTAAGACTAACCATGAACTATTTGTAGAGCATGCTAATGAAAAACTTTAAAAGTAGAACAGAATTTTTGGTAATAAGAATCTGAAAATCAATTAGACTTTTGAAACTAAGAATTGGCATTTTTCTTTGCTCAGTCACTGCTGTAGAAAACTGCATATCCAGCAACCTAATTGTTGCTGTAGAAAGCAACAGGGGATACTTGTGGAGGTAAAGGCATCTTATGGCATTTGAACTCATTGGTATGTATAACTCATCTTTTTACAGACATTGATGAATGTTCAATGAATGGGCTGCTGTGTGATAACGGGCTCTGTCGAAACACCCCTGGAAGTTACAGCTGCACTTGTCCAAAGGGTTATGTGTTCAGCACTGAGACAGACACCTGTGAAGGTGAAAAATCTGCAAGTTGTGTTAATTTCATTGCTTGTTATATAATATTAAAGCTAAATAATCACAAAAGATTCAGAGAAATCTGGATGAATACCAGAGAAAAAGACAGAACTGAAGTATTGCATAAATCATTGCATTCCTCTTGTAATTTCTCTGCAGTATTTTTTCCTGTGCTGGGTCTTGCCATTGAATTTCTTTCAAAGTAATCTGTTCATTTTTATATAAAAATATTTCCCTTTCCTTAGATAAAACATTAAGCTGAAATAAAGGGGAATATAGGCTTGCCTGTTATCATGTAGCGGTGACACCTAGTCTATCATTTAGGGAAATGCATCTATTTTGATCACGGAGTCTCTTCTTTCTTTTCTCCCTTCAATCTGTGGCAATAGTTAATTGTAGATCAAATTGTGGTATTTGTGATGCTTTACATGATGTTTGAATTCCAGGATCTGGATATTAGTGCCTGGTGATACTAAAACTGTCTTTTATTTTATGGTATAATCAAAATTATTTTCTTACATTACTAATGAACACAGGCGTTAGATTAATGAAAATGTTACATAACAGAAACTGATGAGAAGTTTTCATTATTAAAAAAAACTAAGCAAGGCTATACAAAAAAAGTCAAAATAGAAGCATTAGCTTTTGTCTCAAATTTTAATTAGCATTCATAGTAGTAGAACTTTACTGGTCTTTTGCATTATTTTTTATTTGGTTCCATGATCTGTAAATCTCAGTATTTGTTATCATTAGAAAGCTTTTATAGTAAATAATCTTGCTATTGAGAGAGTGATGGGGAAGCTATAATCCTTTGTTGTGGAATACCTATTATGTGAATCAATATCATCATCCAGATTTGTCTGAAGCAGTGGAAGACAATGTCCTCTGCTGCTTGTTTTTAACGATCAGGCAGAAGTTACTGCCATACAGCTAAACAAACATATAGAAAGGAAAGTGGAAGCACTCTGTAAACAATTCTTGGTGTGTAACATCAGTCGGGTTAATTTAAACAATTTCCTTAGCAGCATATGCTGAAAGGGCTAACTTTGCACTGAAGCAGATGAGGAGTACTCACGCGCTCTTTGCCAGTTTTCAGCAGAGGAGTGGAAGCAAACAACATGGGGGGACAATAGAGCTTTAAATGTCTCCCAGCTGTTTGGAAAGTGAACATGTGTTAACGTCCAAAATATCTGATGAAATTATTTAAATTCTGGCAGTATCAAATAATTCACTTCTTCACTCCTTCTGTTCAAAAGAAGTTATTTTTCTTTATATTTCAGTACATGTATGTTTCAGAGGTCACTTTTAAAAGTTAAAATTTCTTCTCTCCCTGTATGGTACAAATTACTAGCACTTGTTCAGATTAGAGCTTTTCTTGTATCATATTGCCATGGATTTATAGTGCTCCCTGCTAAGTTGTCTCAATGCCTAGTATCTGTCCACAACATGCAAGTGAAATTTATTCTTCAGGGTCTGTCTATGTGTTTGATTTCTGTGCACTGGAAGATTTCTAGCTGTGAAAATAGCTTATCATCTGCCCTTAATGTGCATGTTTCTTAAAGAATCTTCTAGACAGAAAAGTAATAGAATAGTATGGTAAAGGGAGATGTTAATTATCAAGATGAAAAGCCATCAACTTCAGAGTGTAACAGTGACCAAAACATAGATGAATGAGATGCGAGAATGCAAACAACTTAGACAAAATTACTGAAATAAAATGTTTCTAAATTTTCAAATATAAAATGTAAACTTGTTTTTAATAGTAATAATAATAGTAATATTAATATAAAGGCTCAAAATAAGGATTTAATAACAACAACAAAAAAGTATTTTGAAATGGTTGCATTGAACCACCACAGCCTTAGGAAAAACATGATCTTTTCTGTCTTCTGGACATCCCTATCATTATCACAGTGTGTTTTCTCTTGTGCTAGAAGTTTGGGGATCATAATATAGTGAATCAAATCTGGGAGTCCCTTATCTTAGTTTTTTTATGAAGGGAGGTGTAAGTGGAGAATAGCATGAGGGAGATTTATTGTGAAGTGGAAAAGAATTTGCTAGTTCATTTGAATTAATTGAGGAAAGGGTGATTCTTTAGATAGCGTTGCCAGCTGATACTGACTGCAAAACCACGGTATCAAAAAAAAAGAAGTTACAGTTAAAATAAAATAGAATTTATATGAAAATATATGAAGAGAAGATACTAGCAGAAATCCAAATGGCAGGCATGTCCCCTGTGCACCTTAGCGCAATTTTCTAAGGTATAAGACCACTTTTAGGTTTTGTCTAAGTGAATTAGGTGCATTCCACAAATTACCAGTTTATGAATCAATTATAAAACCATGAATAAGGAACCAATAGGATTTATTGAAACTAACATATTATAGTGCCTCTGACAGTCATCTAGTAATATGGGAACTGAGATATTTCACAACTCGAGCCAATCTGAACATGAGATAGAAAATGCATACACACCATATTTAAGCACATTGTTATGTGAATTAAAATCTATTCTATTGTGAAAGAATAATGACCTCATTCAGGCTCATTAAGGTGGTTCGGGTTTCTATTTGGTGGGTTTGGTGAGATTTTAATTAATACATTTAATCTCATTTTTTAAACTTTTTTTTTTAGCTTTTCATAAAAGAACATGCATCTGTACATGTTTGCAGTATTTGTACTGTGGCTTCTGCAAACACTAATGAAATAGTATTATTTGATATTCCAAAAGGTTCTAAAAAGGATAGATCCATCCATGTATAATTTTCCTTTCATGGTCTTCATCAGGTTTAGCTTGTTACTGAAAGGGAGGATATTTTGCCATCTTCATAGAATAACACAGGCTCTGCTTCTCTTGGCTGTAATTCATAATCCTGTATGTCTGGACTGTTCCTGATATGAACTCATATCAATGACCTACTGATTAGACATGAATGCTGAAGTAATATTTAAAATAACAAAACTTTTTGTTAATGGAAGAAAAAAAATCCTGTCTTTTCATTTGGGGGGAAAAAAAATCAAACAACTAATCATTAACTAAAACTTCAGATTTATAAGAGTATTTCCTTTCTGAACATAGTTTAGTGCAATCATCCTAAAATATTTCTCATTTTTTATTGTCTGTACAGCAGAATCTGAAGGATTTTCATTTTTTTTCAATATTTTTACCTACATTAACTTACATACATAGGTCATGAAGGATTTGTCATCTTCATCTCATAGACTGTTTAAATTTAGCTGATAAGGTAAAAAAGCTGATCAGGAGGGGTTTGGTATAAAACTGTTTATAAAACCTATTAAATGTATTACATTTTTTCTCATGTTGAGTGGTTTGGGAGAAGGGGAATAAATTAATCTCTTTCTGTCCAAATTCTGTTTTCAAAGAAACACTACGTAATTCAGTTTGGAGTTACAAGTTCACTAGCTGTAAAACACTTCTGTAGCCAGAAGCTTTGTGTTGTGCTCTGAAAATGTTCTGATGTTTATTACTCACCAGTATATTTTTATTTAATATAAATCTTATCAGTAACTGTGAAGAAACAACAAAACCCTTCACTTTTTTCATTCATAATTAAACTGAAATTCTTCATCAATTTGTTATGGGCAGTGGGGGAGTTCCAAAGTCTGTGAAAGCTGAGATTTTTACAACAAGCTGTGGGGCTTAGATTGTGTTTCCAGTGACATAACTAGTTAAACGTAAACCAAATGGGCTTTGAAGTTCATTTCCAGGAATGTATAGTGGACTACGTGAATTTTTGTCTCTCTCACATATATAACGTACACTCACTTCACGTATGAAAAAAAAAAAATGTTTTTTAAAAAAAACTCTAATAAGTGTTTTCATACATAGTGGCTTTTATTTTCAAATATAAAATGGAAGTAAAATCAATTTGGTTTTTTACTCACTCTTGTTAGAATTACAATTTAATATTATTATAAGTAGGTGTATGGAAACAATTTTTTGAGTTGTTTACATTGTGCGTATGACACTTTTTCACCTGATTCAGCAGAGCACTAATGCTGAAGTGCATTCATCCTTTCTTTTTTTTCCTGAATGGTGATTTTGAGGAGTAGTCAATACAATATTATAAACTTGTTAATACCCAGAAGTATTTGGTTTAGGTTTTGTTTCTTTGTTTTGTTTTGTCTCTTTTTTTTAATTTTTCCTAGAGTAGTGCTGATGCATGTCAAACGCAGAAAGTAATGAACTGTTTTTTTCAGGGTTAGAGGCCTAGAGCATAGTCACAAGATCCTTTTAGAAACAACCAGAAGTTAATTCTTCCAGATACACATACCCTAATCCTCAGTGAAAGCTGCTCTCCCTCTTTCCACTCCGTAGAGAGAAAGGGGATAAGTGTTTCTTCACCTGCATCAGGGCAAAGTAAAATGAAGAGGAGCCTGGTTCAATGATACATCTTCTGTCACCCCACGTCTTGGCAACCAGCTTCTGCCATTCTCATCCCAGAAGATGGAAAGTGACTATTTGTGTGATTAGTGAGGGGCTGGCACTGACACTCGAGAAGTGTAGAAACTGAGACTGGGAGAAAAAGGAGGAAGGGTGAAAGAGGAATGTTTTCAATAGACTTCAAGCACGTGGCCTGTAATTTTGTTCCCTGGGTGTCTGATTCAGACTAGATTTTAATTTTGCCTTCAAACAATTCAGACAAAACTTTTTGTTCATTTTTAAGAATATGTTGATTTGTGTGTTTAGAAACATGCAAACCTTATGACCTTTTCTCTAAAAAGCTGTTGCTCTTCTATGCTGTTTTAACTTGAAATTTCTTGAGTAGTTTTTGTGCCAGGGTGGTGCCTCTTTACTCTGAAAATCTACTCAGATGTGGCCAAATTGCAAGTCTTACTTTGCATGTGCTCAGTGGAGACTATTTTTAATGTCCAAAAGCCCCGAAGATTCTGTGGCACAGATTATGCCTGGTCCCCATGGGATCTTCTTTAAAGTTGCATCTTAGCTAAAAGCAGGGAAGAGCACTTTCAACTGACTGGACAGAAAATCATATCTACATAAAAGCAAAGACATAAATGTTGAGACTGATGAAGGATCCCTCTGAGCCCCAAGAGAGCAAGTATACAACATTACATTGCAAAAATACTCCCTGAATCCCCAGCTGGGACTTTAGACAGCAGAAGTAGGATCTTTACCTTATACAGACCTTGGTCAATGTGTGTTCTAGGAACTGGTCCAGACTGCAATTGATTAATGCAAGCTTTCAGCATTGTTGGGCAAGGATTTCCAATTTCTCTACCCATTGTGTTAAGAGCCATTTCTTTACTTGTTTTGCTGCCAGCTAGCTTCATTGGGTGTCCCTTTGTTCTTGGACTTTAAGACACAGTGAACATTTGATGCCTTTGATAGGAAGAAACTATATATAGCTTAAATTTAATTACTTTATCCTGTCTTTTCATTTTTTTCTCATTTTTTTGAAGCTAGCCAAACTGCTGAAAGCAAGATAGCAGATGGAAAGGAAAAAGTGTATCTTTCTCTGACAGCATTTCTATATGGAGGATTATTCGACATACTGTGCATATTTAAAATTACTTCTTTGTCTCACTCTGATCTGTTTCTAATTGTGGGAACCAGATCTTTGGTTTCTCTGCAAAAGCGGCAGACACTACTCTCCACTACCAGGTGTTGCTGGCTGCGGAGAGAGCAGGAGGCAACGGAGGCAGGGAGTATACCTTGGATAATAAAACCTTAGGTAATAAGGTGTGAAATGTATTTACAGGGAGAAGAAGGGATGCAGAGTAGATAAATGTTGGTGAGCTCTCCAGATGCCAGCTCAGATACAGAGGAATTTAGAGCTTGCTCTGTCAGAACTAACTGGCTTTCTAGATCTACTTGTACAGTACCTCTTGCACAGTACCTACTTGCACATCAAGTCAGTACATGAGCAGTGCCAGAGCCAGCCTGGCCGTACCTGCTCATACACTGTGCTGCACTCTCCATAGTAAGGAGGCTCAGGACCCAGCCTGAGACAACATGACTATGTCTAAGCAGGCTGTTTGCAGAGAGACGTGGAAGCTCTGCCTAGTGTCCTATGGGGCTACCAGCCCATAGTAGGATGGAGCTTATATGCTTGGGCACTGCCAACGCAGTTAGCCCAGCCATTGAAGCTGTGTGGGTGTGTTCATGTAACACACATTTTGACCCGATAAGGCCTCCTAGATTTTTTATCTCTGGATCTGCGTACGATAAATGTGTAAGCTGGGTAATCCACAATGTTAAGAGTAGAGTTCACAAGTGTAAAGCTCTGTTGCTATTCAAAAACTTGTGGGTGTTCAAGGACAAATCCTATTTGCTCTTTGTAGGTAATTCCATTAAGTAAAGGGACTGTAAAAATTGGCTTTTAAATTAAGTGCTTGCTTTTGACATGAATAGAGAGATCGATTTCCTAAATTTACTGAATTCTGGGCATTTTCCATCTTTCTCTTTTCTTTCCTTTTTTTTCAATGATATATACATAATTTGATATTTTAAATACATTCCTTCCTATGATCCCAGAAGATCTTTAAAGAATACATTTAGTGAGATGAAGGCTTGATGCATCATAAAATATCAAATAGCAAATGGTACGTTTTTCATGACTTCTAAAAAGTAAGGAAGCTATTTTAGTTTGTCTTGAAAATGATCTCTTGATGCTATTAATGTTTCCAGTGCTTAACTAGATTCTGCATTAATTTATAATTAATGTACCTCAGGCTATTTTAATTTATGGGTATGACATTATTCCTCAAGCACTACTAGTAAACATAAGCAAGCACTAAGCAGCTTTATTTCTGACTCACCAAAGGAACTATCTGGTTGGATTAGAATTTATGGCTCGATTCAGGACCCAAATTAAAAAATTAAATTGTTTGAGTTCCGGAAGAAATGGTGAATATGCATCTGCAATTGTCTTTGAAAGAATTTGCTAGTACTGATTTAATCTCAAAACTTATTTCACTTTAAAAAAAAATCAACAAATAATACTGTCTGCAGGGGTCCTATTCTTACATGTGAATAGGCTTAAAAAACTCACAAGGGTAATAAACAGAAGGAGTTAGGGGCTAGAGGGAAGTACCATTTACAGTATTCCAGTTTTAATTCCTGTTTCTTGAATGCTTTCCAGAACTAGGGAATCGCAGCCAGCATTGTAATATTTTGCTTCTGTCAGGGTTTTCTTAATTCTTCCAAGGCCTCATGGAGCCATAAATGACAGAAACAATAAGGCCTTTGTTTGTGCACTGCATGTTGTGACTGGGAATACATTGCATCCTATTAAAAAAAAAAAAATTTGTTTTCTCACAGGACAGTTATAAACGATGCTGGAAAACTTTGTAGTTCAAGTTGTTGGAAATTGTAGAAAAGAGCTTTTCTTTGTAGAAAAGAGCTATTTATTCAACACTTTCAAAATATGTGCTTCTATAGATGTGCACATACATGCTACCTACCTGTCCCCATATCTTTTGAATGTCATGCTGAGAGGAGGGGAGGCATATATACCAGGCAGTCTTGGCAAATCATGGTCCACAGCAACATTTATGCAGTATAATGTTTTCCAGAAGCACTTCAATATTCTAACAGTATCTTTTGTTTCTGGATTATAGATATAAATGAATGTGAAAACAGCCCCTGTGTCAATGGTGCCTGCAGGAACAATCTTGGATCTTTCAATTGTGAATGTTCACCTGGCAGCAAGTTGGACTCTACAGGACTGATATGTATTGGTGGGTCTTTCTTCCTCTTATTTTCCCTTTTTCTTACTAACTTGAAAAACATTGATAATATTGATTAATTAACCAAGAAAATAATGCATTTGGATAATTTCCCCAGGGTAACAAGCAATATGTGTAGTTCTGCAGGTGAGACCAAACAAACATGTACTAATTTGCTTTCATGGGAGCAGGAACAAGCTGGGAGAAACATAATTCATGAGGGATTCCAAACTATGGTGAAAGTGGTGAAATGCAGATATCGATCAATTGGTGGGAGCGAGTGGGAATGTCTTCTTATTAATAGGAATTGTCGTTTGGGAGAATGAGAATATGAGTAAAGCTATAGGTGATTAGTCTGGTAGTTGAGAAACTGTAAAGCAGAAATGCCTAGTCAGTTCTTTGGCCACTTTTAAATCTGACACAAGAAAACAAGTAAAACTGAAGGAACATATACTCAAATAGTGATAAGAGAGTACATGGCTTCTAGAGTTTAGGACATTCTTCATAAACTGTGAAGAATGACTTTCCTAGCTATAAGGAAATGTTAATGACTTTTGCATTATAGCACAATCTCATATGTTAGGTCCTTTGTAGGAAGCTGGTAAAGGTAAGTAAGACAGATCTGACTTTGGTTTGCTGCCCCTGGAGCAGACACATGAGTATTCTCTTGGTTTTGTATATACACACACACAAAATGCGCGCACGCGCGCGCGCACACACACACACACACGTTATATTTATTTATTTATTTCTATATATATTAAAAAAATAAATACTGTTATCATCCTTTGAGAATTCTGTTGCACTGAAAACAAAAACAAAGCGCCGCACAGATTTTATTGGAGCTAGCAGCAGCAGTTCTCTGCAAGATGTCATTGGCATTATCTTTGGAAACTATTCATTAATGTTTTTTTCTTCCCTTTCCAAGAAAACTGACAGGTTTGAAGACATCTGTTCTTCTCAGGTGATCACAAGCTGCCATTGTTTCATCTTATTTGGGTCATTCAACTGAAGGCATTGTAGGATATGTGGCATAAACTGGACTGGAGTGTCATTAATAACTGGATTATATTAATTTTAAATGCTCCTTTTATGTTAAGATAGATTTGTGTAGTGTTCTTGGTTCAACTTTCTTGCCTTGACAAGTTTCTGTTAAGATAGGAAATTGAATGCAAAGACTCAAGTTTCCATTTAATGATGGAGTCTGTCTGTCCCTTAATAAGTCTTTTTGGTGAATGTTACTTTTGTGCCTAAGCCTTCTCTTACATTTCCTTGTAGCATCACTGGCCAGTAAAGTTTAGTATTGTTTTTGTTCTTTTTTACATTGTGCTAATTTCTTGACATGACCACGCTAATCTATGCTTTTTTGTACTGCTTATTTCTAATCTTATGTTCTCACATCCAAAGATGCTACAAGTTCACTGAGGGCCTGATTATAACAATGTTCTGGATTTACTTTGCAAATTATTTCCACTGGGATGTTCACAGTGTGAGGTCCCATTTGGCTTGAATATTAATGATAAGCAACATAAAATGCAAACAAAAAAATAACCTGAACAATTGGATAAAAAGTGAAAAATAGGAGCCACCTATAATATATACTGTGAGCCTAATCAATTTTTTTTTTTTCCACTGACCAAAATTGTCTCAGGAAGAGTTTTCTTTACTACAAGTGAGAATATGATAGGACAGAAGGGTCAGAAGTACAGCTAATGCAAGACATACAGATTTATACTGTTAGAGCCCAGTTATATGTTTTTCTGATTTCGGAAAATTTCCATTTGAATTGGTAGCGATGAGAGGAGGGCAGACTGGATTATTGAAAAGTGAGTAAGGAGTTGGAATTTATAGGTAGTTTATTGTGTGAAAAACTTGCAAATGCTCTTGTTTAAAGTATGCCATTTTATATCTCTACAGTAGAGCAAGTTGGTTTTTCCCATTACTACTGCGGTGAAAGAAATGTATATTGAATGTGTTTGCCCTAATTTTTTTAGCGGATAGCTCCTGTAAAGCATTCCTGTAGCATCAGATATGAAAAACATATAGCAAAGTATAAATATAGGTCTAAAATAGTGTTGTGGTTTGGGAATGTGTTGTATTGCTCATAAGAATGATCAAAGTAAGGTAATGTCAAATTCTGACCCCTCTCTAGTTTTTCTTTAATTTCAAATTTGCTGTCATGTCAGAATCAGAATCAGTCCTACGTTATAAAAGTAAGTATTTCTTCCTTTGTTTCATGATGGATGATTAAAGTTATTGAACGTAAAAATGGCACATGGTTTTTAAGTAAAAGCACATGACAACAATATTAGAATAAGAAAGAATTAAGATACCATCATTGTTAATTTTATTTTTACAATTTGTTGCTCCATTGTGTTTGTTGCTACTTGGCCTTATTACTGATTTTCACTGTCTAGTGGACTCAGGTCATGTACAGCATATTAGACTGATCTTATAGGAGAAGCTATGTGGCTGATGCACGTGCTTTACGCAGTTTGTGGACAGAAGACTTCAGTCTGTCAGTTTGTCTGGTTCCTTTGCTCAGTTTGTTCATCCTCAAGGCTGAAAAACCAGGTCATTTGAGCCATTTGCATCCATATTACCTGTAGAAATTGAGTATAGGTGTGAGCCATTTGTCTCTTTTTGTGACCTTTCCTGGGTAGAGAAAAAAATAACTTCCTCAAATTACAGTCAGAATTCAAGTCACGACATTTGAATTCAAATTTGAGCTCAAACCTCCAGCAAATGAGTATTGTTATTTCAGAAGTTACAGTAATAGCATTCAGCAAAAATGTTGACATCTTTTGCATTTAGTTTGCTTGTACACTGACAGTGTTTGCAGTATTGAGGCTGCACTCTTAGAGGAAAAAAGTGGAATTGTTTTTGAATTACATCTGTTGGCGGTATTAACTGTTCTCTCTGGTCTACATAATTTTATAACAAGACAATTTGTAGAAAAGTTGAAGATTGAAAAAAATAAGCTGGAATGATTCTACGTTAAGGGCATTGCTCCTAAACATGAGGTATTCGTGATACTGATCAAGAGCACCTAATAGATGGTCTGGCTTTTTGTACATATAATATATGTAAATCTTAAAGCCAATTCCTATTCCTCTTTCATTAGTCATCTCATTAAATTCATCTGAGCCACTTGCTTAGCTTTGAACTCAGAGTATGCACGTACGCGCATGCTTTCAGACACTACCCAGGCTGAGCTCCCAATCTGGTCTAGATCTTTACAGACTGCTTTTTCTATCTGACCACAAAGGTTGTTCTCTGCTTCAAGAAATTTTATACCATTTGAGTGTAACATTGTGGAGGTACTGAGCAAAGGTGCTGTAGGTACAACTTTTAAAGTACGTAACTGATTTAGGATCTCACTGACATTTTAAAAAGCAGATTGGGCACTGAAAGTGTAGATTTTAAGACTTAAAGATTTGGGTACCTAAAAGAGAATTCCAGATTTCAGGCAGCAGAGACAACACTTGTGGCTGAAAATCTCCCGCCAGCCTGGCAATCACATTTGTGATTCAGGAGCTGGGTGTGCTGGGGCTGAGCTCTCAGGAGCAGAGGGTGGAGTGTAACCTACCAGGTGTGTTCAAAGCACAGCTAAAGCACCAGCAGGACCAGAGCCCTAAAAGAATATAGCACACCTCTTTTCCACACATTTTTATCTTTTTTTCCTTCCTGACAACCTTGAATGTTCATCGAGTGAGAGAGAGGCAAGAGCACTTGGATTTCGCAAGCCAGTGGTTCAGTCAGTCTGCTGGAAAGGGGAGTCCCAGGTTGTGATCTCTGCTTTTGTTCTAATTTGTGTATTTTAGACTGATCAGTCACTAGGAAAAAAAAAAAAAAAATCCACTGCAATAACTGGAGGACCTCTGCTAGCTGTGGGACCTAGACTATAAAGTGACTCAAGCGGTGTGCTCTATTGCTCACTTTTAGTGATAGTGCTATTCCTTTTCACCACTTCTAAACTATGTACAAAATTACTCTGATGGAAGGTTTTCTTTTAAAAGAGAGCATGCACTCCCTTGGTACTGTCTACAGTGGCATGAACATGTCATGCCAGCTCTTTTTGCTGTGACAATTCCATATTGTTTCCTATTCCACTGCAGATAGCTTGAAGGGGACTTGCTGGCTTAACATCCAGAACAGTCGCTGTGAAGTCAACATCAATGGTGCTACACTGAAATCTGAATGCTGTGCTACCTTAGGAGCAGCTTGGGGCAGCCCATGTGAGCGATGTGAATTAGGTATGCTCTCATATCCTGCATATTTTGGGAGAAGAGAGGAAGTACCACTAGGTAAAGTCTCATCATTTTCTGTATAGAAAACAAACAAACAGGCAACACAAAAAAAACTATGAAATTAAGTTGTCTTATTTAGGATCACTTTTGCAATCTCCACCATCAGAGATCATTCTGATAACGTTGAAGTTCCCAGGAAATAACATGTGAATAAATCTTTTAATAATTACATATGTTTCCTCTCCACAGGGACTGTGCATTGGGGTAGGGAAGTATGGACAACAATAGAAAAGTGAAATATCTGGTAAAAGTCTTGAGAGCTTTTTACATGGCAGGCTGTTAACACTTTATCCAGCTGTTTTCAAACACATAGCTTATGTACCATTATTGACTGCAGAATAGTACTACCATTAGATTGCAGGGCTAGGTCTAGAAGTTGGAAGCAGGAATGCTAACTGTGTGCTCTAGTTTATGGAAAAAATACTGTGCTGCGTTCTACCCATAAGATTTGAATAATGTCACTTGCAGCTGAACCAGTGTCAGGACTTTTTAGCCTTTCTTTTTTAATTGCAACAAAACCGTGGGTGCATGTGTCCCATCTAACAAGGATGGTGCAAACAACATCCAACAGAGCTCTTAACTGTGTAGTGCAGCGTCAACCAAGATACTACTTTGAACTCCAGGAAGCAGCATAGTCAGGTTAGACTGGTAAAACTAACCAAAAACTAATCAATCTAGAGAGCTCATCAGCTCAGGCTGGGTACATTTGGCCATTAAATTTCCTATTCTCTAATTAGTTAAATTTCAGCAGGCTTTTATATCACTACATCATGCTGCATTTTACATGCATATACTAAAATAATGTCATGACTCATATTCTTTATAAAACTGCAGTGGGAAAAAAACCCAAACTCTTTAGTGATAACTGGCATCACTAAAGCTTTAAATCTTCAGGCAACTTTACAGGAAATTTACCTTTCAGCTACATCTGAGTGCAGAGATTGGTATGATTAGATGCTAAGCATTCAGGTCTCCATTAAAGAAAGCACATGAGAAAGTGACTGTCTTTCATTTCCTCAACTATGCACTTGATTTAAGTAACATGTATGAGTCAGTACTTTCCTTGGTTGATGCTAGAGCACTCACCACCTTATATGGTCAAATTATTAGAGAATTCCAAAGATACATTTATTTTTAAACTATTTACTCCAGTATTCTATCATTCTAAAGCAGTGATGTATCTTTCTGGCTTGATTCCAGACGTGGCTTGCTCAAGAGGATTTGCCAGAGTGAAGGGTGTTACCTGTGAAGGTGAAGTTTTTGCTTCTTACTCAAGTTGTCACTTTTTTTTCTTTGAAAATGAGATAAAGGGGATTTATTACGTTGTTGGTTTTGTCAAGCATAGTCATATTGACCTTAGATGAATGCCTTCATAAACAGTTACTGACTGTTGAGAAGCGTTATGTTACACTGGTTTTTGGAGAATACCAAAATGATACAAAGAGACTTGAACTGCTCCTTCAAAATATATTTAATCCGTTTAGTTATTCCTTTCTCTCAGCCATATCCATCATCTTGTCTTAGAGAAGAGAATGTGGCATCGTAATGCCCTATGAGTTGAAGATCTTGCAAGAGTCCCTTGAGACTGACCCAGATGCTTGTTCAGAACAGTGTTCATAGAAGGGACCTTAAATACCATCTAGGTCCAATCACTCTGCCACGGGCAGGGACACCCTCCACTAGACCAGGTTGCCCAAAGCCCCATCCAACCTGGCCTTGAACACTTGCAGGGAGGGGACATCCACAACTTCTTGGGGCAAACAGTTCCAGTGCCTCACCACCCTCACAGTGAAGAATTTCTTCCTTATATCTCATCTAAATCTGCCCTCTTTTAGTTTAATGGCATTACCCCTTGTCCTATCACTACATGCACTTGTAAACACTCCATCTCCAGCTTTCCTTGTAGGCCCCTTTTAGAGTACTGGAAGGCTGCTATAAGGTCTCCCCAGACTCTTCTGTTCTGCAGGCTGAACAACGCCAACTCTCTCAGCCTGTCTTAATAGGACAGGTGCTCCAGCCCTCTGATCATCTTTGTGGCCCTCCTCTGGACTCATTCCAACAGGTCCAAGTCTTTCTTATGTTGGGGGCCCCAGAGCTGGACACAGTGTTCAGACCCTAATACCATATGGATGAAAGCCTCTCTCTTTCCTTTATGTAGATGAAATTCTCAGTAAAGCTGTAGCTGTCTCCTTCAAGTTTGCATATAACTCAACTCTTTGTTTCCCCAACAGATGTAAATGAGTGTGATGTTTTCCCGGGGGTTTGTCCCAATGGGCGGTGCATTAACAGCAGAGGCTCATTTCACTGCGAGTGCCCTGAAGGACTGACGCTGGACGGAACAGGGCGAGTGTGTTTAGGTAACACTCAACTCAACTCAACTTTGCCAGCTTTTTAGCTGTGTCCAACAGTTGTCCAAAATTACTCTCAAAGGGGCATGAAAGAATGTTTGGTTTGTTTCTGAATTCCTCTGAAAGCTGTACGTTAAGTGTATGTTTTAGTTTATGCCTGCTTAGATGTCAAATGCCTGTGCTGGTTCAGGGAAGAGCTATTTCCCCTTGGGGGAGTATGAACGTTTGTTTTGCCCACAGTGCAATTGATAGGTTTTGCCAGAGTGCTGCCCTTAGTCTGACTCCCATTCATGAACAGAAACGTCTGACTCGCAGGGAGCTGGATGATAAGGAGTCAGCTGGTCAGCTGGCAGCTTGTAGTGCAGTGTGAATGGTGGTCTTCTCTATTGCTATCTAGTCATTTTGTGAAACTCAGATACTACCATGTAGCACAAATGTGCTGGTGCAAATTGGTCTGCCTGAGAGTAATCAAAATGAGTGTAGATAAAAATAAGACTTCATCTTTGTTGTTCAAATCAATATCTTCTACTGACAAAACATGATGTCCATGAAGACATACATTTCTCTAGGAAATACTTCAGGTATAAAAAATACTGAACCGCTGTGTAAGTTCAACAAAACAGAAGTATCCTGTAGCAAGTGTAGTTAGCATTATTAATCTGCATCTTTATAAATCAATGGTCAGAGATGAAAAAAGATAAAGTCAGGGTACTGGATGTTGGGAATAGATTCTGGAATCCATATTAATTTTTCTTGCCTTTTCTAAGGACTGTAAAAATATGATTACTGACAGCATTGATTTATTTTAAGAAAACAGTGCAGCAGAACCAAATGTCTTAGGTTTTATCTGACACTCCACACACACCCCCAAACGCACCCAAACGTAGTAATTCTGTTGCCAGTCACTGGCCTCTGTGGCCATCAACCCTGTGTTATTTCTCAAGGAGAAATTTGATAAGGACAGATGCGAATTTAATTGTGGTTAATAGATATGATGAAAAGGAGCCATCTTCAAGCAAGACACAGGATTCTTTTACCCTCAAAACCATGACCCCTTTTCTTATTTTAATGAAAAAATGACCTTGTATTTTACAAGATATGTGTCTTCTCCTATGCTACACAAGCACTGTGTACTATGCCATGTATTTCTGAAATATATTTATTTCCTGCAGAATCCACTACAGTGATTTTAATGCAAACAAATATTTATTAACAGTGTGTTTGCTGAATCACTGAAAATGAAAATAAATATGATCTCAATGTGGAATAGTTTACAGGAATGTATGAGCATTCTTTAAAAAATTTCCATTTCTTATACTTGCTTCTAAATTGTTTAACTTCAGAAGTGTATAGGGTAAATTTATAGTATAAATCTGCACAACTTTGAAGGGTTTGTGTGGGAAACAGTTCAGCAACTCATCTGTGTTACTTTCAGATCTTGCATCTTCTCCAAAGCTTTTTGCACTAAGTATTTAAAAGTTCTGTTAGGTTTGCTAAAGCCTAACTTCCAGTCCAATATATCATATGAAACATTAATGCTTGTATTTATCCTGAAAATACAGCTTGACCTCCATTCCATTTCAGTCATATCAGGAGGCTCTAAAATATGTCCAGAAGTTATTTTATCTGACATGGTGTGTCCTTGTGATCTTACAGACTGAAAATAACTCTTTTTTCCTGGAGAGCATTAAGGTACCAATAAATTTCTGTATAGTATCACAGACATCTTTTCTAGCACTGCTGTAATCGATACTGTCTTATTTCCCATTATTGATATTATTTGTCAGATTTTTGGAATTTGGGCATAGAAATTCTCCTATGTTGTAGAAATCAGCATGTAGAGACTAAACAACCCATTTTTTTATACCAAATTTATATGTTATCAAATACAAAATTTTTTTCTAAAACTTTTATACTATTTTTCTTTACTGAAATTCCCGTAAGTGAAAAGTGTGGAATGTCCTGATGCTTTCAAATGGGTTATTATTGTTATTTTTTACTGTATGTGAGATATAGCAAAGGTGATTTTTTTTCTGCGTACAGACCAGTGCATGGTACTTTTCCTGACATTGAGTATGCAAGTACAGATTTTGCCTGTACACTTGGTTGATCTATCTTTTGGTTGACCTACTTTTCTGCAAATAGGACCTTTGAGTATAACCATAATTAATTTTTCTGGAAACCATCTTGTTTTCTACTGCTAACTGGTGTTAAAGTAAGCCTAACAATGGTTGTCATTCTTTTAAATTTATTCCTTGTATTATTAAAGTAACTTAATAATATAAACATAGGTAGGAATATTTTTTTTTGCCATGAATGCAAGTCAATTTGTAAATGAGAATATCTGATACGGTAAAGAAATACATGTCTCTCTACTATCAAATAGACGTAGAAACCTAAAAAGGACAATCATGTCAGACTAATGGTGTATCTTGATATTGGGAGACAACAAAAGAAATGCTTCTATTTTTGTGGTACAACAGAGATCCCGAAACTTAACTATATAGCAATATTATCAACTTCAAATGGTTGAACATTGTGCAGAAATGTAGAGTGTTGAGCAGAAATCTGTCTCCCAGAAACTGATCCTCATGTGTACTCATGTCTTAGAAATAGGTGTTTCCGAAAAACAGAAAACTTTACAAAGGGTAAAATACCTATTTGTTGCTGTAAAATGAGCAGATATCCGCATGGAGCAATGCTACCTGAAATGGGATGAAGATGAGTGCATTCAGTCTGTGCCTGGCAAGTTTCGTATGGATGCCTGCTGCTGTGCTGTGGGGGCTGCCTGGGGCTCCGCCTGCGAGGAGTGTCCTAAACCTGGCACCAAGGAATATGAGGCTCTGTGCCCCAGAGGTCCTGGCTTTTCCAACAGAGGAGATACTCTAACTGGCAGGCCATTTTATAAAGGTAAAAGTTCATTCTTGGATCTAAAGATGAATTATAGGTACATCTGGGTGAATATTCTAAGAAAATGCCAGGATTTGTGTCTATATTTGTTATGTACTTGAGATGAGAGATGTTATAAAGATGTTTGGCTGAAAGAGCTGACCTTACAGGTGGGAAACTCTCGGCTTGCATGGTGCTCAAGAGTCAAGAGTGTTCCAGGAGCCTAAAAGGAAGAGCTGCAAAGTTTGAATTTCATGACAAGAAAAAGGAAATGAGTATGACAGTACTGAAGGGAGGGGAGCTCTAAACGATGAGAATAACAAAATATGTGCACCTATTTTAAGGTCGTGCTTTGCAAAGAGTGAACTGGAGATCAGATGAAGTTCCATAAAGTCAGGGAGTTAAGAAGTAAATGTAAAATATTACTAAAATTTGGCCAGGGTTCTCTGGAAGAGAGACTGAAGAAGGATGGGTTCTTTCTGTGATAAGCAGAGTTAATAAGTGATTAAAAGGGAAGGGTGCCTGTGGCATTAAAATTACAAGGGCAACGATAATGGGGAGCTGCAGTGATAAAGAAGTAAATGAAAGCCTTTTGTCCAGTTTTTACTGGCTTCACCTCCTGTAGAGCAAAAACAAAACTGAAGATGCTGGAAAATGTTAAGAAACCAGATCTGAAATATTTTAGGTGACTGAGATCTGAGAAGAAAAACTGTGAATTTCTGTGTGCAGAAGCTGAGGTGATTTGGAAATGTTTTAGTATTGTATTTATTTTTAAAAAGTTGTATTCTGAAGCTTTTGTGCTGAGATACGTTGAGTTCCCTCAGAAAACTAACAGGTTGGACATCTACTTCATCATAAATAAGCTCTGATTTTCAGGAGTAACTATTCTCAGGGAAAGCTCTGAACGTTCAGTGGTGATTTACTAAACAAATTAGGAATTTAATTCTTGGTCAGCTGCATGGGCTCAGACATGGAGTACCGCCTTCCAAGAGTGCATCTCAAGTCGTGACTCCAACAATGTCCCTTCCTATTTGCCTCCTCCGCTTCATTTTTCCATTCTCCTAACCTGTGTAGGTGGAGGCCATCCCTCCAGTGCCTTGTAACCCAAACCCTGCCTTTTATGCCCAATACAATTGTTAAGAAGGAACAGGTGTAAGAATGCTCTTCTCTTTTTTTTTTTTATTTCATAGATATCAATGAATGTAAAGTGTTCCCTGGTATGTGCATGAATGGTAAATGCAGAAACACAATTGGAAGTTTCAAATGTAGATGTAACAGCGGGTTTACTTTAGATATGGAGGAAAGAAACTGTACAGGTAAGTCTTATATTTTCTTGTTTTTCCTAGAATCATAGAATAGTCCAGATTGAAAGGGACCTCAAAAGATCATCTGCTCCAACCTTTTGTGGGAAAGGGAGGTTACCTAGCATGCTATCCATCTTGAAAACATCCAGTGATGAGGATTCTATCATGTCCATTGGGCATTTTAAAGGAACTTGAACTTGTTACATAGCTTGGTGATCTGGAAACTTAATGTCATTCATTTCCTTTAGTTTCTAAGAGCTTAATCTGTGGACAGAATGGCCAACTGTCTTAAGTTGCCCTTTCAGAAAGTGATTCTTTAATAAATGTAACAGTCCTCTTGTATATGTACATTAGGAATTTTTTTAATTGGTGTTAAAGATGCTCAGGGCATGCTCTAGCAGTACAACCCCAAAAATCAATAAGGATCACCAGCAAAGACAAGGTCAATGTTTTAGCATGCATATTAACTTAATTTACATTCCTTACTCTCTGGTCATGGTATTACCAAATGAATTTAGAGACTCCACTGCAAATTAATTTTCTTTTAGATGATGATAGCCATGCACATACAGAGGCAGCTCTGTGATTCTGACATCAGTGCAATGTTAACTCAAGAAGAGGCACGCATTTAATTTAAAAGTTTAATATTTTGTTATTTATTGCCTGGAAAAACTGAAACAGAAGATAAGCTTGATAGTTTTCTGGTAATGAGGACATGGATGCCTGCATTGTGGGTGGCTCAGTGCTGAAAATGAAGGAGGTTTTGTTATACCACACAGGCATCTATGAGTGAGTCTGAGTAATATGAAGTGTGGGTGGTAAGGTGTGTTAACTGAGGTTGGTCTGGATGTTAATGTTGCCCTAACTGGTGACTTCCTTGTTTTTGTAGTCATTGCATTGATGAGAAATGCATTTAACAAAGTTTATTTCTAAACTAACAGGAATAGGTCAGAAAACTTCTCCCTACAAAAGCTTTTTTTTTTTTGGTTCTGTTTTCCATTGAAAGTTTGTTCTGATAAAAATATTCCCCTGAGCAGCTGTAGAGAACCAGGTTTTATTGATCAGATGACTTTTTCTTTTTTTAGCAACCCAATGTTTTATAAAGCCTGCAGGAGGCTAGATACTCTGTAACATCCCAGGCCCACCACGTGGGTTATCATCCAACACCTCCACACGTCTGTGTGTGAGGACTGAAATATCTTCACCCAGCAGAAACCTGGCCATGGGGAGTGACACAGAGGCAAAAGAGACTCTTGCATGTGGTGAAAAAAAAACCCTGTTTTAAATTTTTAGCCATTTCTTTAGTTAAGCTTATACTTGTGTAGTTTTCCTCAACCACTGAAATGCCCAGCTCAACAACTTACTGCAAACATGCTGATGCTCTTCTCTGATTCCTTGCTCNAAGACTTGTGCTCCAGACCCCTCACCAGCTTTGTTGCTCTCCTCTGGACATGTTCCAGCAGCGCAACATCCTTCCTGTAGGATGACACAACCAATCCTATACCCTAGTCTGGACTAACGTTTTAATTGTTTCAAATATCATGTTATTTTTATTCTCTGTAAAGACTTAATGATTTCTTAATGATTTCTAATAACGCAGTAGTGAATGAAGCTGAAGGTAGAGGGTATAGTGGAGAACATGAAACAAAGGCATCGAGCCCTAGTTCACCCCAGAAACACTGGATGGGCAGTAGAGTAAGGAAGAGAGAAATCTGGAAAGATGTGAGGAGATAGTAAATAACAGGTTATCCAGTTCTTCTTTCCAGTCCTTTCCTTCAACACTGGCCTGTTTCGGTGGATCATATCCATATTACAAATTCCTCTTTAGCTTCCTGCCTCATTACCAGTGTGTCTTATCAAAGAGCTCTTCCTTCTCTTCTCTTTTACCTTCTACAAACCTGCTATAATTTTCCACAGTAAATTTCATTCAAGCTTAACTAATAAGATAACCAATGACCTGTAAATCTAGCTTTTAGAGGAGCTACTTAATTCCTAATGGAAAGGGTATATGTCAGCTTATAATGCTATTACTGGATAAATGTCTTCATAATAAGCAATTTAATATCAATGGCACTGTAACCATGGAGTCAATAATTACCTCTGTAATAATAACAACAACTCAGTTAGTTACTGAGTTACTTAGTTGATTACTTAGTTAGTAATTTTCATAGAATCTAACCTTAAATTATATTTAATGGAAGCCTACTTGTTACATAGTTTAATCTGTAGTTGGGAGCTCTGAAGGCATTGCATTATGAATCTTTCACAAACCGTTTCACATAATCAGATATTCCTTTAAATATTAAAATAATTTCATTTTTCTATATTGATTTATATACTATATGTGATTTCTGTAGAATTAATTTATAATGGCTATGTGTTCACTTCTGTGAAAAGCATGATAACCTTAAACTGTTTTATTTTTCTACCTCTTTATTACTATAAAATAGACATTGATGAGTGTCGGATCTCCCCAGACTTATGTGGAAGTGGTACTTGTGTCAACACTCCTGGAAGCTTTGGGTGTGAATGCTTTGACGGTTACGAAAGTGGATTTATGATGATGAAGAACTGTATGGGTAGGTGTTGCCAGGGTGACCTGGAGTCATTTACTGTACAAAGCCTGACTGTACTCTACTATAGTAGCTCTGCTCCAGTGAACATTTTGTATGTATAATTATTGTGACATCTTGAACAAATGAGTCGGATAACTGAGCTATACATACAGCTTTTCTTGTTCTTTTTACCAATTACTTTTACACATTTCTGTATAGATATTATAGAATTGCAGCAACTATTCATTCATGTAGTTTAAAAATGGCTAATGAGGTATCCAAACATTTGGTAAAGTTAGGAATAGAAGGCTGGAGTTTCAAAACTAGTGGGATTCACTTTTTCTTGAATCTTCTAGGACTCAAAAAATTCTGAGAGCATTTCCTGAAGAATTACATCTCTTCAATCTGTCTAAAGTTGTAAGAATAGATTTGGAGACACCAAAAGTTACTAGCCACCCTAAAAAAATGTTGAGGTAGTGTTGTGGAGTATTTAATGAGATACATCATGAAATATATAATGAAAATGAAAAGTCTGAGATTTTCAGCTTGATGAGGCTGAACGGGTCCTCCTTCTTTCCCTTCTTGAAGATTGGACTGACCTTTCCTATCCTACCACTCTAAAGATCCTTGCCTAATTTCCATGACCGTTCCAGAATGGTCAGGAGTGGCTCCAAAATGACATTGGCTGGCTCCCTGAGCACTCATGGGTCTTTTCCGTGTCCTTTGTTAGCAGTTCCCTTCCCCTGTTTCCCCTCATCTTTTTGCTGCTGCTGTTATACCCTTCACATGCCTTGTCAGGGTCAACTCCTGGTGCCTTTAGCTTTCCTAACCCCATCCCTACACACTCGGACAGTGCCTCTGTTTTTCTCCTGCATCACTTGTCCCTGCTTTTGCCTATTTTAAGCTTCTTTTTGTGTTTGAGTTTTGTCAGGAGTTTTTGTGCTCATAATTGAACTCAAATAAGTGTTCCTATGCCCCTGTGTGCCAGGAGGTCATCCAGGCTGCCTGTCACCTTTATTTGATTTCCTGCAAATTGAGATGCTTTCAGACTCCAAAACATGATATGCAAGTCAGCAAAAATACCATTGCCTGAATCACAGCTGACCATAACAAAGAAGCTAAACTCTGGAAGGTGAATAGCCTTCATGAGAGACAAAGTACAAATGCAGAGGATCAATACCATATGGTGGAAATATGTTGTCTGTGAGACAGAGAAGCAAGATGTCAGATAAGTAAGCAGAGAGTGAGGAGATAAGAAAGGAAATGACTTCTTCAGGGCCATTTGCAGGAACTAAGAAAGGGACCACATAATGTTCAATGAAAACATTTTGGAGCTGCAAGGACTATCCAAGCAGGAGTATACCAAAAGAGATTAATTCTATCATCAGGCAGTTTCACCCTCATGGGAATAACCTGCAAAACCCAGTGATATCTTGGCTAAATTCTCAGGCTAATGAGAGACACTATCTCAATCTGAGTGTCTCTAGTTTCAAGGATAGTTAGCCATAATGCTTCCTGGAAGTCCAAAAATGCGAACGCATCCTGCACCTTGAACATCTTTTGGTCATACTTCTCTTGATCCACATCTACAGTGTTAGCTGTTTTTATCACGTTTGTGAGTCAGATAGTTAGTCTGCCGTTATAAGCTGTAGCAAGCATACTTCTCGGTCACACAATGACATACGCAGGAGTTATCAAACTGAATAGCCATTTAGTTAAAAGTTTACACACACATCTCCATTAATGGTGTCCGTAGGCAACCATTTCAGTGCATACATAAATGAGTGTCTGGTTGCATTAAGAAGCCCTTTTCTGAAAATTTCATCACATTAATATATTCTCCTAAATGGCAACCCTCCAAACAGTTGCTGTCTTTTGTTGTGTCCTGTGTCTCTTAGAATACTTAATTTTGAATGATGAGTTTCGGGTTTTCTTGAGGGGAAAACTACCCATTTTTAGAGTTAATAAAGTATAGTTTTTTGTTTGCTTTGTGTCCTGGCTCTGGCTAGGATAGAGCTAATTTCAGAAGGAGCCAGGCCAGGTGAGCCAGGCTGGCCGGGGGCTATTCCATACCATGTGACGCCATGCTCACCAGAAAAGGGGGCTGGGCGGGGAGGGGCGGGTTCGGCGTGACTCCGGGATGGGCAGAGGGTGAGGTTGGCCGTGGGATCGGTAAATTGTTTTCTGTTATCACCCACTGTTATCAGCACTGTTGTTGTTTGTTTCCCTCTCCCTTGCTGTCCCAGTAAACTGTCCTTACCGCAACCCTCGAGGCTTTTGCCTTTGTTTGTCCGGTCTCCTCCCCACCCCGCCGGGGGAGGGGTGAGCGAGCGGCCGCGTGGTGCTTGGGCCTAAACCACTGTCACTTTGTTATGCAGTATGAGGAAAGGAGCAGCACTGCTTCAACAAAACAATCGTGTTATTTCTGACCTCCAGATTTTGTCACTTACAGACACTGAGAATTGCTTTTCTCTTTGTGGCTCATTAGTAATGTTTTCATATTTATTTATCATGGTATCTTTGCAGATATTGATGAATGTGAACGCAACCCTCTGCTGTGTACAGGTGGCACGTGTGTGAACATTGAAGGAAGTTTTAGGTGTGACTGTCCTTTGGGACATGAGCTGTCACCATCACGTGAGGAGTGTGTAGGTGAGTTTCGACTCAGAATAGTCTTTTGCTTTCTGAGAGTGGTCATTTGTGGTATGAAAACTTACTGTCTTTGGCAAGGATGGAGTCTCAAAAATATCTTACACAAATTCATGCTCTTTCTTTATATGCGTATCTTCAAATCAAAATCTTATAACAGATCCTGTAAAATCTCCAATGCCCTTAACACTGTTGACTTCGAAGAGGAGTATTTCACCAGGCCTCTTAGAGATTATTTAGCAATTCAAAAGATTGTACAACTCATGCTGGCAACTTTCAAGTAAAATGCATACAAGCACAAAGTGAACTTCGTGCCTAAAATCAGAAAAATGTATTGTCCCTTATTGAAATGCACATCCTTCTTTTTGCACATAATTCACAAAAAGGGTGGAAAAAAAAGCAAAAACCATGATATTGTCTCTTTGATTTCTGTGTTTGATGCATAGCTGCTTCAAGAGTTTGTTTAAACCAGCAGACTGTGCAGTTAATACTCACAGACCAGAAACAAAGATAAAACTTGGGACACTGGCTTAAACGTACTGGTCAGTGTTCAATACCTTGAACTGGAACATGCTAAAAATAAGAAATTGAAAGCCACCAGTTTAAAACATTGCCTCTCACTCTCTTTCTCTGGCATTTGAGCAGTTAGAGGCTGCATTCTGAATAATAAGTAATTGATATGGGTGATTCTTTTCCAGATGTAAATGAGTGCTCGTTAAGTGACAGTCTCTGCAGAAATGGCAAGTGTGTGAACATGGTCGGAACATACCAATGTTCCTGTAACTCTGGGTACCAGGCCACTCCTGACAGACAAGGTTGCATAGGCAAGTGTTGTACACCTTCACCTATGTATTAGTGCTTCAGCGTATATTGTTTCTCACCTATGTATTAGTGCTTCAGCATATATTGTTTCATCTGTCTTTGTTTTTATTTAATTTCATACCTTCCTTTTGAAACTGAGCAGGGCTACTTTCTCATCTGCTATTAGACATACCATGAACTATTGTGGACCCTTCTTTTACCTTAGAAATATAAAGAAGGTATAAAAAGATTGTTGCTGTACTGAACACTGCAGAATACTTCGAGAAAAAATATTATTTTGGTACTTCTCCATTAAAATGAGAGGCTCAAGCTAACAAACAGAAGATATTGCTTGATTTCTTCATCAAGCAAGAACAGTCCCATGCATTGCTAGTTTCTCTTTCACTTTTTCTCCTCATTGTATACATCTCTTAAATCCTTTATTATAGTAATACTGAATTATGTAGTTGTCATCACATTGGTAAGGAGAACAGAGGTATTGAGAGTTTTTTCATCTGTTGCATTGTTGGGTTTTTATTTGCGAAAATATAAATTTGTGCTACATTTCAAGCTTTAGTGAAACCTAAGTTTCTCAGGACTTTTCCTTCCTCCCTTTCCACATGTCGTCTTTTGCACTAATTTCTTTACATCCCTAGTCAGACTTGTGAACAAAAGCAACAATTGAAAGTAGCCACTTGCTCCCACAGATGAAAATACAGTTGAAAGGGAGAAAGCTGAACAAAATATGAATCAGAGACAGGGGAGTGAAAATAAAAACTCAGAATCATATCACTGATAAACTGTTTTATCTGCTAAGTAAAATGGCAAGAGATCACTTTTCCTTATAAAAGTAGACTTACTACTACTAATGTTGCTTCCCCAGATATTGATGAATGTATGATAATGAATGGAGGCTGTGACACCCACTGCAGTAACTCAGAAGGCAGCTATGAATGTAGCTGCAGTGACGGCTATGCTCTAATGCCAGATGTCAGGACATGTGCAGGTAGATTTTAGCATCTTAAAAGTTCCAGCATCGTATCTTTCAGCCAATATGAACGTGATGTTCTTTTAGCCAATCGGTACCAGAATGACAGAATTATTATCTGCTTCCCCCACCGCTCCCCCCAGATATTGATGAATGTGAAAACAATCCAGATATCTGCGATGGTGGGCAATGCACTAATATTCCAGGAGAATATCGCTGTCTGTGTTATGATGGATTTATGGCTTCTGTGGACATGAAAACTTGTATTGGTAAGTAGCTGTATGCACCAAATTTAATGTAAGTCTAAAAATTCTGCAGCTAATATTTTAGGATGTTCTGCTGAATCCTTGCAAGTGTGTATTGAAACTATGTATATTATATAAAAAAATAATCTGTAGATCTTTCTTGCCTATCACTATAGATGTCAGAAAGGGTAGAAAAAAAAATTCGCAAAGTCCATAAAGATGAATCAAATCACATAGTTCCAAAAATAGGAGTAATTTAATTATAATGATGTTTCCCCAGCTTTTTCTTCTATCTCTTGTAAATGTTTTAGTTTATTCCCTCAACTACAGAAAGTTATCATATGTAATTATAAAAGAAATTAAAATAAAAGTATCTCCTCAAATTAACCTGTTTTGTTTATCTTGTGTTTATATGAAGTTCTTAACTTTTAAATTTAATGTAAAGCTTCATATGTTTCATATTTTAAGGTGATTTTGCTATACTAATAACATCTTTTTATATTTTGTGAGCATCTGTCATCAAACCTTCGCTTTGCACATGTGCACACTCATACAGACGCACACACTGAGGACAAACTAGTTATATGCAATGCTGAGCAAAGCCATCCTGAGCTGGTTTTGTCTCCTTCCTTCCATAGTTAGAGTTGAATTTAAGATTTTCTTTTCACCTTCACTTTTATGTTATTCCAGGTTCTTGTTTTCAGCTTTGCGCACGTACTCCACATTTACACAAACAACTTGAAAGTTCAGAACTTAATCTTTTCAATATATTTTTCATATCAGCCATGTTAGCAGCTGTAAAATCAGAATACTTTTTTTCATTTTATACACAACTGCTCTTAAATGTTCTCTAGGAAAACAGTATCTGATATTAAGGTTACAAACCTACAGTGAGAAAGTATGAATTTCTGCCATGTATGTAATTGCTTTCCTTGCTAACAGCATCATCCACTTTGTCAAAAAGCCTTTGGGGTAACTACAGTTTCTTAATGGACCTAACGCTACTTTCAACAAAGTACTTGGGGGATTTTTTTCAGCAGAAATATTTGCAGTATCTTGTATTTATTTGACAGCATGTGAAATTAGATCATCTTTGACATTTAACTAATGTAAAATTGCAGCTATTTGAATAAAGTAAAAAAGTTGACATAGGTGTAATTCATAATAAGACTATGTTTTAGCTACGAGTTTTTAACCAGATCTTTATTATAAACTATTTAGCTTTCAAATGAGGTAAATTCTGGAATAATGTTAAAGCCTTGTATTATAGTGGAAAGCCTATATTGAAGATTTAGCACAAGAATCTAAAACACAGTTCAGGTACAAACTACCTTATTCTTTAGGAGAGGTTTTCTTCCTAATGGAAAGTTTTCATCATATATGCAATGCTCAGTGAAATTAGGAAGACAGCAGCAAACTTGCCTCGCTTGAACTTGAGACTGCATCAAGGCAGCAAGTGCTGAGCAGGCATATTGTTGAGGTGTCTGGGAAGGGAGTCTGGCCCAAGAGCACCTCTATAGTCCTGATGCCTTGTTTTTCCTTGTGACTATTATGGTTGTGGGAAAACTTCTCTCATTGTGGCTTATCACTTGTTCTTTCTGCAAGGGTCTTTCTCCACTCCACCTGCAGCCTGACTTTTCCTTGAATGTTACCTTTGCAGTGGCTTTGTTTCTTTGTACGTGCCAGAGATAGCTCTAACTTTTGGAAGCATTTTTTCTCAAGCTCTTAACCTCTCTGGTCTTTACCTTCTCCCAAACTGGTTTTCAGCAATGGCATTAGGACAGTGGTTATTGACCTCTTCTTTCATTCCTATTTAACCTCAGCTTTGAGAGACATTTTGATTTTTCTTCCTCTCTTGAAATGTCTTGAAGTTTTTCAGCCTCTTTCACTATCAGAGGGATTTTGTTTCTTGCCAGCAAGGAATTTGTCCCACCACACACAAATACACTTGGGATCATTAATAATATTTTTTTTCTTGGATATCCACTTTCTAATGGCATAGCAGAGTGGTAGATACAGGTCTATACTAAAATGTTGCCAGTGATCTCTGAAAACTAAATGGCAGGCTGTGCCAGAGCTACTCATAGCCATGAGCTACTAAGAGAGGGAGTTTGAAGTTTCCTAGTGGTGTTAAGAATTGCCTATTTGATATGCATCACAGTTCAGGCTTTTCCAGTGAGATTTTGAAAGAAGCAGGTCAATTCTTATGTTCCAAGGGTGTCTCAGCAAGGAGAACTACAGAGGTAAGTCTGAGGATACTTAGAACATTGCAGCTTTCCTTTGCCTCATGGTGTGATGACTGAATATACTAGGGAAATAAAGGTTGCTGTAGTTAGAGTATTTAGATGACTGACGAAACCAGCCCTGTTTTAAAATACAAAACTACATTTGACTAAAATCTTTTAATAGAACATTTATCAGTGGTTAGTTCTTACACAATATTGATCATTGTCACTGCACATACAAAACTGTTGGTTTTTAACAATCACATTCTAAATTATATGCAAGTATACAATACCACAGAGCTGTTATGTGTTGTTTGCATTGATTGGCTTCCAGCCCTTGGTGTTGCTTAGTCACAAAGGTCAAGGTGATTGGGCTTGAGCACTTGTCTGCAAGAAAAGCTGGAACCGAAGTGGATCTGTCTTCTTTCTTCTCCAATTTTCCATGCTTATGTTTTTATGCTGTTGCCCCCCTCACAAAAAAAGAAGGTCTCTTCTACTCCTTGTAGGGCTTATCTTGTTTTCTTGTCTTGCCTGTCATTCTTCTGGTGTACCTTGGAGGTTTTCCTGCCTACATGCAGTCCCTTGTGCTTATATTGTCCTTTGTCTGGCAGCTTCTATGACTGAGTCCTACATGCAGCTGGACCCGTCTTTCTCTGTCCTTTTGGTGATGTCCTTGCTCACATCCTTCTGCAAAACTATGCATTGCAGTATTACACAACACTTAAATGCTAGTGCTAGTTACTCTGTTTTAGCATCCTTATATTCGAGTTTAAAGCAAGCTAACATTAATTATATCCCAGTTAATACACTTTTAATTTATATATGATGTGGGCCTCTGCTTTGGCTGCATTACATGACATCTTACTTCACTCAAAGGGACAACTACAAATAGCAGAAATGCCTTTTCATCCACAGTACACTGACTATCTTTAATGTCATAGTATAATACTGTTAGCTGATATAATTTCAAGGGATAAATGGAAATATTGGACAAGGTATTTGAAAAGCTCTTGAGCTATGTGGCCCCACTGCAGTATAACTTCGAATACTCATATGTAACTCCTAAGTTACCCACTTGACAGGTGCCCAATTCTAGTTTGTTCGTACACCAGTTTGTTTCATAAGTTTTGTTGTCTTTTCTAATTTGGAGTTTTATTAAAAAACCTAATGGAATTTATTATTTTTTATAATTTTGACAAATGCTGTTCAGAGGTATTGACGCACTTGTATATGTCATTATTCCATTTTAAATAGTTACCAAAATATTCAAATTGAAACCTGTAGATAATACCAGTTCAGGAAAAGCTATCAATTTACTTTGTAAATTCTTCTTTGAAAGAAAATTACAGCTATATTATGATCAAGAACATGTTTTTAAAAAATGCTTTAAAATTATTCTTGTAAGAAGTAATTGACTTCATATTCCAGCAACTGGCATTCTAAGCAAATTGGAAAACACTGAGCTATTTTGACTACACATTCATCCTTACTTGTTTTTAGGGAATTAAAGGAATACAGAATGGAACAGCTGAAATATATTATGATGAAGATTAATAAATGCCACATGTTGTGGGGGTGGACCATGCTTCTGATATTTTCACCTGAATTAAAGTATTCAAAAAAGACAAAGAATGCTGTTAAATGGTAGTAATGTTCAACTAATAATGAATTTGTATGCACTTACAGATGTGAATGAATGTGATTTAAATTCCAACATCTGTATGTTTGGGGAGTGTGAAAACACTAAAGGGTCCTTCATTTGTCACTGTCAGCTAGGATATTCAGTCAAGAAAGGAACCACTGGATGCACAGGTAAAGTAAATTTCCAGCATGTATGTCATGGTGTGCACATATCTTGATTGGCTTTCAGGTAAAATAAATGCACAAGTGTTCACACACAAGTGAGAGATTGGTATCTCTACACAACAGTAAATGTAAAAGTAAGTATCTTACATTTGTCAGCATGTGTCTAGAGTTTGAAAAGGTATATTCCTTCACAAGTTTCAATATGATACTAGAGGCCCCTTACATAACTGTAATTTTAAAGGCAAAGCTTTTATCAGTGTAGATTGGGAGAATGTCTGTGATATGAAATAGAGCTTGGGTGGCCACAGCTGCATTTGTATTAGAAATATTTTAGCAGTACTCATTTGTCATATATACTTTAAGTATGAATTCATCTGTCAACTAACTTTCCTGCAGGAAAGGACCCTGTAGTCTAAGAATAGGACAAAAGGGGAAAAAAAACTATGGAAAAAGTGATATGTAAAAAGGAAAGCATATGCCATCCTTCAACCCATGGTAACAAATTGTGAAGAATCATAGTCAGTTTCAAATTCTGTGAGTTCCTGTGGTACTTAAGCAGTACCTTGTCTTCTGCAAGCTGGATCTGCTGCGGTCAGGAAGCTAAGTTCTTCCAAAATTACTATTCTGGGAAAGTTGATGGAATTTCTCCTATAATTTTATCTTTAAGAGTTTGTTCTATAATTACTAAAATCTTGGACTAATTGTTTTTATAACTGAAACATGCCCATGTGCGCAAAGGTCTCATGCCATTTTTAGACACAGAAAGATCAGCATATATATCTGGAAAATAGCTTCAATTTCAAACTGAAAAGTAGTTGTAGGAGAGCAGATGAAATTTGTCATGTTTACAAACAAAGAATAAAATGAAAATGCAATTGTCAATATTTTTTATTAATGTATAAAACAAAGTATCTTGCTTGAATTATTCTGTAGTCTTGAATATTTTTTAAAGGACTGTGAACACTGACAGTGGAAGTAAGCAACATGTAAAAGGAACATAATTTGTAATATTTCAGTGCTCTTGATGTAAATACTAATAGTTTATTTTGTGCTTGTAGATGTAGATGAGTGTGAAATTGGTGCTCACAACTGTGACATGCATGCCTCATGTGTCAATGTACCAGGAAGTTTTAAATGTAGTTGCAGAGAAGGATGGGTTGGAAATGGCATTAAATGTATTGGTAAGTATACAGAATACAAAGCTTTTTTTTCTCTCTCTCTCTTTTTTTTTTTTTTTCCAAATGAAAACATGTGATGTGACTCCATTAGAAACAAAGTATTATTCTTCTATCTGTGGCACTCTGTGGATAGATAGATATGCAAGATTCTTGTTTCAGGTGTTTGGTTTCCCTTTCCCTCTTTGCCTCTTTGCCTCTTTCCCTCTTTCCCTGAATGAAAAACCTTGCATTAACTTTCATGAGGTTACATTGTTGTCACATCCTTCTATTACTTGAGAAGACTCTCCAAATGTATGGCAGATTTTCACCTCAATGTATTTCTTTGCTTTGTTGGGTTTTTAACTCATTTTGAATTCATGTTTTTTAACAGCATATTAACATTTGATTAACGAGTCAGCTGAATTCCATCTGTTGCTTGGAAACATTTTTACCCAATACCATGCATTTTAAATTAAAGAAAAAAATATTAAAACGAAATCACAATAGATTAACCCTGTATCTTCTAATGAGAACTTTGTATATTCATTGAGACATAAATAATCTTTGCAGTTGCACTTGTTAGCTTTGACGGTTACTTGTAAGCCAAGTGTACTAACTGCTCTGTACTGCTTGAACTCTTGCCCCTAATGTGCAGATCTTGATGAATGCTCCAATGGGACCCACCGGTGCAGTGTGAATGCTCAGTGTGTGAACACCCCTGGGTCATACCGCTGTGCCTGTGCAGAGGGATTCACTGGGGATGGGTTTACTTGTTCTGGTAAGACGTTTCTGTGAAAGCTGACTTGTCACTGATTGTTTCTGTTGTAGGGAAGCTTTGCAAATTAGATCTAAGCCCAAAGTGCAAGATAATATATGTAAAAGTGTCTTTTAAGATCAGGATTCTTCCCATCTGCTGAAAAAAATGCTAACAAAGACAACTAGTTCTTCTTTTGATTCGTGTGCCAAATTTTTGGGTGAAGTTCCTGTCTACCTCTTTATCTTCCTCCTCCTCTTTGTCATGCTAATTTTTTTGAATGTGCATGTGCTGCTTGCAGCAGCAGGGTCTCCAGTCAAGAACACAAAACACCTACTGTCTCTTCTGGTTCATGTCTTGTAGACCAGGTCTGTATCTGGTAGGGAAGGCATCATCTATTTTCCCCTTACTATGTTAGTTGAATAGGATTTAATAACTAACAGAGGACTTTTTTAAAAAGAAAAACAAGTTACAGTTGAAGAATACTGCCTATAATCTCTGTATTTAAATTTGTTGGTGAATGCTCAGTATTAAGAATGAGCATTATTTAGCACACACTGAGTAATTAAATATAAACTGACATGTAAAGGATTATATAAAGTGTAAAGATTTTATATTAAACATTACAACACCAAGTTGGGTGGGAGTGTCGATCTGCTTAAGGGTAGGAAGACTTTACAGAGAGGACCCCTCACTAAGGGCCCCTCACTAAGGGGGGCCCTTAACAGTTTTAGATTACTCACTACAAGAAGGACATTGAGGTGCTAGAGGGTGTCCAAAGAATAGCAACAAAGGTGAAGGGTCCAGAGAACAAGTCCTGTGAGGAGCAGCTGAGGGAACTGAGGTTGTTTAGTCTGGAGAAAAGGAGGCTAAGAAGAGACCTTCTCACTCTGTACAACACCTGTAAGGAGGTTGTAGCGAGGTGGATGTTGGTATCTTCTCCCAAGTAGCAAGAGATTTGACAAGGGAAAATGGCCTCAAGTTGCACAAGGGGAGGTTTCAACTGGATATTAGGAAAAATTTCCTCACTGAGAGGGTTGTCAAGCACTGGAACAGGCTGCCCAGGGGTGTGGTTGAATCACCATCCCTGGAGGTATTTAAAAGACGTGTAGATGTGGAGCTTAGGGACATGGTTTAGTGGTGGGCTTGGAAGTGCTAGGTTAGTGGTTGGACTTGATGATCTTAAGGGCTTTTTCCAACCCAGATGATTCTAGGATGATGATTCTAGATGATTCTAGGATGAGATGCAACAATATCTCTGCTCTTGACTTCTAATGCCCTGTAGGTGGTCAGCAAATTTGAAGGTTTGAAGGAATGAATCCTAATGATAGTAAAATACCTCAAAACTAATGTCAATGCATTCATTATTAGCTAACTGGCTAATTCTAAATCAGAATTAATTTATACCTTAGGAAGACAGTCTTCTGATTAGTATTGTTTCTTTATGTGTTTCAAGTTTGTGATTAATGAACAAGAACTTTCATCCCTATTATTAACATGCAATGTTTCAGATCTTCTGTTTTTTAAAAATCAGATGGGATACTAAGAATTAACTAATAAAATCAAGAAAGCATATTGAAAATTTTTTTGGACAATCATGAGCATACCTGACAAAATTATGAGTCCTTATGATGACTGCAGTGGTGAATGCCTTCCTTTGTCATTCTGCTCTTTTACAGCTCCTAAAAAAAAAAAAAAAAAATCACTTCTGGGGCATACTAGAAGAATTCCCAGTAGTGTGCAAATGGTAGTTGTATTGTTCATAATCCTCAAAGAATATTTTCTAAAATGCATATGAAACTAATCTTCTGTGTATGATTCACTTAAGAAAATTTGCCTTTAAATGGGTTTTAAATCAAAGTAACATAGCAATATATATCAGAAGATAAAGGTTTTACTTTGTAGGCAAAGTATTCAACTTATCTGTCAATCTGAAAACCTTGCATTATTAAAAAAATAAATCTGTTAATGAAAAAGAGTAAGAAATCATGGCAGAATAGAAGGAAAATTTTGGAAATGACATTATGTTTGTTTTTCTGCATTCTTTCAATTTACTTCATCTTCAGGTGTAAATATTTTGTTTTATATCAACAATACTCAACAGCACTATTATTTTGAGCATCAGGATAATATTACTTGTATTTTGCTAGTGAAACATAGTTTCAGATGAATTTTCTGTCTCCCACAGATGTTGATGAGTGTGCAGAAAATATTAATCTCTGTGAAAATGGACAGTGTTTGAACGTCCCTGGTGCCTACCGTTGCGAGTGTGAGATGGGATTCACTCCCGCCTTGAACAGCAAGTTGTGCCAGGGTAAGCCACTGGTACTTCAAGTTCATTTTCTGAGTTCGGATTGGCTGCTGTAAAGGAAACAAGTAGTGCTGGAAGGACTTCAACCTGGAAGCAACATATTCAGTACATGCTTCACATATAAGTTACTTCTTCAAGCAAGGATTATTTTTCAGTAAGAATTATGTTGAAGTTAGCTTTCATCTTTTTTATGAAATATTCCTGGCCTTGGTCCAAAAATCCCAGAGTAGAGGTTTGGCTCACTAATCTTGTATTTTTTAATTATTTCTCTTGGTTTTGTCACTAGTGAACAGTGTGTGGAAAATCCTGTGTGCATCACTATTTTCTTTAGTGTGCTTATATAGAAGACACAAACTGAATTAAGTGACCTCATTTTAAAATAAATGTTTTCAGGAAAATTGAAGTAGGCAAATCACTGCAACATTTGACAAGTCTGTATCACTCCTTAAAATACATACTGGAGATTTTTTATCATCACCCTTTCACTCTCAATATTTTACCAGATCATCTGAATTGCAAAAGGAATCAGTATCTTTCTGGTCCAATTAGCTTCTATTCCCTCTTTTGTTCTTATGTCATTTTTTTTGTTTGTTTAATATAAGAGAACTGTATATTAGATACACTCTTTTTAGCTGGTGCTCCAAAGCTTTTTAATTTTTTTTCATATTTAATAGTGGAAACCTCATAACATCTTAGGAGATTAAAATTCTTGATGAGACATTAAAACCAGATTCCAAAATCTGGTCTCTAAAATTCAGTCCATAACTTGACATGTTCAAACAATCAATGTACATGTATGAATCAGACTTCTAGTTGTAGGAAAATTGCAGATGCTTCTGAAAAATTAGATGCGCAATTGTTTTGGTCAGATCTGTTAGTATTTACCAAGTATTGTTAATCATCTTTAACTGAATTTCTCAGTGCAGCTCAGTCAGTCATATTATAGTCATGCCAATGTTCTAATAAAAATCCCCAAACAGACATCAGGCAATCAATGTTTTGAAAAACATGATTCTAATTCTTGGGACAGTGGGTCACCAACATTTAGCTTTTCAATTGGTCCACAATGATGCTCTGAAAAATAAACTGAAGAATTTTGGAAAAATACTTGGTATATCGCTGTGATCTCAACAGAGATTCTATAGATTTAATTGTGCTGATGGAGAACTAAAAGGTCTGGGTGGTGAATGCTTAGAAGTAGTTATCTTCTTTTTTTTTTTTTTTTTTTTT
>VXBL01000753.1:184378-216055 GCA_013400195.1 Aramus guarauna | reverse complement strand
GCTTAACATCTTTGTTGGCAACAATNGCTTAACATCTTTGTTGGCAACAATGACAGTGGGATCGAGTCCACCCTCAGCAAGTTTGCCAACAAGACCAAGCTGTGCAGTGTGGTTGACCCACTGGAGGGAAGGGATGCCATCCAGAGGGACCTTGACAGGCTTAAGAAGTGCTCCTGTGCAAACCTCATGAAGTTCAACAAGGCCAAGCTCAAGGTGCTGCACGTGGGTTGGGGCAATCCCAAGCACAAACACAGGCTGGGTGGAGAATGGATTGAGAGCAGTCCTGAGGAGTAGGACTGGTGTTGATTGATGAAAAGCTCAACATGGCCTGGCAAAGTGTGCTTGCAGCCCAGAGAAAGCCAACCGTATCCTGGGCTGCATCAAAAGAAGTGTGACCACCATGTCAAAGGAGGTGATTCTGCCCCTCTACCCTGCTCTCATGAGACCCCACCTAGACTACTGTGTCCAGCTCTCAGGCCCTCAGCATAAGAAGGGCCATGTATGTGTTGGAATAAGTCCAGAGGAGGGCCATGAAGGTGATTAAAGGGCTGGAGCACCTCTGTTATGAAGACAGGCTGAGAAAGTTGGGGTTGTTCAGCCTGGAGAAGAGAAGGCTCCGGGGACACCTTAGAGTAGCCTTCCAGTACTTGAAGGTGGCCTACAAGAAAGCTGGAGAGGGACTGTTTATGAGGGCATGTAGTGGTAGGACAATGGGTAATGGCCTTAAGCATAAGGAGGGTAGATTTAGATTAGATATTAGGAAGATACTCTTTACTGTGAAGGTGGTGAGACTATGGAACAACAGGTTGCCCAGAGAAGTTGTGGATGTCCCATCCCTGGAAGTGTTCAAGGCCAGGTTGGATGGGGTTTTGGGCAGTCTGGTCTAATGGATGGAGCCCCTGCCCATGGCAGGGGAGTTGGAACTAGATGATCTTTAAGGTCTGTTCTAACCCAAATCAGTCTATGATTTTATGAAATTAAAAAAAAAAAAAAAAAAAAAAAGGGGGGGGGAAAAAAAAAAAAAAAAAAAAAAAAAAAAAAAAAGGAGGGGGGGAAGAAAGAATAAAAAGTCCTACCTAGTACAAAGCTTCCAGCCTTCTTAAGCAGCCCTGCATGTCATAATATTGGTACAGGCATGAGATGAGTAACCCCAAAATTGAGCAAGCTGCTCAGCCTAGTTGTGCATGTGAGTGCATATGGGATACCCAGCTAAATCCCAGATCAGTGCAGTATTAATCCCTGTAACAGTACTTTCCAGTTTCTTATTCAGTGAGTTTTGCAAGCAGCTCCTAAAAGAGCTAGTTGCTGGCATGCACATCATTTGTGAGCACACTAGTTTTATTTCCTTTTGTTCCAGTGCATATTTTATAAGCTTATCTTATTTTGGAAAAGTTTGTCCTAAATGGTGTTTTTTGTTTTCACACGTTGCAGCTGTGAACACAAGCAGAGTTGTGCTGCAGAAGAAATGTTCTGCACAATTTTATTTTATTTTTTTTTTAAACATGAAGAAATACTTTCTGCCAGTTTTTAATCTTTTCCTCACTTTTTCTAAGCAAATGCTTGCTTACCAAGAACTAGCACAGCCTGATACGTACATAGACAATTGTGCCACAGAGAAATACAATTGTACTTTCTTCTGCTTTGGTGTATGGTTTTGCAAAGCAGGTATATGCTCCTCCATGGGCTTGAGGTTTTTATGTGCAAATAGAGGTCTTGGTTGACTGCCCGAAAGCCTAAAACCCCAAAGAAATCAAAAGAATGGAAGAGCATCCTTGAAGGGAGATGTGCTGGACAATTTCCTTAATGGCAGAGGCAGTTTCCAAGCTTCCTAAGCTATAAGCATCTATAAATTCATCTCCAGGATTTTACAGGTTTGGCCATTTGTGGTTTGAAATCTCACCCTGGAAAGCTGTGGTTTTCCGTACCCAAACGGAAGGTACAGGAGGCAATAACGCTGCTTGGGGTTGTTGAAGTGACCCCACCACACATACTTTAGCGTTTGCTTGTGATGGAGGAGCTGCACTTGTATGGAGCCTCCCTAAGCCACAACCGTCTCTGTATCTCCACTGCCATGCTCCAAATCTAGCTCTTGCCTTTCCAGCAGAGAGATGCCGGCAGAGAGCCCTGTCCCTTGCCTGATGTATGTCTTGCTCTCTGTTTTGAGGCCTGGGTTGCAGTGCTGACGTAGCAAAGCAGGAAATGCTCTCAGGGGATGTAGAGCCTGGTTTGCTAGCACACCAGCAAACACATCGGGACCACTGGGATCACCCCAAAATTACCCACGCTGATGAAAAAGGACCTTGAAGGTTTGTAACTGAGCTTCTAGAAAGGCTTGCTTTAAAGACCAGGCAATGATGAATCACTTGAACGTGAAATCAAATACAGGGCTCCTGCGATGGTGGGGATGAGCCCGCCTTTATGATGAGAAGCCGCATCACTTTCTGCTGGTGTTGATCACGGGAACCCTGTTTTCCCACAGCTTTTCTCAAAGAAGTACAGCACGTTCAATTAACAGCTTCAGTCCATCTGAGTATTATACATGTTCATGCCTTAAAGAATGTGTAACAGCATTTTATAACAATATCTAATAGAGATTAGGCCTAGAAAAGAACTCTGTAATCCTGTTATATAAAAGCAAGGATATTTTGCAGGCTATAAATCAAATGTTCCCCACAATAGAAAGCTCCTTCGTTACCTTGTAAGCCAGATAAACACTCCAAAAAAGCTTAACTATGAGGAATATGTTGTGATAAATAATATACAAAGCAAAATTTAATTGCTAGCAGCCTGCCTGTTTGCTTGCAGTCATGCAACCTCCCTTTCTTCCATGACAGAGCATGTGCAAAGCTTTTAGAAACTCCATGCATTAAAAATGCAATTATGGAAACAATTTATAATCAATACGTGGTTATTAAAGTAACCTGCATGTATGGGATATTTTATAGCAATTATAATCCCGACAGTCCTTTCTGAGAGCAAAATCTACATCTTTGTTTTTTCCCTTTCAAGTTTCAGTCCCAGCAGTGCCACCTACTGCTGAGATAATTTTGAAAGCTGAATTTATTATTTCCTTGGGGGAAAATTTTCAGAGACCATTATCTGCAGGTGGAACACAAGCTCATAGGAAAAAAAAAATGGTTGCAAAAGCTCAGCAATCTCTGATTAAAATCTCCCCACATATACATGGCTGAGACGAGGAGAGGAGAGGATCCCTCATTTGTAATTCCACACTGCTGAAACCAAGTGTTACTTTGATTATTCCTCATTCACTCATGATAATTCATTACGTAGCTGGTGGGAATTGTCCCAGCTGCAGTGAATATCACGGAGTTACACCAGCTGCTATGAGCTGACCTTCTGGCCCAGAATTGTTAAGAAAAAGGTATGCAGAATTACTTTTTTATTTCAGAAGCAAAAATAAATTACTTCTGCCAACAAAACCTACAGCCTTACTTATGTCTTAGTGATGGGAGGTTAGTACACTCTTCTAAGAAAAATTATTAAGTAATTTGGTTAGTAAAGGACATGAAAGACAGCTGAGGTAGGATCTCAGCATCTGTGGTATAAGTGGAGGTTCTAGCATGGCTTTACCAGACCACTGCTGGCAAGGGAAGAGGTGCCAAGGATAGGCTTAAAACCTATTCTATTCAGGATCTTAAAGATTCTGAAAATAAGGAAAAACTACCAAACTTGTGTTTGTTTGGAAACAATCTGAGGTGGGTTTTTTGTTTGTTTGTTTGTTTTCTTCTTTTTTATTTCCCCCCAGGTAAAAATGCATCCTTCTCATGTGGTACCTTGGAGGTGTTTGTGTCTCATTCTTCTCCAGCACCACATCTCCTTCCTGTAAAAATAGGCTGTAGGTTGGACTACCTCCCCCAGGATGCCTGTTTCCAAGCCAAAAGAGACATTTGGCTCTGCTCCAGGAAGTTCAGCCTGACCAAGGAGCTTCAGCTGTGGGGAAGAAAGTTACAAACTGCTGTGCTGTACCTAAGGCTGAGGCTTAGGGTTGCTTCCAGCGGGGCATTTATTACAGGGTAAGGAGTGGAAGGAAACAAGTATTTCTTGGCTGAGAATGTCAGTTTTGCAAACTATTTTGCTATTTAAATAAACTTTGAAATAGCACAATTCTGGAATTTATATATTAATTTAAGAGAGATGTTTCTGCAGTGTTATCTTCACAGAATGCTACAGGTGAGGTGAAGTCCCACCAAACCTGGCAGGTGTTCCTTGTTTAGACAGGAGGACGTGAGCTGTATTTTAGAAGAAGAACAAGTAAGAACAAGCCTGTGATCTAAAACAGAGTGTCCTGAAAGGCTGGAGAGATGGTAAGTGATCTGGGTGAAGAGGGTTAGGTGGGAGCTGACAGCAAATGCTGGGGGGTGGTTAGTATTTGGCCAAGGCTGCATTATTAACAAGCTGGTAGAGACTGAGAAGACAGCAACAAACTTGTGGAAGCAGTGAGAAGAGCATGGGTAGCCTGATTGTGAGATGAAGTCCAGAGAGAGGATGCAGTGGGGTGGAGGGCTTGGTGAAGAAAATCTTGAAAGTTTTCCAAAATCTGTGGGTTTTCTCCCTCCTGTATCCTTATTGCCTGTCACAGCACGAAAATCAGAAGGGAGGGAGATGGCCAAGCACCATCAGCAAAGCCCTCACCCTTCACAGAGGGTGCTGCAGGCAGGCAGGATGCACAGGCGAGCAGGGCTGGAGGTGATAGCACAGCAGGTGTGTATGGAGAAGAGGGAGGTGCCTGCCTTGAGGTAAGAGCTGTGAAGAGATGCTGTTGTTTCTGTAAGTCAAGCAGTGGAAACCTTGGGATGAGGACAGGAGTTATTACTGTCATTAGATACAGCTAAACACTGCTAAGGCATGCTGCTGGCTGTGATCCAAGCAAGCCGTGATGCTGAGGGCTGAGCCCTGCCTTACTGCACATGGGTGAGGCTGGGAAGGTCCGGTGTAGACCTGGTTGCATACTGCCTTCCTGCTTGCTGTTGGCCTGTTAATTTGTGTTTCTAGTACAACCCTGCAGATCATCACCATGGCATCTCCCTGGACTGGCACATCACCTGGTGGCTTTCTTAGTGAAGACTTTTCTAGTGGAAGATGTATGACCCAGTAGGGTTGCAGGTTACTGCAGCTCACCACAGTTACTGCCACTGTCTCTGGCTGGTTTTGGTGGGTTTTTTAATGTGATGTGGCAGTTTAATTTACTCATTGCAGGAGGGGGACTGCAGTGTTGGCAGCCTGACATGAACTGCCCTAAAGCTGTCCTGGAAACATGCCGGAATCAGGTTTTATTTTCATCTGACTTTGCTTACATTTGATTTCTACTGGAAGTAAATTTTCTTTAGCCCTCTCTTCCATTCAGCACCTGAATTTCCAAAGACCCAGCAGCCTAGCTGCAATAGGGTTGCTTGGTTTGTCTTTTTAGGTTGCCTGTCTTTAACTCTTAAGTACTCAATGTTTTCCTACACACAGCTCTCCAATCTGACATCTGGGACTTGTTTACCACCCCTTTTCCATGCAGACTTTGTAATTTTAATTTAGTCTTTCCCCCGAAGTGATAGGGCAAAGCAATAAGACTGGAAGAGGGAGAACATCTATCCTATAGGATAAACTTTTGGTTATCTATATATATATACAGGTCTTTATGCAAATCTCTGTGAATACTTCAGTATAAACACATGCTGCTTCCCACCTTATCAAGCACCTTCCATCACAAGCCAAAAACCAATTTTGTGGAGAATAGTTAACAGTTGGTTGTCATTTTGAATTACTTTGGTGTCAATATGACCTTTTTTTTTTTTTTTTTTTTGTAGGTGGGCAGAGAAGGATGAGGTGGAAAGGTGGAGGGTTTCCACCACCACTAGAAGCACCCAACTTAGAAGCCTGGGACAACACTGGGTGCATTGACCATCTGCAGAGGATCCTCACCTCCCAGTAGGGACCACAAACCCTGGGATGGTGAAGCTGCTGTTCCACAAAACCCAGTGTAATGGGAAGAGTCTGTCTACTGGAAAATTCATTGATGTTCCAAACTGATGTCACCTTACCCGCCGTGGCAGGAAATGGTGATGTGCACCCTACAGATGCTTTTGCTTGACTTTCTGGGTATCAGTAAGACTGCTTGTCCTTTCAGCCAAATTATTTCTTTCATTACATTTCTCAAACGCTTATCCAAGACCCTGTATTTGTCAAATGAAAAAGAAAAAAAGAGAGGAGGAAAAAAAAAAGGGTTGATGGGGGAACTCTTTTCTGGGCTTCTTACAAGCGTGATTCCAGCACAGAGTGAAAAATATACATAATTTGCCACTGTCCTTTCAAATCTGCTCATTTGGCCCTTGCTAAAGGTTTCAACCAAGAATATCTCCAGCTGCTCCTTTACCTGTGAGAGAACTTGAATTTCAAAAACTACCCCACCATACAGCCTGTGTCTCCGCTGGGAGCGCAGTTCCAGTCCATGGGATTGAATCTGGACGTTATTAAAGTCTCCTGATCAGTGACAGAAGTGCCTTCAGAAAGCAGTGCTGAGCAGCAGCTTAATATTGGGTTTGTGGTGATAGGGAGGCAAATGTCTTTTGCATTGGCTAGAAAAAGCAGTTTGTGTCATTCCTAGAAGCACTTTATTGTGGAAACACAGCTCAGAGTCATTCTTTATAGGCTGGTTGCCAAAACTTCAGCAGAAACAGAAAAGCTTGCAAATATTTAGCTAGACTGTCTCTAGCAGGTGTCACTTTGGAATTCATCATTGATGATAATCCTCAAAGATTACAGAGAGGTGATCTGACCAGACAAAGCAGGTTCGTTATTCACATATTCCTTTGCAAGCAACCACTCTCCTCACTAATGCACCAGTTCTGATAGGAAGCAGCTTGACAAAAACATCTGCAATTTGAACTACAGGGTAAAGAAAGAATAAATTGCTCTTTTAACTTGGAAAAAAAAAAAAATTCTCCCTACCCCCAAACAAATCAATACAATGTCTTGAATTGGGAAAGGATGCTGTGTAATTGGAATACAGATACTGCATGAAACCCCAATTCTAGTGTAAGGTATTTAATACTTTCTGCCACAATAAAAGAAGAGAATTAATGGGCTCGGTGGGAAATCTAGATGGCATTTAGCTCTGAATCAGACTATTATTTTACACTTGGCATTGATAGGAGTCAAAATGAGGCCACAAGCCCAAGACTTTCTCAGCTCCTTGTGAGTGCCAATTCCCTTTATATTCCCATGATCCCTGCTTGGAGGCTTCCCTTTCTCCAGCTCTCAATCACAGCAGCAGCAAACTGAAGCAATAAATTATGAAGCCACTTCAGGCTAAATGTGGGTAAAAAATGCATGTATTTCCTCTCTTTTTTAATTAGTGGCTATTGCACACACATGTAAGATGTAGCTGACACATTATAAAATATATGGTAAAAAGTCAGATGTTTATTACAGAAAATTTATTCTACGAATGCATGCCTTATCAGAATGTGCTGCTTGCCCTATAAAGGAGGGATTATTTTTTTTCACTGCTCTGAATTTTAAGGCATACATGTGTATTTGGGGTGAATTAAATAGGGACAAGACTTCAACAAATTTTTGCACTTTGTATGGACAAAAAGCTGATAAATTTTTGCAATCTTTTTTTTCTTTCTTCCTTTCCCCAATATTAAAAGTCTGTAAGAAATGGGGCAGGTGAGGAAAGCCTGTGAATAAGAACAACATGAGGAATTCTCCAAATCCATCCTACAGTTTATTTCCAAGGGGAGGATTTATTTGGAAGGCGTCTTGATCATCAGCCATCTCAGAAGCCATCACTGCAGTGTTCTTAAGGACTTCTTGGATGTATCAAAAGGGCTGTGTTGCTGCTGCTTTCCAAGTTCAGCATTACGCTGACTGTAAACCACATAATACTGTGTGTAGAAACCATTTTTTATAAACATGTGTCTGATGAGTCCTCACGATACCTTCAAAAATGGATATATGAAGTTATGAATATCTCGCTCCAAGCCAAATGGTAAGCAAGGAGCAGAAATGAGGCTGGGATTCAAGAGCTCCCAGTTCCATATCTTTCATACAAATCCTATCATACATCGATGAGGTGTGAGAGCAACAGCACAACAAAAAATTAATGCTGATGATGATCACCAGGTGCTGTGCACTAGTTCTGATGCTATTCCGGATGCCTCCCTTCAAGCAATCTGGCTTCCCTGTTGTCTGAAATACCTAAGGTTGACCTTGACATTTGTAAACCAAACTGTAGAGCAAATCAACAATGATGCTGTCATCAGATCCCACAGAGGAAGGATGTTTGGTTCAGTACCAGGAGGGGAAAGGTACCATCCAGCAAAACCAGATGGGCAGTAGGAAAACAAGTAGGAACCCTACTCCTGCAGGTCTTGTTAAAGAAAGCGCTGTGCTGGGGAACACAGTTCCATATGAGCAGCTCCTTGGCTTTGTGCTCACTGGCCAGTTTCATTACAGCCACATTTTCCCCTTTCACTAGGTTGAAAACAATGCCTAGAGAGAGAGCTGAGAAAATCAGTTTGAGAAAAATTTAAGAGGGCTTTCTTTCTCCTTCCCCAGAGCAAATGGGGATTGCTTTATGATATCATTGGAGCCACCGAGACATTTCCAGGCTAGGGAAACCCCATCTGAGTACCAAGAGGAATGGCTCGGCTGTAGGGCTCATGTAACTCGAGGCAGGCTGGGTCCTTTCAGACCTGGGGTGTTTTATTTCAGAAGTCAATCATGCTCTGCAGAGGCTTGAGCTTAGCTTGGCAGAAGAGTGCTTTTGTCCTCTCTGTCTTCCCTCCAAGATTACCTTTAACTTTATAATGTGATGGGTTTGAGGGTTTGATAATCTCAGATTTGTTGGTAGTGGATATCATGTGTTGGCAACCCCCAAATGGTGCAGCCCCATTTTAAAAAATAATTGTGCTGAAGCAAAGATAAGCTATTGTCTCCAACTATAGGGTTTTAATAAAGCCAGTGTATGAGAGAGCAAGGATCCAAGCCAATTATAACCTAATTGACCCTCCTAAGCTTTCTTTCTTATCTAAAAGCTCATTCTTCGCCAGTCAGGCTCATGATATCCTATGGCTTGGAAAGTGTAATTTTTAATGACTTGGTATCTACAGCATTCCTGATCCAGATACATAAATGCAGGCGTCCACCTCTAGATGGATGATTGATTTAGTTACAGTGGTCGTAATTGGTCAATTAGGGAGAAGCAGTCTGCTAAAGCCAGCAAAATGAACACGAGATGGAGGGAGGCTGAGCACAGGATTTACCTTGACAGAGGAAGCAATTTAAACTATGGGAATCCAGTGTTGCCTATTTAATACTCCATGGAGTATGAAAAGGCTTTCCAGAAATAATTACTCTCCATATATACTGTTGTAACAAGGAAAAATTAAGTTGCAGGCAAACTGAAATCACCATTTTACTGTAAGTTTTGATGGCTCATTTGGCATTACGTGTTGGAAGCCCGATAGTGAAGGAAGGAGCAGGAGTGGGTGGCCTATGAGCATGCTGCCAGCACATCTTGCTGGCTAAATCAGGGAATAGGCACCCAGCACCAGCACAGCCCCTTGTATTTGTTGTCTTGTGTCCAGCATTGCTACAAAAGGATTCAGACGAGAGGAGACAGGAACACAGCTCCTGTGGCATGATGAGGAATACCATATAGCAGCTCAGGCAGAGAGGGAATTGGAAAGTGAAGCTAGGAGCAGGTATATTAATCCATCCAAAGGGCATACAGTGGCTTGGCTGGATACATGATGTGAATTCAGAAGAACAGATTCACTTCTTGCTTCTGAGCAGGAATACAAATGAGAAAATCAATTCCTACCACTTCCCCTTCTCAAAAAAGGAACCAGGATCCAGTGTGCTACTTCCCCAAAAGCAGGGCAGACCCAGCACAACAGCCAGGCTTGCTGGGTGCTTCAGAAAGTCTACTCATCGGACTCATTTGCTAGATTCTTGTCGTGGAAGTTTGCTCTGGTTTTGTTTTGCTTGCTCCCATGGGCTCTGCTAGTGGTGGGCAGTAATTTTGAATCACTGACCCCAGCTGGCTGCAGCAAACATCTGCCTTTCCTCCCAACACAGCTGCTTTTGGGGTCAGGACTGCATCATAAGGAATAGCCTTGTCCTCAGCCAAACCTTGCACTATTGTGTTTAGGGGATGGAGTGAGAAAGGAGCTTTAGCCTGTATTTAGTTCATGTATTCCCAGCTTTTGCTTGAAGCCTCCCTGCGGAGTGGTCTCTCTTTTACTGTTGACTGGAGAGGGCACCTTGGGAGATGGACATTTACAGAGATTGAGTTAGGCATATAGAGTTGGAAATGCAACTATCTCAGCTTGCTGTCAGCAAAGAAACCACCTTACACCACACACCAGTAGGCAACAGCCATAGCCACGAATCCACATCTTGTGCTTCTGCAGTGAGATCTGTCCTCTGAAGTCTTTAGGTGACTGCAGCAAGTACATACAGACCAATGCATCTCCCCAAACTGCCTCTGTCCCCAGATGTAGGAGTCCCTTGGTGCTAGTGCAGCAGGCTGCTGACCATCACATGGCAGTGGCAACACATTGGCAGTGCAACATCAGTCCTCTACAAAAAGCCTTGAGTGCTCGTAATCCCAAGGCAGTGTGCAACAGATCTGTGGCAATCAAGACCTCTTAGTGCTGCTCCAAAAGGGCTGATCTGTCCTCTGTGTCCCTCCCTGAGCACTTGCAGGGTGAACAGCCCTGTCCTTTTGAACAAATGGCTCGAAGTCTTAGTGTTTCTTATCCTGCTCACAGGGACATAAGGGGGATCATGTGTGCATATGCTGACATACGTGCATGCATTTGTGTACCTATAGAAAAACTTGCAGGCTTTCTTCTGCCAGCTATTGGGTAGCATCCTGAGGGGTTGTGTCAGGTGGCACTTTCTCTTTTATTTGTTGGCTTGGGAGTCGTAACCTTTTCCATTCCTGCCTGGTTTCAACACCTGCATTTCCAAATGAGCCCGGTGCTGTTTCATGCCTAGTGTTATTTGGGCCAGGCAAGCTGTCACATTGGGGTCACGGTCAGGGAGACAATTTGGTGCCATCGCCTGCAATATTTAACAGAGCCCATCTGCAGCTTGCAATAAGACATCCCTTTCTCCCTTATTCCTCCCAGCCCTCAAAACACACTATTTCTGCACAGCACGTGGAAGTGCTCCACAGAGAGAGCAAACAAGAAGGGGGTGGCAGGAGTCAGAGCTTTGTGCCATCGAAAATGTCTTTGGGAATTTTTTTGTGTCTTTACCATTTGTATGTCATGTCTGACTCTAATTTCTGCAGGTGTATTTGCTATTGCCCATCCCTACATGCTCTCTGTGTCCAGCAGAGGGAAATGGGCTAGCTCTCTCTTGCGAAGATTTTATTAAATGGAAAAAAATATGGTTAGTGGCAGGAGGAGCCACACACGTTGCCCTAGGTGCCAGCCTGCAGCAAGGCATGTGCTTTGGGACACTGGCAGAGCTCACCAACTCTGATGGCAAAAGTGGTCTCCTAGATCTCCTAGCTCCGTCCTGAAACTTTGGCTTCTGCGGCTTCTCCTGCCATATTTTGGTTTCAAAATGAAATGGCCACGCTATACCAAGCCCCTGCACCATGTGCAGAAAACTGTCGAGGCCCCATGGTATTCATAACCCCTAACTGCCCATTCCAGCCTCACCTGGGTCCCCACCTGCACCACTCACCCGCAGCACCCGCCTCCACTCCTTGGAGAGAGGAGACAATTCCCACAGTAAAGGAGCAAGGAGCTGGGGTGGCTTATTGCCCTGCTTGCATCTGCATTGCACTCCTCTGCAAAGCTGAAGATGTGTCCCTCCTCTCCCAAGCCCTGTCCCTGCCTTGCATTTCATAGAATCACAGAGGGAAAAGTAGCAAGGCAGCCCAGAAATCGAAGAGCATGGAGCAGAGCTAATGCAAATGTGAATGTCAGGAGAGCCTTGGTGTTTCAAAACTAACAAATGCAGCTAACTAATGTATATTTCCCCTGCATATATACATATTTATTTAGCTAGAAAGATAAAAGAGGTGACATTTTCATTTTCCATGGTGTGGCCAACCTACAGTATTCAATAATGTAATATTAGAGAAAAACCTTTGCTATGGTCTTTAATAAAATACCCAGACCTGACAGGTAGGTTATTGAGTATTATAAAGCTGTTAGATTTAATATGAATCTTATTGGCAATCGCTAGTATTCATCACATTTTCATGAGCAGCGAGCAGTTGTAGATATTGCCAGATGTGGTCTCAGAGTGGAGAGCAACTGAGATAAAAATTGCAAAAGTAGCTAAATGATGCATGGGCTGAAATCCCACTTCCAATCAGATCCAGAGCATGCTGTGAAAAGATTTAGTGAGCTACCTCCCAGCAGTATGAAAGTCTCCTGAACAGTTTACCCAGCTGCCCTGGGAGAAAGAGGAGTGGGCAGAAACTAGATAATCTGATCTTTATATTAATTTTGTCACAGAGATTGCTTCAAATCCTGAAGCAAGAGATTATATAACCCTGCAGTATTTACTGTTGCAACTCTGGAGCACCCCACAAGTGTCTGATCCCAGGACTCACTGATTTTTTTTTTTTTTTACTTTGTTAACATCTTACTGTAGCCTGCATCCTTTGCACTGTATGACATATTGCTTTGTTGCGCTGCCGTTGATTTTAGTATTTCCTAATCTTATTCTGTGCAATTTTGGAAAAAAATCTCATTTCTAACATCCTTGGTACCTTGTATGGTCATTCTCAATTTCTCTCCAGTGGAGGAGAGGAAAGGGCTGCTGTAAACTTCCCTGTTCTCTTTTTGGTAACTCCACAGCTTCCGTGCTTGAATTTATTTTGTAGTCACACCCAGAGATGTTCTCTGTGAAAGTCTTAGCATCATTGCTCTAGGTACTGTACAAACACAAATAGTAAACCCCATGTCTATGGCAATAGGAGCTGTGGGGGTCCTAAACAGAAGGGGCAGATTTTCAGAGAGGGGGTGTGCTAAACCGTGTCCCAGTGGCGTGGGTGGGAGACATGTATTCTTGCAATTCACAAGGCAAACACACATCATCCTTTTCCACTGTGCTGGGATCCTTTTTGATTTTTTTAATAGCAGATACAAGTGCACAGCCTCCCTGCTGAGCATGCCTGTTGTCCAGGCTTGTGCTATTAAGTTTGCCTTTGCCAGTTGGCTCCTGCACCCCCTGTTTCCATATGCCTACTGTGCGCTGTGAACACTGTTGTTGCCTCCTTCCAAGCTTCTAAATCAAATCAAAGGGTTATCTGAGCATTGTGGGGAGTGAGAGATGATAAATAAGTGGTGACTAAAACAGTTAAGGACTCTTTTGACAAATTGATGGCACTGGCCAATAAACTTTGGTAACCAGATTAAGCTACTCTCTGACAAATAATGTTGTCCTCAAGAAAGTGTGTAAATATGCTGTGTGGACAATGTTAGGTCAACTTGAAAGAGTTAACATCTAATCTCAGATTTGGTTTCATTGATTGACAGACAATTTTCAAAAAGAATGCGGTTTGTCAAGAAGTCATTCCCTTCTTCTTCCAGAAATCTCTCTTTGAAACCAGGGGAGGCAATTTCCTGCCTGTAACGGCATTCAAGACACAAGATACCCTTGTCTTTGACAGCAAAGGACGTTGGTTTCATTTTAGCTTTTTCCCTTATCACTGACAACAATAAAATTGTCAAGTCTGTGATTTGAAACATCAAATTCAGTATGAACTTTTTGAGTAAGCAAGGGACATTGGACATAATAACTTTTTTCTCCCATCTGTACTGATATATGGGATATACAAATTGACAAATGGTAAAGACTGTCTGATGTATGTGTATAGTAACTTACGTATAAACTATCAACAGACCAACAAGGTTATAATGAAGTCATCTTTTAAATTTAATAATAAATTTCCCTTTGTCAGCATTAGTCCAAGGTAATGATGTGATTCTTCTTAGCAGCGAAGACAGAGGAAGTCTTCACAGCTGAGGAAGTGCCCATTTTAATTGCAGGCTTGGAAATACTGTCTGTCAAATCACGGTAACATTATTTTATTTTTATGGAGAAGCTGAATGCATTTGAACCTGACCCAAAATCCCAAAGCCATCTGTCTCCATTCAGAACAAATCAATCATGGTGAACAACTGATGATTTTGAGTGTTTTAGTTTCTGAGTGCCTAAACAGTGAGACTTGAAAGTCACCTGGAATTTGTCTGGTTTAGATTTACTAATTTAAATATAAAGTCTGTGTGTTATGTAGAGACAAATGAGATCTTTAGATATCCTTCCAAATACTGGCCTCAAACTTCACTTTGTTAGAGCGTAAGTGCTGCAAGTCGTGGATGAGCTGGTTTATTGAGGCAGGAGTGTACTTTGCCTTGTGATCTGTGACTTCAGTGTGTCTTATGTTAAATTGCTAGCCTTTGTGTGATGCATATCACTATACTACAGCTGTGGCTAGGTGAACTGTAACATTATTTTTTAATCCTGCGGTTGAGTCCGAGAAGGTTTTAGCTTGTCGTGAGTATAACATACTCTTCAAAGTTTTGGATTTCTTTCCTTTTAAAAGTAAATAGGCACTGTCACATAGCCACACCTCAATACCTTTTAAAGCAAGTCTTTAGTATGGGAATTATCACAAAGTCCAAGTAGTAGTCTCTAGACTGAGAGCATTCAAATCCTTAAGCCAAAGTCACTTGTCAGGAACAGGGACACAGCAAAAAGTAAATAAAGAGCAGAGCTTATTTCACCTACATGAGACCCTAAAAAGCTCAGAGGAAAACTAAACAAACACATGTTTAAATGTAATAAACTCATGGCAGTGCGTGGTATACAATAGTAGCCACACTCCATGCTTGTGCTTTTACCCCTGACCAGGTACAATGCCCTGCATTTTATCTTTACCACTGCAGTCAAGCGTAGGTGTGCACATGGTTGGTTACAGAGGTGGAGTTGGCTGATGGTGACCTGTACTTGCCATAACTCAATTTGTGCCTGCACCCAAAGCTTGGCCAAAGGCAGTCAGCAGCACCAGGAGGTGAGCGGGTGGCACTGCCTGCCTACACTGAGCTGCTCCAAAACCAGCAGGGTCCTACAGAGGTGACCCAGAAACATCACTCATTTTTATGTTGACAGGCAACGGCCCCCAGCCCAGAAAAGTGTATTGGTTTTATTTTCCAGCCCTCTTTCCACTCTTAAGTTACTACTACCTCCAGCCCCGAAAGAGCAAAAATACATGGTGGTACCATTTCCTTGTAAGAGCAATTTAACTTGTGGTGCTGAGTGGTAGCATTCTCAGCTGAATTACAGGCAAAAGCTTGAATCTAACAGGATATTTATTTTACTTAGCAAAAATTATCCAACAGTAAAACTATAGTTGCTGCCATTGGAAATACGACTGTTTGAATAAAAGTTATGGCAACACTAAGATTCAGCTATGGTATGTTAATTTGAATCTGCAGTAAATCTGTCAGGATTGAAAGTCAGTTTAAGAGCTAAAATATACTTGTTGTAAAACACCAAACTGCAATTTATATATATTTTTCTCAATCACTTGTGGGCTAGCAATATTTCAGTTCTATAATCACAATTTGAATCTTTTTAAAGTTTTTTTATATATATATATACAAATCAGAAGTAGTATTTTATTATTTTTCTTTGGGATTCTTTGAATGCAATACACTTGTGGGGAGGAAAATGGTCTAGGGATAAAAATCAGCAGAGACTACCTTACACGTGCTTCTCTTTTCTGAAAGATAGACACGTCTGAGTGTGCAATGAACAATTTGTCAATCAATTTGGAACTCAATGAAAAAGACTGTCAAAGTGAGGTTTTGTTAGTCAGATTTCAGGTGCCATTTGACCCTGCAGACATGCTTTCTGTAAAGGTATTTTGTAATAACAGGAAGATATGATTTTAAAAAAATAATTTCAAAAAAATCCATTAGTAACCTAAATATTTTTTAAAAAACTGAGCTTGCTTGTATAATTGAGCAGAAAAAAAAATCCTGTAAACTCCTTTCAACTTGATTAAATAATTAAATTAGTTCTTGAAACTGTCAGATTTCAGTCCCAAGCATCTTCATGTGTGGTTTTCCACGACAGTCACCTCGGTTACTTAGAGTTTGTTACCCATCTTCTTGGATGAGCTGTGACGATCACTGAGAAAGCAGAGGGTACATGGAGCAGGATACCTGTATGATCCTTTGAACATCTGGTTAATATGACAATTAGGAGGTGATCCTCATATTGTCATTTGAGAGCAGGCAAGACATCTGAGAAGCTGTGTGTAAGCATCACCCTCCAGCAGAAACTGTAAGGGTGATGGAGGAGAGGCTTTAATGCCAGCCCAACCTTCAGCAGGCAAAAAGGGCTTATTGCCTCCTGGGGTGAATTCCCATTAAACCCATCTTGGGCTAGGTTTCCAAGAGAAATGTATTTATATACTGCCTGCCAACCTCAAAAAACACAAATAAACATTCCCCCCCCCAAAAAAAAAACAAAACCAAACAAACCAAACCTCAAACAAAACCCAATCAAACAACAACAACAAAAAAATGTTGGTACCTTTTAAGTTCTGACTGTTGGTCAATATATCTTAGCAATACAAAGGAGATTCTCTGTCAGCTTTTAGAATGCACACATCAGCTTTGGTCAAAGAGATAAAGAATTTAATATTGTCCATTCATAGGCAGGAGTTTCTGGAGAGAAGTCCCCAGGGGCTAAGTGCCCTTTATAGGAGATAAACTGAATAGGCAAGGTTTATGGGCTCTGATGATTTTGGGTGAGTCCTTATGGGTAAGGGAAGAAATCTGGGGCCTCGGGATCTTATGTACTCTCCGGTCACACTTGGGCTGCAGCCGGCTCCTGAAAGGGGTTATTGCAGAGGGCATGGTGTTGTCTTGAGTTCAGACCCACAGGAGCTCCTCTGGAGATACCTTAGGAGCCACTTAAGGAAAAAGGCAGCCTGTTCATTCGTCCTTATAAGGAATTATTTTTCAGAAGCTCATTAAGCTTCACTGCTCCAGAGGAAAGTTACATCTGCTGAGTGAGGAGAAGAGGGGAAACTATGTAAAAGTTACTTGGTTGAGGTTAATGTAGACTTTTGAGTTTTGCAGTCAGATGAGTTTGAGAAGTTAAAAGGAGAGAGAAAAGGATAGCCCGCAAGCTTAAGAAAAGGCTAAATGCACCTTTGTACTCATTATTTTGCTATGGTTTTGCATTTTACTTTTTAAATTTTGAGGGCTTTAAAGCATTAACAGGAAGTGGCCTTGACAATTCTTTGACAGATATTAAACAAGGCTGAATTAGTGCAGTGAGACCATTGGCGATCTGGTAGTCTGGGTTGCTGTGACTTTTGAAGCTAACATACTTCACATTAATAGGTTTTGATGGCCAGAGTCTGCACAAAAGATAATGAGAACCAGGGAAAGTTTTTAAATTTTCTTGTTACTTGTGTTGAAGCATGGCATTTCCTGCTTCCTGCAAGAAAAGGGCCAGGTGCTGCTTGCAGCTGCTTGCTGATAGAGGGTGATGTCCCTCTATCAGCATCTCTGGGCAAAGAGAATGCAGAGATTAGCCTGTCCCAGAGCATTTACAGTCCAAGAATATAGGGGAAAACCACCTCAGAGTCAGGAGGGACAGGGAATAAGAGGTAGAGTGTGAGGAATAGAGTCCCAGTAGCAGGCCAGTAGGGACATATCCAAATGAGGGAGCTTCTGAAATCCCAAGCAGGAATGGTCCACACCTTGCCTTTAGTATCACATTGGTCTTTCCCTGATCAAGAAATTCCTCTTGTTTCAAGTCTAGTGCCCATAAAATTAGCAATTCACTCCCTACAGACACAAACAAGACCCTGTTTCTGGACCCTGGCAGGGTACCAAGGGTGTGCTATGGTTATACCCTGTGTCCCCTCCACCAGCAGGAAGGGCAGGTACCTGCGAGGACACAGGCCACTGACCCTAATTCAGCACCTGAACTGGTGCCTGCTGACAACTGCCTTTCTGATTGCATATCTTTTTCAAAGAAAAGAGATTGCTGCATATAATGGGAGAAAAAGCCTTTCAGATCCTGTTTGATGCGGTCTTTGGGTTTAAATCAAGACATCATCTATCTGTCAGCAAAGACAGCACAAAACTTGCAGGAGAACCCTCTCCAGTTGCTATTTCCCTGTAACAAGAAGATGACAAGAAAGTAGAAAAGGCATTTTATTGTGAAGTCTCTCAGGCTTGCAAATGCACTCTGCCATCTACACACTTTCTTTTGTCTGCATTATGGTTGGTTTGGTAGAAGCCTACTTCCTTATCCTTTCCCATCCCTCTTCCCCTCCTGCTTCAGAGCAATGCTGCAACCCCAATTAAGAGTGAGTGAGAAGCAAAGGGTGGAAGTGTACAGAGCCTTCATCCCTGTGTACTTGGACAGATGAGGGAAAGCAAGCTGAGAGAGGCTGAAGTGTGTGTGCTCATACTTCATAGATTAAGAGGGAGATGGAGAGTAATGGGGACCCAAGATCATTTGAGGAAAAGGGAAAACCTTCATAAGACAGACAGGGGACACGTGTAATCACACCACAAGACTTAGTCCCAGCAGGTAGCCACTGTTAAGAGAAGACTCTCAATATGCTGAGCTGCAGAGAGCAAGCAGGATGGTCTGCTTGTTGGACACTGAGGGCTGCAGCAAAAGGCTGACTAGTTGCCTCTTCCTCTGAGTGCTCTGGAAAAGCACGCAAAAACAGCTGCCCTTTCTTACCATTTTTTCTACTTTTTATTACAGTTTTCTTTTACATCAGGTACCACATTGCTTTCCATCCCACAGCTGCGCAGGTGAGACATTGGTGGGGCTGGAGGTCACAGATGGAGCATGCCCAGCGGTAGGGTCAGCTCCACTGTCCCTATCCCATCATGCAGGAGTGATGCCTCCAGAAATCCTCTTTCTGCCTGTTTGGCCGGACAGGGCTGAAGTAATTTCCCTCTAAATATAGCTCTGCGCACGTGGTGGAGCCGAGCTCTGCTGGCATAGCAAAGCACAAGCAAAGGGAAAGCCAGATGGCTGATTCATGCTGAAAGGCAGCATGAGGGACTAGATAATACAGGCAATAACTTGGCATAGTTACCAATTTCTTGGATGCCTTGGAGAAGGCATTTTCCTTTCTGTGCCACACTCTCCACTTACCCTTAGCTTTTCAAGTATTTTTCAGGCGGTGATACCTACTTGTCAGGGATTGTATCTCCCAAAAGGAGATAATCACAGCACACAAACTTTAGGCACATTATATATGAGATATTTAATCAAAGAAGGGAAGCAGGCTCATCCTCCTGGAAATCTAAATCATCCATCTCTCTGACTATAGCAAGCCTTGGCCGGTAAGTGTGGTAGTGACTTCACTCATTTGTACCAAATCTCTGCACTGTAGGATCTCCTTGCCATATATAGGAATATGTTTCCCTTAAATCATTTGTGGAAGACAAGGCCATATTTATGCTGGTTTTATGAGGACAGACAGCACCTGATCCAGCAAATAGTTTCATAGGTCAGAGCTATCCCTGTGTGGGTTTGTGGGGGTTTTTTGGGGGAAGGTTGTTCTGGTTTTGCGAGCATGAACCAGCAAGTAGGCAGTTAACAACTCTGGGCTTAGTGCCATTTTTGACTGAGTAGTAACTAAGGTTTTCCCTCTTGTGGAGCCACAGGTCTGACACACAGGTGTTTCTCAGAGCAGATGCTGATATGGGTTTCCTGCTCCTAAACAGAATGAGTGGGTGGATTTGATCTCTGTTTAAGACTCAAAAACTGTGTATTTTATACTTCATTTTCCTCTGACCTTACCTGAGAACTCAGGTACTTCCCAGTCCTTCCTTTTTCCACCCACTCTGCCCGGAGGCGAGTTTCCAGAGTCCCTTCATCCTGCCTGCCAGAAGCAGCAATGGCTTTGTCCCCTGCTCCTCAAGCCAGAGACTCTCTTCAGGTCCAGATGTGCAGATTGCCTGTCCTGTCTATGACTGCAGCTCCATTTCTAGAGCTGAAGCTTCTAGGGATTGCAGCCTAGCAGTACAGCTCTAACTACTCATTTCCTGCACAGTAAGCTAGACTGCTGGTCTGTCCATGGCTGGCTTAGATGTGTGGGGGATAGGGGACAAGAGAGTTGGAGGGGTGCAGTGAGTCCTCACTGGATGTTCATATGTCTCGTGGTTTAATCCTAGCTGGCAGCTAAGCACCACAGGGCTGCTCACTCACCCCTCTCCCCTTCAAGGGCATGTAGAGGAGTGTGGGGAAAAAAACCCTTGTGGGTTGAGATAAAGACAGTTTAATAAGATAAAAAGGAAAATAATGATAACAGTAATAACAATAACAATATTAATAATAAAAACTAGTGATGCACAAATGCAATTGCTCACCACAACAGAAAGAAAAAAACAACAACAACCTGACGCCCAGTCTGTTTCCCAGCAGTGAATCTGCCTCCCAGCTGGCTTCCCCAGTTATGTCTGGAGTATGATGCTCTATGGCAGGAAATATCCCTTTGGCCAGTCTGGGTCAGCTGTCCTGGCTGTGCTCTCCCAGCTTCTGCTGCACCTGGCAGGGCGTGAGAAGCTGAAAAGTCCTTCACCTAATGTAGACACTACAACTACCTAGCAACAACTAAAAACATCAGTCTGTTATCAATATTATTCTTATACTAAATCCAAATCACAGCACTATACCTGCTACTAGAAAGACAATTAACTCTATCTCCACCAAAACCAAGACAATATGATGGAAAGAGGGGGAGATGGCACTCAGACAAGAAAGTTTCTACCTCTGCACTCACGATTTGCCTGGGCTGTTGTGTTGTTTGGGCCAGGTGCCTTGCCACATACAGCTTTGAAACTGCTGCAAGAAAAAGTAAACAGCCAGCTCAACTATCTCCTAGTCAAAGCACACTTAGGAAACTACACTGTGCCACCAAACTGTAGCAAATGGGTTGAATTGTAAAAGTAGGGGGCAGCCTCAAAACACTTTGAAGTCTGTTTTTTTTTTAAACAGGAGAAGTGCATGTATTGGGGGAACAATTGAGAAACCACGAGGAGGATAACAAAAGGCTGAGATATCCTTTTCTGCTAAAACACACACAGGTATTCCTTCCAGTGTTCATGTGGTTCATATTTGCCATGAGCAGAGAAAGTGGAGCCACACTGTGGCACAAGCTTCAGGTGACACAAACACCGTTGCAGGTGACGAATTAAGTGCAAACATTTCAGATTATCACCACCTTTCTTTGCAGCCAAGAAGACACAAGTCATTTGGCAGAAGAACTAAGTGGCACTGTGGTGCTAAACAGCTGAAACCAAAGTGAGACAAAAGGTATGCCTAAAACCCCTGCTAATAATGCATGGTAAGCTGAAGTTGGGATTTATCCTAGGCTGGGGAAAAAGAGTGCAGTTAGCTACTTGCTGAACAGCTACTGGCACCATAGGTGGGACATCAAAGCAACCCCAGCTTCAGGGCTGCAAGGTTTGCAGGCTTGTTATTAAACCGCACAGATTAGATGCACCTCCCAAAAAATTAGGGATAGATTAAAAAAAATAGAACTTCAAAGTCTTGTAAGCTTCTAAATAGAAGCTGCTACCATGACCTGGAAACTTGATTTAGTAACAGGAAAGGTATAGGGGAAAGTGACACAAACCCCAAGCTTACAACAGCCAGTCCAATGTTACAGGGATTTCATCTGTATGGCTACAGGATTGTGCCAATGTGTTCAGGCCATCCCTAGTCAGATCCTTGAGGTCCTTTGGACCCTTCCCATGCCTCTGCGATGGTATGAGTACCAGACGTCTGGTATTTGCTTTGCCAACCTGCAATAGTCCAGATCTAGCTTGCAAAAATATTGTCTTGGAAGAAGGCTAGAATGGCAATGAGTATGCGTTTGCTTTTTGTTAGCTGTGCATTAGGAAGACACGAGGATAGAAACAGGGAGATGCTACAATGAAGCCTCAAGAAAAGAACCGCAAAATCAAGCTGGAAGAGGGTTGGCACAGAGGTAGTTGTGTAGATCTCGTATGTGCTGTGGGTGGAGACAGAAAAACTGTCTTCAAGTGCTCTGGAGTAGGGACCAATGTTGCTGGCTCGCTAGCTGATTAAATGAAACATTGCCTTTCTGCAGGAATGGAGCCTTTGAGAGGTTCCTCTGCTAGCTGCTATAGCTTATTTGACTATATTTAAGCAGAGTCCAGAAGTACAGTTTGCTGGCTTGTCTGGCTGCTGAAGTTAGCCTTTCTGATGACCTCTTGGCATTTTGGACCAGCCCCTCCATGCCCTTTTCCTAACAGCAGGAAGCTGATTACACCATAGGGTATCTCTGCCATCCTCCTTGGAGTCTAAGGAAAATGTAAAAATCTCCTCTGAGGGTTGCGTTCCCCTGACTCCTGGGCACACAAAAATTAGTGGGATTTTAGGCTCCTAAATCCCAAAGAGTTTGAAACCTTGTTTCTCTGTGCAAAAGATTGCCTTGGTTATTTGAAGAGTGTCAGGTTGCCCACCTCCTGCAATCCCTGCAGAAGGAAATAGCTTCAGTATTGCTTGCTTGCTTCATCTGTCATGCTGAGTTAGGAAGGGCTGAGCACAGGGCTTGCCAGGCAGGATCCAGGCTGTGCTCATGCATCCTGCTCTAGCTGCAGCTTTATGGATGAAGCCATTCATTCCCACATCCTGGGCTCCTTTCCGTCTCTTCACCTGTTACTGCCAGGCATCATTCTTTTCATAGTCGACACAACCATGGTGTCACCCAGTCTAGTTTACTAAAACAAACACACCAAGATTAACCCATTTACCTGGTCAGTCTCTGCTGCCCCACCCCTGAACTGATTTGGGGAAAGACGATTTGAGACTGCTGGCAAACACAAAGGAACTTGGGGACAAACTGCCTGTGGGGGTAACCCAATGCCAGCCAGGTCTGGACATGAGCAGAACCTCCCTTCACTCTGAGCTGCCAAAGAGGAGTTTCAAACTGGGAGGTATTGTGGATTCACATCCTCCAGCAAGTTAGCAAGAGGAAGACACGTGAGGGACATGAACCATGAAATATGCAAGTTGTGGGTTGAAATGCTATCATCTTGCTGAGCAGAGCATGTAGAGTGTGCACATCTGGAACATGTGGGAGCTGTGAAGGCTGTAATTATAGGTATATGGCACACCGGGTTACTGCGCTGGCTGCTGAGATGTTGGAGTTGTTTGAGCCTGGACTAACTTTGCTGTGATTCATGGTGTTAATGATGCACTTTCATTGCAGTGAAGGAAGAATCCTATTGTCCTTTCTTCTTTGTTTCAGTATGGTTTTGCTTTACATCTGTTGAATATTATTATTTTGTCTCCAGTTTGTATTAATTTTTGCAAATTGGTCCCTGCAGTGAGAGCCTGTATAAAGGTATTGTGCTGCATCTTCTAAACCTGCCTTAATGTCCCTGTATTTATCCTTTGAAGCTAATAATTAAAAGGGAAAAAATGCTGTCTGTGGATTTCTGTCGTGATGCCAGTTGGGTCCATTTTCTCTCTTGTTGGTAACTATCTGATCTGACTTGCACTCACAACAGACTGTGTTTGGGGGGAAAAAGTGTTGCTGCTTTTATTTCATGTCTGGTCTGATGAGAATAGTAATGAGGATGGCAAAGCAGTTGCATCCCCAGCTAGCCGGCTACAAAGCCGGCAGGCTGAGTCCTCGATGTACTGTCAATTCCATGTGTTCTGTAGGCAATTAACATTGATGTTGAAATAATTAATGATAAGAAAACGTCAAAGGGTTCAGGTGCTTCAGTTCAGATGAGCACCAGAAGCTCAGATTGTTATCCAGGCTTGTCTAGGAGCTGTCTGAGTGGATCTTATAATCAGCTTTTTCATGCTGCAAATCACAAAAAGGCTGGGACTTCCACCCCAAATTTTACGTGTTCAGACCTCTAAAAGGCTCTAGGAGACATTTTTATGGTGAATGAGCATTTCTCTTCTATCTAATATGAACTGTTTTGTAAGTATCTCAGCAAAAGACTTATCATTGTTCTATTTTAGAGATGCGCTGCATGGGTTTATTTACAATAGGTTATCAGTCACAAGTTCTGAAATTTTAAGGCAATGATTAAATTCTTTTTAGAGTAATCTCTGGAGTAGGCAAAAATACAGGGGAGGAAGTTGGCAGTAATGCCACAAGTAGAACTTACTATCCAAGGCAGCACCTTGAATTCCCTATTTCATACCCTGAAGACAGATTCAGCCTATATATTTTCTGGAATTATGGCTATTGAGCCTGCCTTGATAGTAACTGCATTTCTTTGGATGGATCAAAGAAACACCTGCAACTAAAATGTCCAGAGAAAACAAGCATATATCACTGAAAACAAAACACCACCACCACACACACACCAAAAAAACCCCAAAACAAACCAAAAAAACACACAAAAAAACCCCAAAACCAAACCAAACAAACAAACAAAACTCCACACCCCCACCAAAACAAAACAAAACCCCCAACATTGGTTACAAGTCTGGCCTGGCTTGATCGCACCAACTGTTAGGTCCTTCGGTCCTTCTAGAGTCAAATATGGAGTGGCCATGGTCAGTGCTGGAGCTAGATGGACTGATTGCCACTTTGCTACCTCCAGCTGCAGGGCTTAGAGAACTGCTGGCCCTTGTAATGTCCCATCTGCCACAGGCTCACATGGCTTGCAGGACTTGCATGATGGAGGACTTAGGAGACTCTAAAACTGGAGAACAAATTTGTGTGCATCTACTTATATTTAGCCTGACAAGTGTGTTTAATTGCTTCAGATTGGAGGTACTTGAAAAAATTAAGTGGGATGTCTAATATACTTCTCCAGCACTGCTCCTTTGCACCTTGCTTTGTTGGACTACATCTGATTATATGTGCAGCAGTGTTTTAGGTCTTGTCCTACAATCATAAATATCTATTTTTCCTATAGAGGAATGCAAGTCACTGTGTTAATGACTGAACTGCCTGTCAAACACAAAAAGGGGTGAAAACCAGAAATGAACAGCATGAGGGTCATTTAAGGAAAGCACACCAAAGTGTGTGGAGTGTGGCACAGAAATGCTACTGGTAGGCCACAATGCTGATTTTCTTCCTGCACATCTGTCCTCAGAATATTAGGTGTATGCTACTACATGTGTGCTTTAAAAAGTTTTTTACCGACAAGAATAGTTAAGTTTTAAAATAAAAAATATGAACCAAAGACAATGAAAGTAGTCAATGTTTTATTATCTAAAGAGAACTTTGATGTAGAAAAATTGCATACAACCCAAATCATCTAATAAAATCACCTCATCTGTGGCCTACTTGATTTCAAAGGCCTTTGAGTAGACTTTCACAAAGAAAGTTTTAAAAGTTCTTGCATTATAGGTAGCATTGAAAAAATCATGACTTATTTATTTTTTAATGACTACACATACCCCTTGCCTCTTCCCAAGGTAACAAACCAAACATCTGGCTTTTAGGTTCAGTGATGCTTGGATCATGATCAAAGGGAAAGGTTGCCAATTAACCCCCCATGATCTCTCCACCATGTGTGTTTGATGCCATCTTTTTTCCATTTGATTTATTTCATCTGAGCTTAATATTAAATCCCTTACCAAACTCAGACTAGCCATGGCTTTACCATTGCTCTGACAGCACATCAAAGTTCCAGAGGACCCAGAAGGTTGAATTAGCCACTGTCTGAGTCTTCACTGAGCTGCTCTGAGAGAGATGTATCTGTGTAAGGAATAAAGGGAATAGATGATATCTCTGCTCTGAAACTTTCAGAAAAGTTAAGTGGGTATAAGGTAACACTGAGCTAAATTTAAACAGGAAGTACTGTGCAGAGTGAGTTACAATAAAGAGGGGTTGTATATAGAAAAATTGCTAGAAAATAAGTAGCAACAAAGATCTAGAATAACTCGGAGTAATTTCAGTATATATTTCAGAAAAATGGGACACATTATATTGCAAAAGGTAATATACTTGCTATTTGTATTAAAATAACAACTTTAGAAAAGTAGGGAGGAGTCACAAGGCACTGTAAAAACTACTCTTTATTGTCATTGCTATTATGATCATTATTTACCTTTAAAGCAAAGGGTAAACATTTTCTTAAGTGTGTCTCAGTGAGCTAAGTTACCGCCAAGAGCATGCAGCATTGCAGAAAACATGTAGCTGATGCTTGAGAGGAAGAGGGGAGCAGTTTACATAGAAAGAAAAAAAGAATTTAGCCCTCGGGGACTCAAAGACTCTACCTGTGTATAAGACTGGCTTGACCTCACTAGCCCAATAGAAGAACTGTACCACAATGGTGCACCTTCAGCTAACCTCAACTCCAAGGATGAGTTATTTGCTGTTACAAGGCCACTCAGACTGCCCACTGAGGTGTGAGGAGCGCAAGTCAGAGATAAACAAGCTTGATTTGGTCCCATGCCATTCTCATTCCAATCCTGACAATAGCCAGTGGGCTGGGCAGAGCTTTGCTGTCATTATCTGGGGCAACTCTCCACACGTCCTCTGGGAAGACAGGTACAGTCAAATGCTCTGATGCCTGTCTATTTTGTATGATAAAGGGTGATGTGGCACAAAATCTTGGGTTTAGTGGTTGAAATTAGGATTATATCACAAGGGTTGATCATAAGTCAAGGAAGACTGGTCCTAATCTTTGGACCTGTGCCATGCATCGCTAGATGCTTTTTCAGTTTCTCCTTCAAATACAACTGCCATCTCCTAGTGAGCCAATTCATATTTTTTCCATTCAAGAGATCTCAGGGAGTATTTCAGAAATGCAGTGCAGTCTCCACATGAGAAGAAAAGAGTAAAGGAGGGAGCTGTGTTTTGCTGAAAGGACGAACCAAGTTGTGGAGGTGAGGAAATCCTTTGGGACCTTGAGTAGGTAGGTGCTATATAGGATGGGAAGAATTATCTGTACAGCAGTGTAGATTTATTGACCGTTCCTTACAAAGGCAATTGTATAAAATAATAAAGCATGATACAGTGGCATTGGAAGGATATCTCTGAAAAAAGAAAAAAAAAAGACTTGTGTTTGAAAAGGAAGGATAAAGTCAGAAGAGAATAATAAAAAATATAGACCCAAATGTGGTCACTCTTACAGCAATGGTCTGATGGAGAAAGACCACCTACTATAAGAAGTATTGCATATGTTAGGTGATAGTTATGTTGCTTAAGGAGGTGACTGAGATCAGAGCTTGGACCCATGTTTCATTCTCATGCCTTGTATTTGAGTTGTGCTGTGTGGCCAGGTATGAAGGCTGTTGTGAAGAGGGAGGAGATCAGCTGCCTCTGTATGCTGGATGGGGCAAGGAGTGACAGTTGTAAATTGCTACAAGAGGAATTCAGGTTAGGCACCAAGAAAACATTTCCAACAGCTGGCTAGTACTGCCCTGGACTTGAACCATCTGCAGAAGTCTTGGATTTTGCAGCCTGAGGTCTTGCTTCACTTAAGTATAGTTAAGCACATGTGTAAACCTAAGTATGTAAATTACCCAACTTGTTTTCAGTGTGTAATGAATCTAAGAATGTTTATTACCAACAGCTTTTGAATTCTGGGCATTTACTGACATAGTTGCTGTCAAACTTAGGCTTGTGAGGGAGCATGGAAAGGCAAATGCTGAGATAGAAAGGTATTGTTTTTCAGCAGCTGATCAGTATTATGGGCCAGCAATGGCCAATATTATATCAGTACTTAGTTAAAAACAAAACAAAACCCCAAAACTCCTAAAACACACTTATGATACTCATCAACATCCAAAACACAAGTCTGGTGTAGGAATGTGCAGAGAAGATGCATACGGATTTTTGAACTCACATCTCTGCCATTTGGAGCTTAGTTTTCCCCTAATATGCTTATTACATACCAGCAAAACTGTTCTGGTTCCTTTCCTTGAACAAGATATTGAAAAAAAAAAAACTTTTTCTCTGTACTCTCAGATTATGTTCAGCTGTACAGCTGGTTTTACATTTTTGTTGTAACACACTAACTTTTACCTAGATCACCATCTTCCTCTTTAAAAAACCCTTCCTTTCCTCTGCTTTATTTATATTGCCTCTTGGGTCACATGGATTAATATTTCTCTCAAAACATCCTGTTAACAATAAGTATCTCCACATAGTTTAGCTTTGGACAAACCAACTGCCATAGGCGGATCATCAAGTTTTGTTCCAGAAAGGTGTCAGAAGTCTTGTGCTATTTAATGGTGAAATTAATTTGCTCTTTGTCAACCATTTTGGGGCCAGATTAATTTGTCTTTTACAGTGGAGTGTTAAAATGATGGATCCAAATAGACCTAGTATCATCCACTGACCCCCTTTCAAAACATAGGGCAGAAAAATTCATTCTGCTGGTCTTGTCAGTGAACCTGGCAACTTTTCTTTACCTAAAACATGATTTTCATGAAGATCAATAGCCCTGATTATATGAATTTAAAAAGAGATAAGTCATAGGGTCTTTTTCTGGTGTGTCTTCTGCTTACTGGTTCTTGCCATTAAAAATCTTCTGCTTTACTCTTAGTTGACCTTTTCCAGCTTTGATTTCAACCATGAGTACTCTTACTGCTTTGTCTTTGAATTGTTGTTTGGTCCTTGTTACTCCTCGAGGAGCATAGGGCTGCAACAACACTATGCCACCGAACCCAGTGGGATAGTGTTGTTGCAATTTCTGTAACAGATTTTGTTTTTTACATGATTGGGTTGTTAGCCCAAAACAAAACCCCCAACCTGGAGGGCCAGGGTGCAACATTTTAGTCTGGCCTGACAAGGCATGCAAGCCACCACACCACGACAAGGTAAGTTGCACCAACTAGTGGTGGTTGTCTTTGAATTAAGGGGGGGAAAAAAAACAAAAAGAAAAGTTGATTGCCCAAAGGCCATTCCCAGTCTTTCAACAAAACCAAGCTACCCTGAAATGGTAAGAGAGGTATGAACCCCAGTTAGACACCTGCAGCACCTCCAGTGCACCTCTCCCCCAACTTTCACATAGGCTGGGAAGCACAGGAACCCATGGGAAGGCTTTCAGAAATTACGAGAGGTTTAAGTTACTCTCAGTTATTCCCTTTGCTATTTTCACCTCTGGATCTGAGCAGGCAAAAAGAAAGGCAGCTGTGGAAAATGGAATGGGCATCGATGCTAGGTAGAGGCACAGCAATGGCACTGAGCACTTAAAAAATGTGGGAGTTGTCCTGCATAGCTAGACAGACTATTTTCCTGTGAATTAAACTTTGAAGGCAGTATTAAAGTTGGTTACAGAAATACAGACACTTAGAGCTCAGTTTTCAAAATCAGGTTCTTAATTCAGCAATTAAACACCTGCACACTGATTAGTTATTCAGAAAGCCTGTTGGCACTTACATCTTTCAGTGGGTGTCAAGTGCCAATTTTAGGTCTAAGTGCAGATGTAGGTGCATGAACAGAGGGTTTCAGGCTTGGAAACCAGGCACTTAACAACAACAGGTTCCTCTGCCTTTGACTCCTCTGCACTGCACAGCAAAATCAGCTGAGCATAAATGGGGAGAAGGCAAGGAATAAGGAGCACGAACCAGCTAATAGCTGCTGTTATGAAACTGTCAGATGATGACTTGCTGCCTGACAAGGAAAATACTGTTCTGCTGAACAGGGCAGCAGGCTCTTCAGCTCCAAATTTATGACATTGTCTTGCTTTGCTTCCTTTTGGTTTCTGAACTATTTTCCAGTGCCTTCACCTGCAGAGCGAGCATGTCATTTAACAGAGTATGGCACCTTCTGAACCCAAAGACGTTGGCCGCTGTTTGACACCCTTCTTCTCCCATGGGGTAGAAGCAGTGTGTTAAAAGGCACAAATGTACTTTAACTACCAAAGGAGAGAACAAAAAACCTGAACACTGCAGTCTGAAGGAACAGAGGGAAAGAGTGTAAGAAAAGACAGGCTGCAAAATGAGACGTTGAAGGCAGCAGGGCAAACACAGCTCCTGTCATCAGGTTTCTCCCTGATCTGGGGACAGATGGCCTACCATTTCTAGTTTGTGCTTCAAGATCCCCTAGGAGATGTGATCATGTATTTTCTTTAAATCCAGGCTGACACGCCGATAGTGTGAGCTACGTATATTACAGAATCAAGGTATGGATATATGCCTTATTCAGTTTAAACCTAAAAAGAAAGGCAGCCTTGTCAGCCTCGCACTAATATCTGCTGGAACATTTCTTGGGTGAAGGAAAGAAATCAGTTTTGGGTTGTGAAAGGGGGATCTGTATTTCTACACATACCCAGCCAGATGCTGACTGAGAAATAGCAGAAATATTTACAGTATGTTAAGGCTCAGGGCTGGGACAAAATGCCATAAACACATTTGTGCGGGACCTCTTACAGGGGGCAAAAGAAAAACCATGAAACAAAAGAGCTCAACCTGCTACTAACAGACAGTAAATGATGATAGCTCCTCTCCATAGAAAATTCAGCTCTTTTGAAACAAAAACCCTCTTCTCAAACCAGAGCAGGGTTCCTTATTGGGATGAACAAAAAGCTGGGTTTTGTGCCTGAAAAGCCAAAATTCCTGCAGTCTCAAAGGGGAGAGGAAGCACTCTGGCAGTGCACTGTCAAAAGTGGTGAGACTCCAACCTCTTGCTCCCCATGGGTGGGAAGCTATCAAATGGGCTTCCTGCTATCAAAGGGAGTGACACTGCCTCCCAAATAGCAAAGCGTCGCAGGCCGAAATGGCATTTTGGGAAGCTGCCTGGTTTAGCCCTGGCCTCAGCAGAGATGGTTCAGCAGTGGTGTGCTGGGAACACTGCAGCATCAAGAAGAAAATGCTGCTTGGGCACTGCGGGCAGCTGCAGCTCCAGCAGCATCAAGCCTTGCCACCTCTTCTGAGGATTCCAAAGGTGAAGTCTGTTGTCCTGTAGGGTCAAGATTCAGAGTTTTAATAGCTGATATTCATCAGTCTGTCATCAGCATTTATGAAAGCAACACCTAGCATGCAGAACCAGTCTATGCCAGAGCCAGTAGACCTATGTTTTTGTTTATCAATTGTTTTTCTCTTGCAGTGGGGGAGAAATTAAACAGGAGGACATCTTTACCTCTCCTTTGCTGTTCATTTGCTTACTATTCCCTACCCTCTTGTCTGTTCCTCACTTCTGCTTTGAGTCTTGACACTAGCTGCTTGGAAGAAGAGTGTGTGACATGGACAACAAGCACCCAAAGTTGATGGGGATCAAAATCCTGTTCTCAGCAAATATGTGGGGAGCAACCACAGCCAGCTGGATTGATGGAAAGAGGTCTATGATTATTATCAGTATCTTAACAATGCCAAAAATGGTGTTGCAAACAATAGAGCCCCAACGTGTCTGACACTGCTACGTATCTGTTGTGCCAGCACTCCCTCTATTCAGAGAGTTTGTGCTCAAAGCATGAAAGAGTGAGAGAGGAGATGAATTAACTTCTGAGGAATCACCACAGGGTTAGAGCATTTGTTTGTATTTGAATACAGATCTCCTTTCTCCAAATTGCGTAAGTTATCCTAGAAAAAGCATCACCTCCTTGTCCTGTATCATCCTGGTGCTGCTGAGCCTTGAGTAGATGCCCTTTCATTTGGGGCTGTTGGTGCAACAAAACTTTAATGATTTAGTTGCAGGGAATTAAAAAAAAAAAAGGGGGGGGGGGGGGGTCG
>VXBL01000753.1:172429-184354 GCA_013400195.1 Aramus guarauna | reverse complement strand
CTCAGTTCTTAGACTGCTTGTTAAATCCTACCATAGCTAAATAACATCTGGCTTTCTATAAATAGAGCAAGCCAGTCATTAACAGTGGGACTATTCACTGTTTACAGAGCTGCATTTGAAAAGAACCGAAATGCAAAGTATTCATTGAAGTCTGCAGAGCATCTGCCTGCAATAGACTTTTGATAAGCCCATCCTTACACTCCCGTCATCTTCATATTCCAGTATTCCAATATCTTGTGTATGACTAGCTGTCTTATTTTCCAGAGTCACAGACATGTTACTGATGCAGGCAACATGGGAGTTTCTAACGTGCACAGAAATTTCTTGTGTTCAGAACAACAACCTCAGACCCCTGTTTCTATTTATATATGTGCAGACAGTCCATCAGACCCAATCAGCCTTTTATCCAGGTAAAGCCCTTTGCTGGATCAGGACAGATAAACACAAGTTGTGCATTACATCAGGGATTTCTTAGAAACATCTTAGTTGTCATTACACAGCAAATCTCAGCCTCTCAGTTCTGCGTGGAGAAAGTCAAGATGAGGTCTGTGTGCAAAAGCAAGGATCTCCATCCGCTGAGGCAGAGCATGTTTATTATTATAAGATATTACAAGATCCATGACACACAGTTAAGCCACTAACACTGCAGTCCCTCCAGGAGTGGGCTGCCCAGCCAGACCATTGCAAATAGGTATTTCAAAGCAGGCTTTTTTGCACACGCTGGAAGTAATGAAGCCTGGTTCCCACTGCCTTTTTCCTGGGCAGATATGGTGATGCTTAATAAAGCTCATTAGATATTTCCCCAGGGACTAAGGAGAGAGGAATTTTTCCCTACCTACAGCCCAACTCTCACACACACATAGGATCTAAGTGCCTGTGAGAGATCCATCCGTTGTGTTTAGATAAAAATTGCCAGAGAAGTTAAAAAGCAGCGTTTGGGTGGAAAGGCAAGGGTACGCAGAGCAAGATCCCATAAGTATCCCTTGCAGAGAAAAATCAGACTGGAAGGGGACGTTTGCAGCCAATGATAGAAGTGCCAGGCACCAAGGCACTGTTCCTGTGCAGTGAATATAAGCACTGGTTTCTCTCTCAGCGGGGCTACTACATTAATGATATTTCCCAGCAGGATGCTCCACAGGAGGTGGTACAGGAGGGCCGGAGCAATTGCTTTTTGCTGTGAGAAATGCCAGAGCGCTGGCGAGGCTCCTGGCTGCTCTTGCGAAGGTATGTTCAACTGTGTCGAGATGAGCAGCCTCCAGCACGTGTTGTAATTATGGTTAGAAAATGGTATTCAAGGCACTTGAAAAGCTGTTTCTAGCTGTTTCGTCTTCATTGTGAATAGACACAGGGATGGATCCTTGCACCTGTTTCTTCCTGCTTCGTGTTGCTCCCACCAGTCTGACCACCTCTGCTGTAACACTAGTGGCAGGAGTGAGGGTGGGTGCCTCCCAGGAGCCTTTCTGAAAGAGCAGGAATTGCTTTGCAAGGTGTCAGGGAGTGGGTAGGCATGAGCTCTGCTGCACCAAACTACTGAAGCACAGGAAGAATCTGAGGCTCCGGTTTTTTAGCTGGATTTTTTTTTTTTTTTTTTTTTTTTTTTTTTTTTAGTTCTATACTGCATCCATGGTTTCTGAACATATTCCATATGACAACAATTAGTAATTCTAATTAAGTCCATTAATTAAATATCCTTCAGGACTGTGCTGTCTCCAGGCCACAGTTTTCAGTATCACAATGATAGTGTAAGGCAGAAAAATGCCTCTTTTCTGGTGGAAGCCGCTAGTGATGTGTTTTCTGATGGTATGGACTGGCCACGTGGGGAACTGGGAAGAATACAATCACGAAGTACATCTCCCAGGTAGTATTGTGGCAGCATTGCCAGTCCATACACAAACTCCACAATACATACAGCCTGAAAACTTTTCAGGCTTTCAAGAAAAAGTTGCTTAGAAACACTCCTCAGCAGAAATGAAAACAAACAAAAAAAAAATTCAAAAGGAAAAAATAACATGGATTATACTCATTCACAAAATCTGCACAACAGATCTCCTGGGCACAGTATGTTCATGGGGTGGGAGCTGTAGATATTATGCTGCTTGAATCATTGCTTTTGCTACTTTTCCTTAATCAGCACCTCTCTTCTGTATTGTAGCTTGATGGAAACATCACTGAAGATGATGAGAAACATCCTACGCGCTTCAGGTCAGCAGCCTCCAAAGTGCCTACCGGTTGGATGTCTCATCTCAGGCAAGTCTGGGGGGTTTTACTGCACATGTTGATAGGTATCAGGAAGATCCCATACATTGCTTTCTTCCTGGGACACCTAGTGCAGCGGTGTTAAGCGAGTACATCCTCCTGCTGCGTATCGGTCCAACAAGGAAGAAGTTGGACAACTCTGAGTGGCCCCGGTCAGAGATAGGGCATCTTATTTTTCAACCTGTGCTTGCCCTTGGCTATATTGTGGACCATGATATGATGGAAAATGTGTCCATGAACTGAGCTTGTATAGGCTGTGCTCTCCTCTCACACTGTGTTCAAGCAGGCAGATGTGGTGAGGGCTGAATGCTTTGAAACTCAGCTCAGTAGCAGCAAGTGCTATAAAATATGCACTACTTAAATGTTGTCAGTAAATCAAGGAAAGCTGTCAGAAATCAGTGTAACTTTTGATGTTTAAAACAGTAATGGTAGAAGTTATTGCAGTTTTATGCATTTGAGAGGATGTTTTGCCTTTATTTTAATTTATTTATTGATTTATTTCACTGCCAGCGTGCTCTATTATGGGAAGTTTATGTCATCTTTAAAGTTAAACATGCTAAGGAAGATATATTTTAAATTAAACAGAAAATTGGCATACAATGATAAAAAACAGTAACTAAGGGTGTTTATGATGAGCTGCCTTCAGCCTGTGGGTTTATGTACATACAACATGCAAGCAAAACGTCTTGTTGAAACCTTCATGCCATACATCTAGCCCAGAGGGCAAGAGACAAGAAATTGCCAAATTAGGAAAGAGGCTTTTTGCTTCCTCAGATTAGAAGGAAAAACAATCTGAATTTGAGTTCTACGCACCATTTTCTTTAAGGAAGGGGAGTTCACCATGCATTTTTAGGCCTGGAAGAGACCTTCACACCCCATCTCCAGTCTGATCTTCAACTTAAGACAGATTGTGGAGACTTTGGTGTTGAGTTTATTTTATTGTTTTCAGAAGTCACTGAAGGATTTAAGGAGCACAGGTCCCACCTGAAGAGAACAATATCCTGAGGCAGCAACTGAGATGTAAATGTGCACAAAGACCCAAAGCCACAGCCCTGACACCCATTGTCTCCACCAGCAAACCCATGCTGTTAAAATCAGGGCAGCAGCCACAACTTGCTCCTCTCCATGCACCAACACTCAACGCCAGCCAAAATACACTCCCCAAAGCACCTGCATGCTAAATCCCCAGGAAAGTACGGCTGTGTTATTTCTTTTCCAGAGATCGGTGGGACACTCCCAGCCCAGCTGATTTAAATCTTTGGCTGAGGTATTAGCACAGAGCAGGAGCAGAATGAAATAAAGCATACAGGGGAGAGAACTGCATGCCTGGTCTCCTGTGTGTTGGGGAAGTATCTCCTGGGGGCAGAGGGGGACATCCCAGTGTTACACAGTTTACTGTGGCCAGCTGGCATGCAAAAATTGCACACATTTGCAGGACAAGACAAAAAACTTCCCTCTCCTTTTCTGAGAGCTCCTTCCCCTCCACAAAGCATAGCACTGCTGTCTTACCCCTATAGAGGGATGTAGCCACTCCATAGGGATATGCATCCGCAAACCCCTCTGATAGCACCATTGCCTGTATGTAACTAATATGGGATAAAACTGACTAAATGCTGGACATCTTCTTGATCTTAATAAATCCCTTTAAAACAGGGAAGCCCAAAAATATATTTGGTATAGGAATATATTGCAGGAAATACTCTTCAGTCTGAATTTAAAACATGGCCTGGTAGAAAGGCTATTATTTTACTGCTGGAATAAGGTCTGGAATGACTTTAAAGTGCATTTTATCTGGTCTTTCTATGATATAAACTTTTAATTAGTCATAATCAATGTAAGTGGGGAGAAGTGTGTCAGAGCACCACTATGTAAAATGAGAGTTACATCCCTGACCTATGCCAGCCTTAGGGAGGAGGTGACAGTGGCTGGTAAATGTAGGTCTTGTAATATGAAATAGCAAATTAAGTGATTAGTAATTACTGTTGCTAATAAAATACACCCTGAAATTGATACTTTATTGTGTTAATAAATTTTTGACTAGCTTTCCTCTGTAAATATTATAGCTTTACCATCTTGAGAGGCTTTTACAGCCATAAAAAAGCAGGCTGAACATGATGTTGGGTCCCACCCTAGAAGGAGGAGAACAATTCTGCCCAGGCAATCAGTTCCTCTATTAAAGCCTGAATCCATTGCTTCATTCATCAAGCAAACACTTGCTGCAATGCAAAGCTGGCACTAAACTGATGGGATCGTACTACATTACTGGTGTGTGAGCCCTAACTGCCAGAGAAAAGACTCTGTTTAGCTTCAGAAGTGCTTGGACGTGGCCAAAACAGTAGGAACCATCTCCCTTAATATTAGCCATCTAATAATACTCTAGCCCCTGGGCATTTAGGTTCCCTCCATGGTTAATGCAAAGTGCAAGGCACCTCTACAGAGTAATTGGATCATAGCCAAATATATGTAGTATATCAACAGGGGCAAAATTTGAACTTGGAAATAGATGGCTTTGGGTAATACATGGAGTGTGACTGACCCGTTCAGGTCCCTCCCTCTTCCCTTGTTTGCTGACTTGTTTTTCACTTGCAGCAGGAATCAGAGGTAATCCATCCATAGTACAGTCATCATATAATGGACAGACTCTTTTTGGGCCAAGTACTTAAAGAAAATGCTCAAAGAAACATAAGAAGGTATTCCTATTTTATTTTTATAGAGCTGTGCCTCCTCAAAACCCTTAGATCCTCCTGCAGAAAACCAGGATCCTGGTGAGGTATACACTAGCTTAAACCACAAGCCTCTATATGTGTATGAGTATGTATTTAAAACAAATTTTGGAGGAAAATGAGCCATCATTCCATTTGCGGTCCTTGTTAGCTTTGCAAAGAGAAATTGTAGGGCCTGCATTATGCACTACACAAACAAGGGATGGAGGGCAAAGAGTGAAATCGGGTGTGAAGGCACCTGCCCAGCATCATGGAGCAAGGCACAGCAGTGCCGCAGGGAAAATACAGTGGAGGTGGAGGGGAGGAAAAGCAACTTGAAGGAAACTCAATGAGAAAATATCCCCCCTCCTTTTTTTTGCCTTTTTTTCTTTTTTTTCTTTTTTTTCTTTTTTTTCTTTTTTTTTTTTTTCTTTTTTTTCTTTTTCTGAACCTAGAGCTACCTGGTGTCGTGTTAGGCACTTTTCCAAATGAGTGTTGTTATAAATAGCGCTGTGCCTTGCAGCCTTCACATATGACTGACTATGTCTGCCTGCAGACAGCAAAGTGTGTCTCCATTTATCGCCTCACTTTCTTACCTTGGTTCATCACCTTAATTTGCCACTGTTACCTGGGAGCTGTCAGCTTCCAATTATAGTCACATTTGCAATGCCGATAGAAAACATCAGGCCCTGGTTTTCAAAGATTTGGGGTCTATTCTTTCCTGAACAAGTGTTCTCCCTACAGTCCACTCAACAGCTTGTTTCTGATATTGTGATCTTTTTCACAGATGTGGTTTGAACTATTTAATGCTATACTGTAGTGTAACCTATGTGGAACCAATGCAGTTCCCACTAAAAGTGTTACATACAGTTACTGGAGTTCCCAGGTGCTACTCTGAACGTTTTATGCATTTATACAAATAAAACTACCTTTAAAATTGGATCAAAGTTTTCTTTAATGCTTTTCTCTAAAAAAAAATTGATCAGAGATTTTTGCAGGTATAAGCCGCTCATTGTACAGCGGCTCGGTGAGTGCCACACTGAAATGGAGACAGATGTGGGAAGAAATCATGGAGAAGTCATGCTGGTGGTGAGGTGGGCTGGAGAAGAGCATATGGGAGATGCTGTTGCTGAGGAGGGCAAGTACAAATCTTTCCGTACAGATGAGCTGCCCTTCTGCCACCTGCCCTTCCTATGCTGTCCAGACACTGCAGGACTTGAGACCAGGAAGATCTTTCAGTTCCCTGTTCCTAAACTCAGTCTTTCTGCCCCCTCAACCAGCTTCTAAATAAGAATGAGCAAGGGAAGAGAGAGACATCATTGATGGAGAGCAGCTTCTCAAAGGCACTCAGCATCGCAGGCTGTAGAAAGGCTGATGAAGCATCTTGGGGGTGCTCTGGAGAACAAAGATACCCCTGGGGAGAGCAATTGTGGGATGTCAGAGGCAGTTTGTATGGTTCAAGCTGGCTGAAGAGGGATCTCAGGGCTGATCCTCACATTCCCTGGTGTTGGAACACTGTGTCACCCTTTGTGGCCCCAGGACATCAATCAACTAGGGTAGCTCCAATATATGAGCTTCTGCATATGAATGATTGTTTGGCTGTTTTGGGTTTTTTTTTCTTTTTCAAAGTGCCAAGTAGAAAATGAAGCTAAAGGAGAGACCAAGGGACACCCAGATGTCAGCACAGGACATGTAAAACGAGCTGCCTGAAATTCATAGCCAGCTCAACAAAAATCCTGCTGGTAATGAAGATGAGAGAAACAGACTCAATTTCCCATTCAAATATATGACAGTGGATAGAAATGAAGTCTCTCTCATGTTACTCCTCATCTCAGCTGCTGATGCTGCCCGCTGACAACAGATGCCACAGTTAGAAGGACACAGCCCAGGAAGGGAGGCTGGTGCATCTACCACCTCCTGCTTTGTGTCTTTTCAAGCTGCAGTCATTCCTCTTTTTTGTAGTTAGTGGCCAGCAGAACAAAGCGCTTCCTCTCCACTCTGTGTGGACACCTTCCTGAAGACTGAAAGCCACTGCTGGTGCCTGGAAGGATACAAAAGCAACAGGAAATAAATGCCTTATCCCAGGAACAGAGCTACTAGAGAGCGCTGGTCTTATCCTGGAGTAGAGCATCACTAATCTGGGAGAAGTTGCCCTGGCCATGTCAGGGGCAGCCTGGAGTCTCTGCTGGGTCCTGCTTCTTGCACCTTCATTTCCCCTATTAGCAGCAAGTTTGGAAAGGGACCTCAGTTTACATCCTTGGACCAGAGGCCATGACCCATTACTGCTTCACGTTAAATAGAATTTCTTTGAGTACTTAAATAGGGACAAGTCACAGGAAACTGTATAGCGTTCTATCCTGCTAGGATCTAAATGCAAATAGATTCTGCTTTTTAATCTCAAGATCACCTTTAAAATACCGTTTAAAGGGAAAGTATGTCCTTTTTCAAAGGAATTAAGCTTTTTGTGGTATAAGAATTGGAGAAGAAAGCAGGAAGGGATTGGTGGGACTATGTGGTCCAGAAGTCATCTACTCCAGGCAGTTCCCTGTTGTAGTTAATACAGTTAGATTAAAACTAGTTTATTGTTTTAGTCCACTAGTCATCATAGACTATTGCTCTCAGCCCTGAGGACTCATCCTTTTGGATGCACTGAGGAGCTACAGCAGCATGTCTCCATCCCTATGAGGACAGTGACCTGTTATTCCCAAGCAAGGTGGGCCAGGTAGCAGTCAGAGTGTACTGCAGGATGGATTTCAGCATGGGCAGGACTACATAAGCATGTCACAGCCCCATTGTCCAAGCACAACACTGCCATCCTTGGAGTTTCATGAGCAGATGCGGATAAGGACCCAAGACACTTTTTCAACATGCAGAAAAGACTAGTCTCATCTTTTTATTTCTCCATTGTGAAACACAATGAGAGAAGTTGAGGTGCCTTCCTTGGGGCACTGGATCCCTAAGATAAAAGAAAAGACTCTGCAGAGGGTGGGACCAACCCACCTCCATTTGTTTTTTTTAAGAGGAATATTTTCCTCTGTGGTGAGGCTGGGGCTGTCACAGGCTGCACCACATACATATTTGCTGTTTCCCATCTAAATGTCATGCAGCATGGATAAATAACAAGCAGAGACACCTGTGCCTGCACTTCAGTTGATTATTTTCCTAATTATATGAGATATTTAGATGGGCCAAAACATACTAAAACAACCACTTAACAGGAAGCTGGTTAGACTTAGCGTGTGACTGACTTGCTAATAAAATCGCTATGCACTTAGTACATGTGGAAGACCCGAAAGCACCTACTAGATTTTGAGCCTGATCCTCTTTTCCCTTACACCGATGCAAATCAGGAATGACCCCTATCACTCAGTGCCCATGTATAGCCACACACATGAAGGCTAGAAGGACGTAAGTCGTTAGAGATGGATAGGAAGACTAGTTGTAGGTGAAATACCCTAGACAGCTTAGGTCATCAGGCTGCAAAAAGCTGGCAATAAGGAGTGTAGCTCTTGGGACTTCCTAAGGTATTGCTGCCCAGTACTTGAATCTGACTACCTGTGAGTTTGGCAGTTGGATGAAGGGCACAGCACAAGGAAAGAACAAAGCAGTTTCGAAGCAAAATGCCTTAAAAAAGTGTTTTCATGTTACCTGGCAGGATGAGGTACTGTGCCTTTCTTTATGAGCCATGGAAACAAGATAAAAATAAACTATGAATGCAGCACTCTCAAATTGTTGGAAGCTGCAAAATGCAAACAAACATGCAGAACTGGGAGAAATAAAATATCACAAATATGTGTGAAAGAACAGTTTCCTAAGGCAACTTTGTTCTTGCCCGTGCACAATGAATTGCTGTCCTTTCCAAGAGAGATGATGAGGAAGTGAGAGCACAAGAGAGACTATTACAGAGACTACAAATGGGGATGGAGGAACACAGATCATGCAGAAGGGATTTATTATACTTACCAGCAATTTGGTGGGGGGAAGAAACGATTCTGGGAAGTATGTGCTTTGTCATGATTTCTACACATGCTTCTACCCATGTTGCTGAGCATCCTGTCGTGCCAAGGTGCTTGCGTTGTCTTACAGTCCTTTATGACTCATGTCTGCAATACACAGGTTTTATGTTCAGAAGAGCCATGAGATCTAATGAGAACTTTTCCCATCTCCAGCATGGTGTGATTGTCTATTGGAAGAGAATCAGTCAGGTATGAAATGAATGAATGACATAAACAACTCTTTTAACAGGCTTTTCCAGTTCTTCCCATGAGACTTCCCATCTTCCTGTGCCTGCTCTCCTCACTTGTCCCATTGTAAAAAGGTTGATCTCAAAAGAGGAAACACCATTTTGAAAGACTTCTGAAACCATAACTGACTGGCAGGGAGACAATTTAATAGTGGGAGATGAAACTGGGACACTGGAGATAAGAAATTAATAGGGGAGTTAGTCACATATACAAAACAGCACCGAGACAGACAGATCTAAAACAGCTCTTTGATTTCCTGCACAGCTTACTGTAGTGAATAACACCTTTTCTGAACATCAGCAAGAATACCTCCATGACCAAAGCCTACTGATGACCATCTCAAATGTAGGTTGCCACTGGCTTGCAGGCTATGTGATCTAGCTGGTTGGAGCTGGAAAGAAATGGTGCTTATATATTCGTGCCACTGAATTGTAGAGAACTCCAATATGTTGAAGCCCAGAAGATCAGTGTCAGAGGAAAATAAAAAATATAAAATGTATAATTATTTCACAGGAGAATTCTAATATTGTTACCCTGCTGTCTTCTTTTTAAAATATGGCTGGCAAGAAACTTTTAGGTGTAGTCTTTGAGGACACCATTGGTTTTCTTGCAAGGGGAAGCACAACGTGTGCGCACATTTCAAGCACAATGTTGCTTGTTTTAAACAACTTAAAGGAAGCAAAATATCTGCAGAATTAAAAAGTAAGATAGAGCACTTCTGAATCGCTTGTGTTTGCATGGAGAAAAAAACATGAGAAACACTACCCTCTGAATTAAGAAAAAATTAACAGCAGCTACCTCATATTTGAGTGTATACTTTATATTTTGGTTCAAGCTGTGAACAGCAAATGAATATTTCTTGTGACCTGATCCAAATAATTTTCCTCATCTTGCACACAGATTGGATTCTTACATTTCTGCCCTAAACCCCCCTTGACAGCTCACACTTGTTGATGAGCAGTGACCCTGCTCCATCCTTTTCTCAGCGCCCTAACCGAGCCTCACAGCCTTTAGTGTTTATCCTCGCATCACCCCTGTAATGTAAAGGAAAGCTATTATTCCCTCTTTGCACAGGTGAGAAAAAAATGCCAAAAAAAAAAAAAAAAAAAAAGATAAAAGGGTAGCCTGTCAAGTATTTTTAAATTAATGGGAGTTAGGCGTCTAAATAACTGGGTGAATTAGGGCATTAAAGAGTCATCTGCTGTCAGGCAGTAATTCCTACTGCTGTGCTTCATTTCTAATATACAGATTTGAAGGTCTGCTTCGCTCCTTACTTTTTATTTTTTTTTTTATCTTGTGATCTTGGAGTTTGTTTGTGCCTTGTGTCCTAAAAGCCAACATCTCCCCACTTCTACCTGCTGTTTACAGCAATGAGCCTACACTGCTGTGTAGGCACTGATGTGATGGCTCCAGACTTGCTGGCATCAGATGGGACTCACTCTTTCTCAAAGGAGCAAGAGGGGTTTTGCTCAGGAGCTTGTGATGCTCATTTACAGAGCTTTAACGTGGGCTTGAAGGGGAACGGGGGTAATATCAGACTTGCCTGCGACAAGCTGTGGGACGACACTCCAAGGTTAGAGGGATGAGATGCCAGTGAGGGCCCTCAGCCTATTGCTCAGAGACACGCTGGATACACTGCAGCACACCTCAAGTCTTACGGAGATGAGCCAGGGGCTCCCGAGGTAACAGGAACCAACAGGGAAACACTGGTGAAAACCCCCAAAGCAATTCCAGCCACTCCAGTCAGTCAGTCAGCTTCATCCAGTGCCCAATGTAGATGCCTCTATGCCAACGCGTGCAGCATGGGGAAAAAACAAGAGGAGCTGGAGACATGCGTACACCTCAAGGCTATGATCTTATGGGCATTGCAGAGACATGGTAGGATGGTTCACATGACTGGAGTGCTGGAAAGGAAGGATACAGGCTTTTAAGGAAGGACAGGCAGGGGAGACAATGAAACAGTGTTACCCTCTGTGTCAATGACCAGCTGGAGTGTGTGGAGCTACATCTGGGGATGGATGAGGAGCCCACTGAGAGTTTATGGGTCAGGAGTAAAGGGAGGGCAGGGACTGCTGACATTATACTGGGGGTCTGCCACAGGCCACCCAACCAGGAAGTCTGAGTGGATGAGGCCCTCATGTTCACAAGACCTGGTCATCATGGGGAACTTCAACAATGCCGATATCTTTTGGAGGGAAAATACAGTGGGGCATAAGCAATCCAGGAGGTTCCTGGAATGCACTGATGATAACTTCCTTCTCCAAGTGATAGAGGAGCCAATGAGGAGAGGTGCCAGGCTCGACCTTGTTCTCACCAACAAGAAGGGGCTGGTGAGGAATGTGAAGCTCAAAGGCAGCCTTGGCAGCAGTGACCATGAAACAGTGGAGTTCAAGATCCTCAGGGCAGCGAGGAAGGCACACAGCAAGCTCACTACCCTGGCCTTCAGGAGAGCAGATTTTGGCCTCTTCAGGGACCTGCTTGGTAGAATACCATGGGACAAAGCCCTGGAGGGATGAGGGGCCCAGGAAAGCTGATTCATATTTAAGGATCACCTCCTTCAAGCTCAGGAGCGATGCATCCCATCAAAGAGGAAGCCAGGCAAAAACACACAGAAGCTTGCATGGATGAACAAGGAGCTCCTGGGCAAAGTCAAACACAAAAAGGAAGCCTACAGGGAGTGGAAGCAAGGGCAGGTAGCCTGGGAGGAATACAGAGAAATTGTC
>VXBL01000753.1:135027-163625 GCA_013400195.1 Aramus guarauna | reverse complement strand
TTGACCTGCTGGGAAGCAGCACTGCAGAGAAGGACCGGGGAGTCCTGGTGGATAAGCAGCTCTCCATGAGCCAGCAATGTGCCCTCGTGGCCAAGAAGGCCAATGGTATCCTGGGGTGCATTAAGAGGAGCATGGCCAGCAGGTCAAGTGAGGTTATCCTCCCCCTCTACTCTGCCTTGGTGAGGCCACATCTGGAGTACCATGTACATTTCCAGGCTCCCCAGTTCAGGAAAGACAGGGAACTACTGGAGAGAGTCCATCAAAGGGCTATGAGGATGATTAGGGGACTGGAGCATTTCTTTTTTGAAGAAAGGCTGAGAGAGCTGGGTCTGTTTAGACTGGAGAAGAGAAGACTGAGAGAGGATCTTATCAATGCTTACAAATATCTAAAGGGCAGACATCATGAGGATGGGGCCAGAATGTTTCCAGTGGTGCCCAGTGACAGGACAAGGTGCAATGGGCACAAACTGGAACACAGGAATTTTCACCTCAACATGAGGAAAAACTTTTTTACTTTGAGGATGACTGAGCACTGGAACAGGCTGCCCAGAGAGGTTGTGGATTCTCCTTCTCTGATGATATTCAAAACCCACCTGGATGCGATCCTGTGCAACCTGCTCTAGGTGATCCTGCTTTAGCAGTAGGGTTGGACTAGATGATATCTAACGGTCCCTTCCAACCCCTATCATTCTGTGAATCTGTAAATGCCTGTGCTTGCTTGTGAGGAAAGAGGTAATGAGAGAGAACAAAATGCAAAAAAAACCCACACACTTTTCTGCTTTTATCTCTGTTGCTTTATTTTGTCTTATTAGCAGCTGGACATGCTCAGATGTCTGGAATATTAGAAATATGTCCATATATACTGGGTTAATTAGCTATTCATGAGGGAGGTGGTTAAAAGTACAGGAGAAATGCAGCTTATCCCAGGACATGTATTTATTCTACTCCCAGCCACCCAAGCACAAGGTATAGATCTCTGCTAAAAAGCACCGTTGTTCAACTTCTCACAGGAACACATAATAGCCCGAGAAAGTGAAAGATACAAGAGCTGCTTGAAAGTATAGGAGGGTAATCAGAGCAGCAGGTCTGTGCTAGAGTGTTTTTCCACTCTGGTAAACCACTGCTCCCCAGTAGGGCAAAGTTGTGAGGACAGTGACTCTAGCCAGCTTCACCTCAGCCCCCACATACTGTAAATATTGTCTGTGCTCACCAAACATCTTGCAAATGTTCATCTTCATCACCTACTGCAAGTGACCTAAGTTGCTTTCTGCAACATTTAAGCCCTTTCTTAAAGCTTCCAACGCTTTTTACTGAGTGTTTTTTGTAGATGTTGTCCGGCTATTCTTGCCCTCAGTCTTTATACAACTCTTCTTTTGCCTCTTTCTTTTCCATCTCACCCCTGGGCAATTACATCTATTATTTTAACATAGCTTTTGTGAGATTTGAAGTATGTAGGAGAAAGAAAAACAGTTCAAAGAGAAGCAAAGAATACCAAAATCAAGATACTGCTACCGTCTTTCAAGCAATGACAACATTGCCATTTTTTTCCTTTATTTTTAAAAGATGAAAGCTGAAAGCACTGATGATGCAAAGACTTGCATGAATTTAGCTTTCCTAAGTAGTCACATCAACATGATTTGAATCACTTCTACTCAGCGTATTTGTGTTGCTTTTAAATAGATCATTGTCCTTTCGAAAAATCATTGCATCTTGCATAGTTCAGTCTTTCAGCTCTCTGTATAGAAGGTCCCATTTTTTCCTTTGAAATACATTGTGGAATGAAAATTCAAGGCTGAAATCCTTCAAGAAATGTAATTTGCTATGGTTGAATGGCTGGCTTCTAATAAGATGACTCCTTTCATGTCTGAGGTCAGTAATTTGGTAACATATGCCATCCCTGATCTCAGCAAAGTACCTAATGAACATGTTCCTCAGAGCCTGGAAAATACCCAAGGTCTGTGTTCAAGGTACAAGAGTAAAAATTTGATATTGGTGTTGCAAGATGTTAGTCTCTATCTTTTAATTTAGTGGAATCCATAGATTGCCAGGTCTCCCTGAAGGTCTAATATTGTCCGCTCTTCTCTATTTAAAAAAGTCTGGATACAAAGAAATCCCCTACACTATTGCACTGTCCTTCTTTGTTTTAGCTCCAAGTATTAGCAAAGGGCTGAAGCCCACCAGGCAGCCTGGTTTGGGTCTGGGCTGCTGGGTTGACAGGCATCTGGCATGCAAAGGGGAGCCAATGGTGTCGGAAGAGAGAACCGGAAAGTGCCAGGATGCTGGTGGGTTCATTATTATTAGTTTTGTATTCCCATGAGCCTACTTCCCATGAATATTTGATAAAGCCCAAGCAGGTTACTACAGCTTGTTTGCTCTCCATATGGCGTTTCTGCATGTCCCTGCTCTCTCTGCATGTGATTTTTATCCTTTAGCCCATGGCACTAAGCCAGATTCCCCTTTTTCCCTGCCTGATTAATTCCATGAGCAGGGGGGGAAACATGGGAGGGAGCGGGGGCAGGGAAATAAAAGGAAGATGTTTTTATTATTCATCACAGGTGAAAAGCTGTATGTACTCTCAGAAAATCTGAGGGGGAAGCTTTCCCATGATTTGTGCTTGTGTGTGTGAGCCATTATGGAAACCAGTTACTGAGGAATGGGTTTTTGAACACCTAGAACCCTAGATGGCCTGTTCATAGCTCAGAGGGTTTTGCCAGTTTAGCCACATGAGTTGAGTTAGGCTGGCAACCCCCTCAAGAAGAAGTAAGCTTATTCAGCAGGGAGTCACTATCCAGTATAGATTAAAACAGTTGCCTGAATGGAGAATGTTAAACTTGCAAAAGGAGTTCTGTGGAGGTAATAGTCTCTATGTTTGTTTTTGGCTGGAAAAACCTGGCTGTGCTTAACTTTCCTATGCCTCTGTCCCATGCAAACCAAGCCCGAGATAGCTCTAATAACGCATGCATGGGGTGAAACAGCTCTGGGCTGCAGTCTGTGGTGTACAAAACCTGGTGGCTTTGGGACATTGAAGCCCACAGAAGTTACTGGCCTTGGAGCAAAGTGGTCAGAAAGGGCCATGCACCTGCACTGCCCTTGCTCTAACCCAGGGTCTGATGCAGCAGCTGACATGCCCATAAGGTGGATTTGCATTACCAATGTGACCGATGGGCTAGCACAGCTCCTCTTCTGACATCTCGCTTGGGTTTGATAGGCTTAAGCAAGGGGATGTAAAGGAAATGCTGGCAATGGTGTTAACTTCAGTGCAGAAGTTGCTTGCTTGAGTCCAAGTCCTGGCTTGGATTTTGTAGTCTTGTTCAGTCTTTGGCCGTGGCTTGGCAGCCTTTTATACACATTAATTAATCTCCATTACTGCTAAAGAAAAAAATGTTTCCATATTCCTTATATAAGAGAGAAAGCTGAGGCAGAGTGATAACTCAGACCAGACAAATGAATAGTTCTTCTCTCGTTAAAAATCCACTGTCCTTTGGTGCAGCTGGAGATCACAACACAAACTTGATGGAAACAGTTGCAGTATTTCCCTGTGCTGCTGTCAGAGAGGAACATCTTGAAAACTCCTGGAATACAAAGTCCTGCCATGTGGTGCATCAGGTGCTCCCTGGCTCCTTGTGGTGCCAACATTGTTCTCTGGTTCCCTTTATTTATCTGCACGGGGTAATGAAAGTAGAAATCTTTTCTGCTGTCTTGGGAGATGTGGTCCAGAGTTGATCAAGTGGCTGAGGACTACCTAGTCCGCCTAGTAAATCTTCCTGTGTTAAAAATTAGGAACAGGCTTACGTACTTCAGCTAATGGGAGAGCGGCTGAGAGCTTTCATGGACACTGTTCTTCTCACACTTAATCCTTGTCCTCCTTAAACCATCTGTAACCACATCTGCATCTCTTCTTAATCTTTTGGCACAAGCTCTCTGGAGAAACACGATGTGCTGGTACAGCGCTTGGCAGTGGGCATGCATGAGATGTTACTGCAACACCAATACCCACTGCTGCCACGAATAACACTGGGAGGTATAGAGATGAGAGGTACCATTTTGCGATTGCTACTGTTTTTTCTCTCTCCATCATCAAGTGTGTAAGGCAGAAGACACTGGTTACAGACTGTAATAAACTGTGATAGTTTTAATAAATTTTAACATGCTTAGTATATTTTTCCCCAAGGGAATTACCCACAAGGAGTAAAGATGATTAATATGAGAATTTAGCTGGACAAAACAGATGGTGCAGCAAAAGGCTCAAAGTGTTTCCTGTGTTTCAAAACTGTTCTTATTTGGTGCTAATGAAGAGACTGTAATCTCCTTGTGTGTTAACTATCCACTGATTCTGCAGTGTCCTTTTGTGCCCTGCTTTCTCCCTTCCTTCCCCTCACTATGAAAAGTACTGTCCCCAGAACACGCTAGCTACTCTGTGATAATGAGCTGAGTAAAACAAGATAGTATCTAGATTTTAATAGATACCATAATCTGCTGGTGAGTAGAAATCTTGACCTGCCTTGTCTTTGCTAATCTGGTTTTAGTACTTTGCCAAAGCCATGCTTTTCTCCTAAAAGCACATTTGTAGAGGTGTGTGCCGTCAGGGAGTTTTCCAGCTAACACAATCTCACACGTGTGACTACCCTTCCATCATCCTTGCATGCAGGGCATCACTGAGGCAGGAGCAGGGATGAGGACCAGCACCCCTGTGCCAGATCCATGCAAGACAGTTGCAAGTGGAGGATGGGGACAGCAGCCACTCTCTAAAGTCAAGTTTTCAGCTTGCTGGGATGCCTGAGATAGTCTGTGTCCTTTGTCCACTGCTTCATGTGTCTTCCTAATGCACCAGGTGTGTGTTAAGCTCTCTGTTCCTGGTGTCAATACAAGTCTTGTTATCACTTTTCAACAGATATGACTCATGCCCATGTCTTCTGTCTAAAAAAGTGCTATGATGTCCCCATGGGCCAGCCCCCAAATGCCCTGCAAACTCCTGCAGCTGACTCCCAGCAGTCACCCAGCTCAGCCCCGGCAGCTCTGCTGAGCCCTAGCATGGAAGTTGGTGCTGTCCTATGCACTGTGGCAGGCCAAAGCAAGCCCACCACTCCTTTCTCCTGCCTTGTGGAATCCTGGTTGTCCTCTTCCATCACTGTCTAAATTTGAGTTAAGCTGAAAGGAGAAGAAGGCACCAGCAGGATCTCCTCTGCTTCCTGAGCAAACAGCACCATGAGAAGAGCTGTGCTGTGGGCCAAAGAGGCAACTTGAAGGGAGGAGTACCCCCAGTGGATTCGGCTGGTCAAAATGACCTTTCATTCTCCACATTATTGGCCTGACACAATCAAGATGATACAAATGAGCATTTATTGATTTTTATGTATGTGGGGTGCTCGGATACGCTTGGCATGCCCTGGCCTCTGTGAAGGGAGTAAAGATTTTTGCCAGTGGATTCTAGTGGGAATCAAGAGAGCAGCAAGAAGTGCCTTTGAAAATCCTACCTTCAGTTTGCTTTTCAATGCTAACATAGAAAAGATGTACCTCCTGTGTCAGCCAGAGTTTTGTAAAGGATGATAGATGATACTGAGATCAGATGTTGGGCTTTACAAAGACTTGGGGTTGTTTTCTTTCTTTCTGCACAATTACTCATTGTGAGCTGTCCACACTGGAGAGCAATGAATTAATTTTTTCCTCAAAGTTCATGCTTTAATTCTGAACTAAATAAAAAAACAATTAAGTACCAGATGACTGTGACAAGGCTAGATTTTTTTCTCTGACCAATATTTGAACACTAGAAAGAATTGTTGGAGAAAAGAATTATTAAATTCCAAAGTGTCCTCATTTCTTGTATTTAATTAAGTGATGTTCTAAATGATATCATATCTTTACAGCAGAATAGGGCAGGGGAGAAAAAAGCTTTCCTCTATTCGCTGCTGTGAATATCTCTGCTAATTAGAGGAACAGAACTTTTATGTAACAAGTATTATCTTGTGTTGTAGAAACTCTTCCCCGTCTTGTGTCTGGTGAGAGGAGAAAGAAACGTCTGAGTAAACAGGCAGGCACAGGCACAGAGGATCTGCTGCTGTTTATTTTTGTTCACAAGGCATCGGTCCATCCATGACTCAACCCAGATGCTCCATCTCTGAGTACTTGTATGTAGGCACTGGGTTTTCCTAATGCCACGATGTCTGAGCAGTGTTGCTTTTATCTCTGTTGCTTTATTTTGTCTTTTATTTGGGTTTTTTTGGGGTTTTTTTGTGTTTTTTTTTTAAGTTCGATCAGATGGCAAAAACACTGGGGAGAGAAAGGGAGCTCATGCTTTTCCAGGATGCTGCAAACTAAAGAGCTAAAATTGTCCCCCTTGGTGCAAAAGAGCACACAAAGATGCAGTGCTGAGGGGTCCCTCTTCATTCTTGCACTGGTGTGAAAAGCCATGTTGAGGGCTTGCTGAAGCCAACGCGAGTGTATTGCAACTTGCAGAAGCTGCTAGGAGCCAGCACAAACCAGGCTGTGCCCATGGTGACCCAAAGGGTCAGGAGAGGTAAGCTGTGGAGTCGCATGCCCTGCCAAGGTCCTGCCATCCTGAGCCTCGCAAGGTGCAGTTTAGGTCAGATACATTTTTGCAAACTTTTACCATTAACTACATCACTAATAAATAAGACCTTAGTGCAGTCTGTGACCGCATCTTAGGGAGCAAATCAAATATTATGTTTTTATTACTTTAGAATATGAATAATGACTTACCCCATACTCTTCTGCTTGGGGAAATCTCTAATGAGTTGCTGTTCAAAACTCCTTGATGGCAGTGAATGCAGAATAAAATAGATAAGCTGGGGGGTCAGGCCAAACTGGGGATGTGGTGTGTGTGATAGCGAGTCAGTTGTGATGGATTGCTGGCAATAGGATCACCTATTAGAGCTAAACTTGGACCTGGAGGCAAATTGGGCAGTTACTGGAAAAGCTGACAGAGGTTCATGTACCTGCCACGCAGTTTAATCACGTGTGCAAAGCTCTCCAATGTTATCATGAAACTTTGTGTGACTCGATTATGTTAATGAATCACTCTTGCCTGAAGCCATTAGTCAGCAAGAGGACACTCAACCTCGTGTCACCCTCTTATGTGCTCTTGATATCTTTTCCCAGATATTACATGTTTCTTTTAATCAACAAGACAATTTCCTCTAAATGTCACTTGGTCAGATGAGTTTCCTCAGCATGAATAACTTGTGAGAGCTGTGGTCGCTGTGCAGGCAGGGAGGCAGAGGGGTATGGGGATGCTCTCCCCGGCTCCCTTCCTGCCAGGAGAGAAGAAGGCACGGACTCTGAGAGCTCCCAGCAGCTGCTGGTCAAGGACGAAGGGAAGACATTGGCAAGGAGGGCGAGCTGGTGGAGGTGACAGTGATGCTGTATTTCCCAAGAGCACTGCACAAATGTGCCTATATGAGCTTTCCGCAGAGGTCTTGCAGTCGGGTCACAGCTAGCTGAGCTCATCCTGACTTGGGATTTCTGGCTAGCAGGGAAGACCCTAAACTTTTGCAGGCTATCCCCATCTCAAGACTGGTTGTGAAAACCTTTGCAAAAGGGAAGAAAAGACAGTAGCCTTGTTTGGTATTCTTTTAGGTCGTCCCCCCTGCTTTTTTTCCCAAAAAAAGTTCTTCAAGGGCATCCAGAATTGTTGTCAAACTGGAGCCTAAACAAATAGTAATAAGAAAAAGGATTATGCAGACAATGATCATTCTTCACTCATACTTTATGAAAACTTTCTGCTCCGTGATATAGAATTTTTTTTGATTGATTTTATTTTTTTAAGTGCTAAGCAGATGCTCCACTGTAATGAGAAGAAACAGAAGTGGAAAATGAGGAGGCTCGTACTTAAACAAATGAACAGATGCAGGGAGTAGAAAACAACAAGGTAAACAAATGAATACTTTGAGTAAACAACCTAAAACAAATAGAAAAAAACCCCACAAACAGTCAGCCTGCACCAATCTGGAGCTGGGATTAATCACCTCCCGAAACTTTTCATGGATTCTCTTTTTTTTTTTTAAAATGGAAATTGAAAATGAACTTTTCTAGCAATTTGGCAGTATACCTGCATGTGGAAACCCATGCCACTGCCCCAATGCTGGTGCTCGTCTCAGAGCCCCAGACAGGGTTAGAGTGATGCTAACCATTGCCTTCCCCCCACCCCTACCAAGGCAGACTGAGCAGGAGACATGCTGAAGGTGTAACCCAGACTCCCTAGAAGAGCCAGAACAGGGACTTGGGATCTTTTGGGTGCTCTGCTGGTTATTCAAAAAATGCAGCTTTGTTGCTAAGCTCTGGGATGTGGAAACCCTTTGTAAGATATCTCACCTCTCATCCTAAGAAAGACATACATCATATACTCATTGTAGACCATAACGAATAACTTCCATACCTGCGTAGCTTGTCTAGCCTGTATGAGATGCAAAGTCTTATGCTATACTCTGCGCAGATGCAGACATAGGTATCAGTGCTTCTCCTGGGGTATGCAGAGGAAAAGGAGAAGAGACAGAGATCAGAAAGATGGAGGTGAGCCTGGGCAATTCAATATGGCAATGGGACCATCCCTGGATCAAGCCTGGTCCTATGAAGGAAAGAGGGAGAAGCAGCAGGCAGGAAACTGGGCAGGAAAGTCTAGATGAAGCTGGAAAGAAAGGGAAGCCTGCTACTTGATAGGTGTTAAAAGCTCTGCTCGGTGCAAAATACCAAGTTTGGGGGGTTTTGGTTCACAGTGACTAGAACTGGGAATTTGGATGTGACAGTCTTTCTCCCCACTCCCTATGTCAACTGGTGCAAATTGCTTTTTTTTTTCCTCTCCAGCCTCTGCTTGGCCCTTCCTCCCATCTCTGCTCAAATGTGCATCTGCACAGAAAGGAGCTAGACCCCAGGCTTTTTTGGATCTGCTTTTCTGCAGAGCCACCCTCCTGGCTAACAGACACTACTCTGTTCTTCGCTATTAAGGGCCTTTGCGTAGCACACAGACAGTATTTAGGGAAAACAAGCCCCAAACGCAGCTGTTGGTGCATCTGAAAAGGGGATCAGGGTTGGGCATCACGCCACTGATTCCGCTTTCTTCTCCCCTCACCACTGAGGGAAGTCACCACTGCTTGGCATCTCCCCACACAAAGCTGGGGTCCAGCCCCATCTGGGCAGGCTGAGCCTGGTAATGGCACGGCTGCATCCTCTGCCTCGGTGGTAGCTGTGGTAACAGCAGGCAGAGAGAAAGGGAAGGGCAAGCACTAATCCACGCTGCAGCAGGAGACCGGCTGTTGGTTAACCCAGGGATGCGTGGCCTTTTCTGCTAGAAAATCCTTGAGTAAAGAGCACGTGTTGTAAGTTGCTGATGAATTTCACTCCCTGACATTTCTGCGATAAGAAAAAGGCAGGTAGCGCCTGATTTCTGAAAAACATTTAGACATTTTTGCAAGCTTTTACATATTTTTAACTCGGTATCTCATTACCTGCTTTTGAACAAGGTTATTATTCATTCTTTATAAGATCTCCTCCCCTCTCCCTGTCATCATTTATCCTTCTTAATTAACAAATGGCATCAATTAAAATGTCAAATATACTCCACACAGAACACACCAAAGCCACGCTCCGTCATATGTTGAAATGAGAACATCCCCTCACGGCTCGGCAGGGACAAGGATAGAAAATCTTGTCTGAAATGCAATTACTTGCAAGCCCTGTCTGTAAGTAAGGATGGCATTTGTCTTGCACAGAGGAGCAGACCTGACAGCCACAAAGCTTTCTTCTGAAGATTTGCCCAATTTAGACGGTTGGCTGCTTGGGCTGGAAAAAAGCATGGGATTTATCTTAAATTATTTTAGCCACCTGGCCCCAAAGTTCATCAGTGCTGGGTATCTGGGCTCCCTTGAGAGTCATCAAGAAATGAGGAGGAGAGAAAAGCATTACCAAAGCGTGATGCAAATCCTTCATTTACGTGCTTATTTTAGGATAGGATAAATCACCCTCTTCTGCAAAGAGGCAGGTAGCTCTGGGGGGCAATGAAATCTGCCTGAGCCCTGAATCTCCCCTGAGCGCAGCGTACCCAGGTGACTGCTGTGACTATGTAGTTAATTTTTTGACAGCTGAAATTAGCTGAGATGTTCTTACAGTGTTTAGTGCAGCATGAGGGCAGGCTTACTCTTCATCAGAGGGCTCTTCAGAATGCTTAATCAAAATATATCAAAGCAAAGGGCATTTAGAGGACATGACCATCATTTTCTAGGAACAAACACTACTTATCCACTAGGGCCTAATGGTACAAGCCCTTCACTGTGAACACTCTGCTTATTTCAGATCCATTGTATGAGACAAACTGTAATTTTGCCTCATGCAGATGGAGAAGTGCAATTTGTATAGCCCAGAACAGGCAGGTAATGTTCTTCCCTCAAACACTAATTCACGGTGTGACTCTAAGCAAGTCCCTTATCCCTGCTTACCTGTGCCCCTGATTTCCCAGGCAGTTTGCAGAAAAGCTTTACCAGCTTGGCAGGGACCTGTTGATTACCCATTGGGTCTTTGGATCACCATTTTTACTTAAGAGCTGAGGGACTCAAACTCTGTTGTACTAGAGGCTGTAAAAATACACAGTAAAAAAAAAAAGAGTTTGGAGAGGTTTTTGGAAATTAAGGCACCGTGCAACACTGGTAAGACAGGTTGATAGTTGTTCAAATATACACGTGTAACCCAATGCAGGCTGCCAGGTGGCAGTCGCAGCAGCACCTTCCTCCTTGGTAAGGTTTTTGTGCTCTCTGTGCCTACTGCTGTTGTATCGCAGTGCCAGCACTCAGAAATCTTGCAGGAAGACCCTCTCCCTGCTCTGTACTACAGTGAGCCCCAAGGTGGGCTGCAGTTTTCCATGTCCTGGGCAGTGAAATAAGATCAAGAAGAAATACTTCCCCGGTAAAACATAGACTGTCAGATGAAATGGCTTTTGCTTCTTCCAACCAAAGGACAGTCAGAACTGCAGGGCAGTATTCGGACTTTAATACAACTTATCAGGGAAAATCTAAAGCTCAATAATTACTTTTTTTTTTTAAAACTGCAAGTGCAGTTAATCTGATGTGCATGCACCTCAAGGGGCTCCTGTGTCATTAAGCCAAGGTCAGAGAAGCTTTTGCAAGAGAGAGGCCAATATTTTATCTTGATTCAGATTTGGTAATGGCAATGTGTGCACTTGGTGGCCTGCCGCTACAGCCCTTGTCTCCAAGGCCTCCCTTCCATCTGTGTCTCGTGTTTAGTAATGTCTGAAATGGGTGAGGCACTTCTGTCTTGACAAGGGGTAGGACAATTAAAGCAGCGTTTGCACTTGCTGGCATAAAATAATTCGGATGGGCAACTTCAGCATCCGTCCATTTCTTAAGCCAAACACACATTCAACCCATTTCCAGTAGGTGAAAGCCTAGGATTTAGGAAATCTGGGTTTGTTTAGTTAATTCGTTCAATAAAAGCTTTGTTCGAGAAGGCATCTCCACTCGGCAAAATACCAAAGTTTATACTTAAATTCAAGCAAATGTTCAAATCCTGCTGAAGATAAAAGGATTTGTTACGTGTGTAATGGTAGCTTTGTGCTTAAATATTTAGCTAACAAGAGTGGTATTAAGCAGATGCGTATGTGACTTTCTTGAATGGAAACCTGAGAGGGTATTGCAATAGGGAAATATCCTGAATCCAGGTTGATAAGACGTCTGGAGCACTGGGTGGATGCAGCTGTCTGCCTGTCAGTGGCTTCTGGTACGTATCAGGCAGGGAAGTATATGCTTTAGATGACACTTTGCCAGTCGGGGTGACCCAAAGCTTTTTTTTTTCCCCTCTCTAGATGTGAAAACCACATTGGAAACAACAGCCCTGCATGGGGTAAAAAAACCTTTCAAACCTTTACACATGCTGTTATGAGCTCTAAAGTGACTGCTGCCTGTAAAGAAAGAGGTCTTGGAGCTTCAACATCTGCTCAGTCCTCGTTAGTAGTTACGCTAAAAATTATTAGGGAAAGAGAACAGAAAATACCCCCAGGCTGCTGTTTAAATGCGTGGTGATTTTACATCTTGAGCGCTGCGTGCAATTCCAGTTTGTCTAGCTCAGAAATGATCTAGCAGAGCTGGGCAACTTCCAAAGCAAGGCAATAAGGATTATCAGTAGCATGGAACAGCTTTCTATAAGGGGTGATTAGATGGCCTAAGGCTCTTTGGTGTGGAAGAAGAGGTGTCTGGGGGGATGTAAGAGGGAAATCTAAGGAAATGTGAGTTTGGTGGAGAGGGGGAAGTCGATTGTTATAACTCAGGAGCCAGGAACATCAAATGAAATTATCAAGTGGCAGATTCCATACAAAGTCTTGCCCCCCGCCTCCCCCTCAGTGGTGAGTTATGCTTCCAAAGTCATTGCCTAAATGGAGTCAGATCCTGAATTGCCTTTCAAGCCGGGCATCAAGCACAAAAGTTTTTCATGGGATCCTCTAATCCAACAGAAAAGGGCACAAAAACATCCCAAGGCACCTAGGAAAGATCTTTCTCCGCTAATTGAATCCTTGCTGGCATAGACAGTGAGTCTTGTGATCTTTCCCATAGATTTAGGGATCCCCCTGTTAAAATCAGTTAATGTTTCCCTACATACCCTTCTGGCTGGAAATCTGTCACTGATGGACATGAACCGTCTTGTAATTGCCAGCCTTAATTTATTCATGACTTAGTTAAACACATTTGTTCTTGTACCAGCCTTAGCCCTCAGCTTGAGAGGATTTTTTCTTTCTCCCTGGTGTTTATTACGCTCATATATTTTGTAAAACTCCAGAAAAACAGCATTGCAGGGAACCATTTATGGTTAACTAGTCCCTATCCTCGCCTCAAAGCCAGCCCAGTCATCCTGATAAAATTCTTGATTGATATTTGTGTAACCCATTTGTGGAGACATGGAGCAGTGGAAACATCCACACTGCCCATGGCGGGCACACACTAGTGTTTTGCTTCTCCACCTTTGCATCCAGGACCAGAAAATGTGCTGCTTCATTTTTAAATTCAAAGGGGGGAATTAAAAAAAGAATGAGAAAGCATGAAAAAGCTTAGTCTCTAGCCATCTAGGCGAACCAAGCAGGAATAAATACATAAAAGGAGCAGTCAAAAGGGTCAAATTCTTGGATTATAGCACAAATGCTTTAAGTAGAAGCTCAGAGTAAATGTGTATTACCCATCAGGAAAAAAAATTTAAAAGGATTAAAGTCAAACAGCATAGTAAAAGAAGCCACTAAGGAAAGATAGAAATAATATTCCAATACACATGCACACACACAAAAAAGACATGCCCAAATTCCAGAACTCTAATAAGAAAAGAAAAGGAAAAAAAAAAAGGGGGGGGGGGGGGGAAGGGAGAGGGAAGCTGAGTTTGCTAAATGCAAAACAATACCTTCCACCTTCGAAACGTATCAGAACTAGGGATATTGCCATCTACTCAGTAGGGATAATAAATAATTGAGGCATAATCAGGGGCACTCAGCACTCAGAGAGGATCGGACTGTGTAATAAAAAGCCATTACAAAATTCATTTTGATGGAACCAAGGGAGCATTTCCCGCCTTGAAACATCTCTTTCTGGGGTGCTTTTCTGACAATCTATCTCAAATTAAATTACTGATAGAAAAGGTTTCCAAATAAATTAACAGAAGAATAGTAACCAATTGCAAAAGCTAACTAATATTCACACAAGAGGTGTAGAGGAATTCAAGTATGAAAATGCTGACCTACCAGCTGTGTCATTTTCACGTACTCCTTAAACAGCCCTTGGTACCAGGAGAATGGAAAGTGGCAAATATAACATATGTTTCTGAAGTGAAGTCTGGGAGCATCTGGTGTAACCTGTAATTAAGAATGAAATGAGTAGACATTTCAATAAATATGATAAAGTATGGGGGGGGGGAAGAATGTATTTTTTATAAAAGGAAGTTATTACCATACAAATCTATTGAAGCTCTCTGTAGCAACACATATATTAATAAGGAGAATTCAATCAATACAAGGCACTGGAGTTTGAAAATCTTTTGACGAAGACACTTTCACCAAAGTCTGTAAAAGCTATCATGGGATAAGAGAAAAGCTAATTAATTTCTATATACTGTTCCTATGTACTAATTATTTGTAATTAATTTATTCCTATTACAATTTTTTTCCTCTGTTAAAAGATAAGTAATGAAGTGAAGAATCAATGGCCAGTCTATACAATGGACATCCAGTAGTGATCAGTCTTTGGACCTGCTATGTTCTGCATAGTCCACAGGTGATTGTAAAAGGGGTGATTGGGAAGTGACAAAATTCCCTGGTAGTTATATGCTATTCCAGAAACACAAACCTAAAATTGCCTGTGAAGTGTTGAAGCCGCTACGTGACTGGCTGATAAACTAGCAGAGAGAATTCAGTGTCAATAAATGCAAAGTAATACAATGGAGAATGGTGCTAAGTATGCGTACATAACAAGGGGTTTAAACGAACTCTTTTCCAGGAAAGAGATGCTGAAATTATTACGGTTAGTTCGACAAAAACAACAGCCAATGTTTTTTTCCCCTCCCTTTCCTGTTAAAAGAAATGTTATAAGATCTTTCTTGAGAAGGCTGTTGATCCAGCTAGGTCTCCAGCTTCTTCCTCCAAAAAAAGGCCCTTCATAACAATGCCAATGCAAAGACTTGTGGTTGGTTTAGTGCCTTTGTGTCTAGGACAGCTTTGCACCTTCCTAATTCAAAACACTGAGTTTTCCAATCCAGCTGACTTCCACAATTATTTTCCCTAGTTTATAAAAATTTGCAAGGCCAGATCTGGAAACAGAAAACCGTAGATGTCAAAGTGAAACACTCCATCTGGGCACTGGAAGTAATTAACCACAGGAAGAGATTGCCTGAATGTGACAGCGAATTGTCCTTTACGTCAAGTTTTTCGAGTGAGACTGAACCTCTCCAGCTGCAAGGTCAGTGCTGGTTCAGACGCAGGACATTGGGCTTGATGTTGGCTGAACTCCTTAGCTCCACACTGCTCACCTCAGCTCTTCTCGTGCCTTTCCTCACCATCATCTCTACTGTACGTGCACTTCTCCCTGACAAAACACTGCACGAAACGTATTGCATTTACTAATTAGAATAGCAGTTACTAATTAAGTTTAAATTCCAATGTACCAATCAAATTTTATTTCCTAATTGTGCTACATTATCACTAATTAGAATAGCAGTTTTTACTTAATGGATTATATTTAAATTAAGATGTCTCCATCCAATGTTTTTCCCTACTTACATTTTAACTAATTGGTACTGCAATTATTAAGTTACGTTTAAATTGAAAAGCATCAGGCTGGTAGGGAATCATATGATATTTTGCTTACGTCTGTATGATACTAGTAGGAATGATTAAGATACAGTCCAGTTAATTAGTTCTGGAATCAAAATAATTTCATAAGTGTTTGAATAAGGAGTGAGTGTACACTACTCCCTTGCCACACTATTAAGGAGGAGCTTATTATGGGCTCAGCAGAGATTTAACATGGTTATTGGTACTAATCAGTTGAGATTCAATCTGCAAATGTTTAGGCCCAGGTTCGGGAGGGCATTTAAACATATACCTATAGTTAAGCATGTTCTTAATGATTGCCCCACATTTCTGAATCAGTCCTGCTTGTCAACACTTTAAATATTTTTGTTATGGTTAATAGAAAAAGGCCTTTGAAGATTTATTGACCATGTTTTACTCTATTCTGCAATCCCATCCAAACAGATGCTGGTGATGCTACACAAACACAAAGACAATTGCCAAGTGCTGATGATTAGCAAAGAAGTAGACAGCGGCCTTAAATCACAGATACGCACCAAGATCCAGCACAGAGGCTTACTACCAGGCTAGCCAGAGCACAGGGAGGGAATCATTACCGGCTAAAGGAATTGCAATTCCTGCTTTCTGCTGATGGTGACCTTAAAGCAGCACGGGAGGGAAGAGCATTTCCGATTGCAGCAAATGCCATGACCTGGGGGTTTTAATGCCGCAGCCCTTCCGAGGAGCAAACGCAGCATGCGAGCTCCAGGCCGTGCTTGCCTTTCCTGCGTGCCAGCTAACCCTCACTGCTACCTCCACCTCTGCTCGCTGCGAGGGCAAGGCTCTGTGCTTGTGAGCAGCAGGCATGGGGTGAAGAAGCAGGAGGCTGAGGAACTGCTGCCTTGCAAAATCCCCGTATATTTTTCTTTTGGTGCCATTATGAACTTAGAGGAGTTGGAGTGGCTTTTGTTAGAAACATATATACCTATCTGTATTTGTAGACACGTGCCAGAGCCTATGTCCGTTCGCACCTGTGCATGCTGTGGTGCATGCAAACAGAGGAGAGTGAGCAGATGAGTCATGTCTGCTGTCTTGGACAAAATCAGTTTTGCACAGATGGTAGGGAGATGTTACCCTCTGCGTCCTTCAGCCTAGGCTTCTTCATCACGTTTAGAAGCCACAGGATGTTCCTATGGAAACTCTGCTTTTTTTTTTTTTTCTTTTCTTTTTTTTTTCGTGTGTGACCCAACATATAAAACAGCACTGCTTGAAAGCTGCCAGGCAACACTTTAATGGAATCAGAAGCAAATATCTGGGAAAAGAAGCCTATAATGACTTACTACCAATTCCAGAGTTGCAGTATTACCAAAAGCAAGGGTGGGTGAGTATAACGATCCAACTGATCTATAACAGGTTAACAACCTTCCTCATAACAGGTGATGTTTAAAAGAAACGAGTTATAGAAAATAAATAAATAAATGTATGAGAGAAAATTAAGGTTAAATTTGGAGGAAAGGTTACTGGTGCTTCACAGACAGAAGGGCCCATTAAAAATGAGATTAAAGTGCAAAGTTTTGAATTGTTGAATTTAAAAAATACTTCAGCAAGATCACCTCACCTCTATGTAAGTAAATGAGAGTGTGGATTTTAGAAATGGTACATATTCAGTAATGCCTTCCTCTTTCCCATGGCCCATGCTTTCTGAGATTTACAGGAGCAGACTGGTACTCCATAAAAATCTATCTCCATTAGGGTGGTCTGAGTCTTTTCAAAAAACCTGTACAATTTAAGAATAAGTGCAAAAGAAAAGATACCAGAAAATCAGATTTTCCTCATATTAAACAAAATCTGAGGTTTGGAAGTCCCATAACAGCCAATGTAATCAAAAGCTCCTACAGCATTGAAAAAAGAACAGAAAATTTCAATGGAAAACTACTTAACTGAGGCAGAAGGATCAGCTCAAGAGGTAGGAGATGATAAGCCATGCCAGCAATGTATGTTTGAGAGACTGTGTCCTTCATTGTAATGCAGCTATAGACATGAAGGCAGATGCTGCATGATTATTCTTTAAGAGTGAACTATGAGGGGATTTTATCCATTTTCTTTCTAATTTACTCTGACTTTGTAAAACTGTGTTCCTCCAAACCCTGTTCCAGCATGCTAAGGACTCCTGCCCATACAATGTGAACAAATGATGAAAGCCCTGAGCTGTATTTTTCCTTCTGTGTAACTTACTTTAAGGCAGAATGTGGAGTCTTCCCCAACAAACTTTGGCAGCTTTTAGAGCATAGCTGCTTTTGACTGAAATGCTGACCTCAGCTGAGAGTCATGGCCAGGCAAATTTCTCAAAGTTGGGTCAGCTCCTGAATGGACACTACAAATCTGCAACCAAGCACATACACGAGGTACAGAAGCAAGCATTTGTGGGCTACTCATACTTAATACAGGGTTTATACCCCATCCTCAAAATATCTGCATTTCATCCTCTGCCTTAATAAACAATAGAAAGAGGTGGACACCTTGGTTTGGATACTCAATTGGTATAAACGCATGGAGCTGTGCTGATTTACTGCAACTGGGAAGCTGGTGCCTGCACTCTATCCTAGAAATGATTGCGTGGTCTGCAATTCAGTAACCACCCTTGATGCTTACTGGAGGTGCCTTCAGCTAAACCATATACAGACCAGCAGAAACATTTGTGATTGAGTTGGTCTCAGCCAGAATATGACGTCATAACTTTTTTTGAGCTGTGTATTGATTTTAGTGATGTTTCAACATCTTTCTGTTTTCTTAAAATCATGGCATTTAGCACACTAGCCTCGTATATGAAAAAAAACAAACAAAAACCCAAACAAACAAAAAAAGGAGGTTCAGACCCTTGCCCTCTGAGTTGCAGTCATCAACTGCCCTGAGTGAAAAACTGCCCTGACTCAGTCTAAGGAATAGAAAGAAGACTTTGTGCATCTTAGATGAATGCTGTAGTCATAATGCTGCATGCAGGAAAAGCTTAAATTTTGTTTTGGGTGGTGGAGAGGAACACAAAACTATGGGATTAATTTTTTGCAAAAAGTATCCAGTGGCATTTGGTTATGCTCCATGCTATGGCTCAAAATTTTCAGAGCTACCGTGAAATACAAACAGGCTTATTGTCTACTCAGCTTTATATTCAGTGTTATCTAAACTTAGTGTACAATAGTGCACATACATTTTTTCATAAACACAGGGAAGGTACAACAGCATTAACAGCATGAAATCAGTCGGGGGAAACATTACTGCAAAAGGCGCTGACTGCAGAATCTGGACTTTAATGTACTATTTCTCAGTAATATAAAATGTAAGAAAAAAATTATACAAAACACCATGTGTGTATACACATGTATGTGTAACTATGATAACTGTGACAAACTAGTTAACAAAACTGAGGAGCTAGTATTTGTTAAGTTAGACAGACTGAGTTTACACCGAATTATATTTAGCTGTAATTCTGGAGGAGAAATGTCTTATTATCCCTCTCTGAAATTTCTCCAGCACAGCCCCCACCCCCCCACAGATGGGAATTCATTTGCTAAAAGGAGAGTTGGCAGCAAAGACCATCCTGATCTCTGTGGGCTGTGTCTCTTCAGGAGACAGGATTATTGCAAACACTGCCTCTGTGCTAAGATATTTAAACAGTCTTCCCGGCAATGTTAAAAATGTAAGGTGTGCATGATTATGAAATATAACTATACAATGACTTTCGCATTTAAAAAGCAACAGAATGTTTTCCAGCTGTGGCCACCACAGTGTCAGAGTATGATATCACTCTGAGCATTTATTTCTGTGGGCAAAAATATTCCTGCTTCCCTCACCCTCTGTCCAAAGTGTCCCCTCCACACCCAATGGGCTCTGTTGTTTGAGGCAAGTACCCTTCATTGCACGTTAGCTCCTCAAATTCACGGAGAAATGCAGACCCAGAAGGCAGTCCGGCACTAGTGAAAAATCCTCCCTTTGCATTCGCAGGGACGAGACATGTTCCTAGGTATCCCGCACACCTGCAGCACTGTTTTAACTGTACTGTTACGCACTGTGCACCATTACTATATGTATTGCCTGGCTAAACCCAAATGATAGACAAAACCAGGCAAAAGGTACAATTTAGACAAAAATCTCTAGAGCAATTTTGCTGAAGATAAAAGAAATATTAGAATGAGAGGTAGGAGATATAACAAGCTTTTGTACATGTGGGGCTGGAAAACAGCTGAATAAAAAAAACTCAATATGAGTGCCAGCATGGTTTTCTGCCCAACAAAATGCAAAGCCATATGTATGGAGTGTAAGAAAATGGCATCACTGATTTCCAGAGCTGGAAGAAAAGCCAATAGGAGAAGGAAAAGAAAGTGAGTTGGGAGTAGCAGCTACTGAGAGAGTTGTGGTTGTTCAGCCTGGAGAAGAGAAGGCTCCAGGGAGACCTTATAGCAGCCTTCCATTACCTGAAGGGGCCTACAGGAAAGCTGGAGAGGGACTTCTTACAAGGGCATGTAATGATAGGACAAAGGGTAACGGTCTTAAGCAGAAAGAGGGTGCATTTAAATTAAATATAAGGAAGAAATTCTTTACTGTGGGGATGGTGAGGCACTGGAACAGGTTGCCCAGAGAGGCTGTGGATGCCCCATCCCTGGAAGTGTTCAAGGCCAGGTTGGATGGGGCTTTGGGCAACCTGGTCTAGTGGAGGGTGTCCCTGCCCATGGCAGGGGGGTTGGAACTAGATGATCTTTAAGGTCCCTTCCAACCCAAACCATTCCATGATTCCATTCTCCATGGTTTCTTTTCATCTAGATGTGCTTCTGAGTGTGTGTTTGCCTTGCTTCTTGCTTGATGGTCTTCAAATGTCCCTGACCATTGGACTACCTTCAGGACATCCTTCTTGCTCAGACTCCCGGCCTCAGCTGCAACTTGTTCAAGGTATTGGTTTCTCTTCTGGGTTAGAAAGTCCTCGCTTAGCTGCAGTCACTGGACTTTTCTCACTACGTCTGCCTGAAAATGATCCTTACCGCAAAACTCCAGAAGCTGTATCAACGAAAATGGGTCAAAACATGAGAGCTGAAAAATGAGGGACACCTGCAATAGCTAGGAATTAGATTACAGACTTATATGATCCAAGAAGATACATCCCAATCTTCCTTCTTACTGTCAGTTCTGGCAAATTAGTTTGTGTAACTGAGTGTCAGCAGCCAAAAACCTGAGCATTTTTCTGTGTCATTGTGTGCTTGTTAATGCAATCCGTGTGCTTTGAATGTTATGATTATTTATTATTAAACTAAGAAAAACATTGTGTGAGTCTGTCAGACTTTCAGGAATAGCTTGTACTCTTGCACATGCCTTTCCCTTATGTACAGTTTGGCACCTTTGAACATATTGTTTTTGTCTGTGTTTATTTTAAACCGAGAAGCTTAAAGAAATGCACAAACAGTCACCAGGAAAAAGGAAAACAGTTATTTATAGTACGACGCAGTTAAGCTTTCAGGATGGTTATAAGTATTTTTTTGTAGCTAGCAGCGTCCTAATTCTGTAAGCACTTAAGGGTGTCCTGCACATGACACATTAGGCGAGGGGTGATCTCGGCCCAGTTTCAGGCATGTCATCCAGATCATCTTTTAAAGGACAATTGTGGTCAGAACAGACGTATGAGCTACGAGCCTGTGTTTGGGCATCACTGGATGTACCTTTGGAGCATCTCAGACCGATCTGGGTGCCTCAGCACAGCTGGCAATTTCATATGGTGTCAGGATGGTGAGCCTGCGGGGAGCAGGGAGCACCTTCTGCATGATCTGGATAGACAAGACAGTCCACGGACTGCAGAAGGACTACCTGTGTTGCTGAAAGGTGTCTGTGTGGGGAAGTTTGCAGAAATGAGACTCAGCTGGTGGGGGGTCTAGGGCTACATTGTGCTGCCAAAAAGCAAAATGTTACAGGTAACGTCTCAGTTTTGAAAAGAGGATATTTGTCATAAGAAAAAATCTACAGAGACTTTAGAGCAAGTGCTCAGTAACTCTGCCAGGTTAGTTAGGGTCTGGCCACCAGGGTTTTTTTCCTATTTTTTCTGTGTTGTTCCCTCTTCTTGCACAACTTTATCTTTTTTGGTGAGAAATGTTTTGCTGGGATGATTTTCATCAGCTCTGCACACATGTGCTGAAGGGGAGTTATTGTTGAACTGATCCTATTAAGGCTATGAAGAAATACTGATGCTGACAGACACTTTGATGTGCTAAACTAAATCCCAGAGGGCACAGGTACCAAGAAGAGCCCTGAAGACAGGTCATCGTAATTGTCCAGAATTTTTATTGTAAGAAATCAATATTTGATTAGAAATAAATATTTCCTCTGATCTCTCTCTTGCTTCACAAGACCAAAAACAAAGGTAGGATGAGATTTGTCAAAGCTCACTGCACTAGTCTCATTAATCTCTTTTTGGACTCTACGTAAAGTCCCATGTAACGTCAGTGGGAAGTGAGTTATGCCAAGTAAGTACTCTTTAAAGCGTATCGGTTATAAGTACTGGTACAATATAAGACTTCGACCTGGGCTTTACTAGAGGAGATCAGTTGTGGCTTAATTTCACAGTGCCACAAAAGTTGGATTGATAAAATATTTGAGAGAAATGCCAAATCAGCGTTAGGAAGCACTTTCACCAGGATGGTAGAGTGTAAGTTGTTCTCAACATATTGTTACGCATTTATGGCACATTTTGGTCCATGCTAAGACCTAGAGATATTCATGGTTACATGAGATAACCGTAGCATAGTTTCATACTTGCCATAAGACCATATCATGAGCCTGTGATTGGTCCCATGATGGAATCATCTCTAAAATGGGTTTTCCTGCTCGATGGTTTTAAAGGACCAGACTCCAGATATATCTTAGGGCTTTTTTTCTCAGCATTTAGGCTTTGTTAAATATGGAGCTGCAACAGTGACATTTTAGAAGAGAAAATTCAATAAACAAGGTTTATAAAAATATTTCTGTCCTGTATAAGGTGTCTTTGCAGCGGGTTTCTTTTCTGAAAAGCAACTTTTTAGTTGCTTTCTGTTTGCAAAAAGTAGAAGAGAGTCCCTTTCTGTGTCTCCAAATTTATTTTTTTTTTTTTTTCTCTCTATCACTTCAGCACCTCCTGGACTCTCCCTGACACCCAGGACTCAGCCTGCCAATACCTCTTTGCCCTGTGACAGCAACTGCTCGGTGGCCATGCTAAGTACTTTTCAGACTGTGAGGAAAGGCTCAGAGAACAGCAACTGCATCTGAGCAAAAGTGCGTGTCCCTCTCTGCTTCCCCATATCAGCTTTTTGGAACATTGAGGGTAATTGAAACAATCCTAAGCAATGTTTTCCATCACAGACCTACTCATGGTGAACAACAGGTTTAACTGCTTTAGCTGCTGTTTGTTTGTTCATTAGTTATCTAGGAGAGATTATGACTGCTCAAGAACTAATGGTTGTCATATATATGTGAAAGTATTTCAGTGTAACTTCTGCCTTATAACTAATGGTTCAAATATCCAATATACAGCTACTTGTTTCGTGGTTTGTGATAAGTTGCAATGTGCCTCTTTTCTTCCCTCTCTAGACAGATGCAATTTTTTGAGTTAAGAAAAGGATGTAAATAAATCCCATGTAATAGCACAATGCTTCTGCCACAAATACCCATAGTTGCAAAATGTTCACAGCATTTTTATTTCTCATGTGCTGCTGAACAACTTACGTTTTGCATTAATAAACACTGGACACAAGACTTTTTGAAGCAAATTCAGATATTTATTCCAGCAAATATTAGCCCATTCTCTTTTTCTTTTTTTTTTTGTCTCTCTCCCTGTCAAGTCCCAACCACAGCTCACCAAGATGAAGCAGGCTATTTTAAAATAATTAAAAGTTTCTGCCTTTGCATGACTTCTATTGACATCACATCTGCTTGAGCGTGGTAGGAACCAGCTCCAAGCCAATTAAAAGGAGATGGGTGCATCATACAGCTCCCTTCTGTCTCAGTGATCTTTTGACCAAGAGGGCACTATATTGATGAATTTCATTTCTTCCTAATCTGCTTGTACTCTGCTTGATAGCTTGGAGCTTTGCTCTCTTCTGTTTCAGTACAGTGACCCTGCTCTTGAGAAAGCTGCGAGTTTGAAGCAAAGCAAAGATTTCAAGTTATTACAAGATGTTGAGCACACGGATTTCTTCTTGGCTGTCTGCAAGATGTTGCCTGAAAGTTGAGAAGGGCTCTCATCCCATAGAAGAAGAAGAAGAAGAAGTAGTAAGACATTATTTCACAGCTTTTAAGGCAGTAACAAAGAAAGGAAGTTTCACTCAGCACTATGTATCTAAATAGAGTCAGTCCTTCAGGGCAAGTATATGGAAAGGAACGAACTAGCTACCCCCAGGGGCTGCATTAGTGAAAAACATGTATGCTATGCGGCTTTTAAAAGCTGGCCTTCAGGCAGGTGCTCACGTGTTGATCAGTCAAGTCAGAGGTCCATTTATGAGTAACTCTATGCAAATGAAAGCTAAAAGGACATTTACATAGGATTACTCCTTCTTCTGTTTCTGGGATGGTGCCATAGGTATTTTTGAAGAGGTCTCAAGCTGCCAACATGCCAGCCTTTATGCCTGTTCTGTAGTGGCTCGTATTGAGCAAAGTCTAGTGAACAGGGCCAAGGTTGCAGTGTTGCAGGATGCACACTCTAGCCTATTTGCTGTTACGCTAGCCAGACGAAACTGATTTGCTTTTTGGCCTAGTTGTGAGATAATAAGCTTTGGTCAACTGACAGTGTTGGCCTAACATAGGTGTTCCTTGGGCAACAGTGAAATGTTTTTTTGCTTATTTTTGCTAGCACTTGGGTGCTAGATGTTAATTAAGATATTCAACAACAGAACAGGGCTCCATATCTCTTCTTGTGAGCAGAAGATGATGCTGAAAGCATTTTACATATCTTTCAGGAGAAAACCAGAGCAACAAAAATTTATTATCTTACACAGAGCTAGAAGGAAAATCTTGACACCATCTTCATATTGGAAAAGTCCTTTGCCATTTAGAGACTGTACATTCAGGATCTAAGTGACAGGTGGAAGTAATGTTCTGAAACTTGTACACCATGAATTTCCATTTCCTTAGGAATTTAATATATATAAAGTGGCTTAGATTTGAATTGCTATGACAGTATCATAGTATTAAAGACTTGGCTGTCCTGATAATACAAACGTAACTGCTTTCCCCAAGAGCATATTTGACTAGTACCTATTCCAGACTATTTTAATTTTTCTTTAATTATTACACTCTCCACACATACAGAATGTGTCTTTGTGGCATGAGAAGGAAGTAAGCATGACCTTTATCAAATAGGAAATAAGTGCATTGCTACTACAACAAAGAGTAAGTGTAGATGAAATACAGATACTTGTATTTACACAACATCTGGAAGACAAATACTGACCAAATCTTTTTATCACCACTGCACCACTCCAAGTTAATTGGAAAGACAGAAGGACATCACAGAATCTCATCAAACGGATTTAGAGATGTCAGTCTGAGTTTCTAAACTTACAGTGAATTTGGCACCTCATTTTTTTACCTAGTCTTTTGGAGTTTCAAGATAATAGAAAAGAAATAATGGAATGGATAGGATAATTTAGGAAGAAATTGTGTTTGAAACCGTATTATCAAATAAATCACCCTCTGTGGGAGAAAACAATAGAGTGAGACCTTGACTTTACCAGTTGGATAAAGATAAGTATTCAGACTGAGACAACTAAAGCTTAGGAAGATAATAGCTTGTCTATCAGGGGCAATGTTGCCAATTAATGTTAATAGCAGCATATAGATCTCCTCAGTATTGCCATTGGGCATGCTGGGAATATTGCTAACACCAGCGTGGCCATCTGTTATTAAGGAATTGAAGGGGCAAAAGGAAATAAGAAAGAGCATAAGAGTGGGAGAATCAACCTCTCACTGGAGATGAAATGGTTTCCTCTTATTTAATTAAGTAGCATTTTTTGAGATCCGAAACAGAACAAGTGTGTCTGTATTTGCTTACTATGTGCCTCCTCCACAAGTATGCCACATTTTGAAACACAGGATCAGAAGAGGTATTTTGCCAACAGGAAAGCATCATTTATGGTCCTTACTGCAAATGGCTTGAATAGTTTATTAATGTTACTACTTCTTCATTGTAACTCAATTGGTGTTTCAGATAAAGACAACCATCTTTTCCTCACCTGGACATGTTCATAAAAGGAAAAAAAAATGGATAATTGAGGCTGTAATTTGAGGAAAGCTTACCATTATCTTAGCTCAGCTTAGCTTATCTGTTTGAAACTAAAGGAAAAAGACCTTCCATAATATTCATTCTAGGTAAAGGAAGATTGTGCCCAGAGCTAGTTACTAGGACTGATTGAAAAACTGCATTATTTTTTTTCAGCAGAGATTATTTTTCCCCCTGTGGAAATCTGAGTATTAAAATAGTCTAGTGGCAAAGAGAAATACTTTGGCTTAAATCCCATAAAGTTATTAATTTTAAATACTTCTATTTTGCCTTATGGAAATTGCAATTCTGGGCTAAACATGAAAAATCAGGCACCCAAATTACCTGACCTGATCCACTTAGCCACCCTCGATGACTCCTGGGGAGGAAGGAGTCCTGATCTTGGGACATCATAAAAACTAGCTTAGAGCCTTTTCTGCAGAAGAGAATGACAACTCACAGCACCCAAACAATGAGGTGCAAAAAAAAACATACCAAAAACTTTTTATGGTTTGCCTAAAATGCCTAGTTTTCACTGCCTTCATTTTTTTCTATTAAAAAAAAAAACAAAAAAAACCAAAACAAAACAAAAAAAAACCCCCCCAAAAAAAACCAGGGGAAACTAGGTACTATTTGTGAGCAATAACACCTACTTTATTTATTCAAGTGATACAGGTAGGTGCTTTTGCATTTATTATCTGATAGAAGTAGAAATACTGAGACAAGACTAACAGAACATGCCTTGTATCAGTACTGTAGCATCTGCAACAGTATTGCAAAAGCAGGGGAGAGTTTTAGAGTGCTGTCAATAAAGTCTTTTCATCTCAAGCCTGGACTGATGGAAACCTCCTGACTTACACAACAATTTTTTTAAAAGGCATCTCCAAAATAAGACTCAGGATTCATGTTTTCTTGAAGAATTCATGTGACTGCTGGTTTTGGTCTCCTCCCAAAATCAAGGTTAACAACTGAAAAGGATTCCAGCTAAGAAATTTTAAGCACTCTCAATAGCCTTGTGAAAATAAGCAAGCAGAGAAATAACAGCATGCATTCCAGTTAACAAAGGTAAATGCATTGGCCTGACAGATAAATGGTGAGAGATGCTCTCACTTCTAGCCTGCATTTCGGTGTTGGCTCCTGGCCTTCAAAATCCAAAAGTAAATCAAGACTGGCTGGGGGTGCAGCTGGGATGTTCTTTCTCTCCACAAGCCCTACCTTTCCTTCTGCTGTGCATGTGCCTTGTGCAGATGGAGGCTGTCTACATTTTCGGCTGGGATAGACTTAATTTTCACATTAACTGGGATAATTTACTTCAAAAGAAGCTGGGAGGGTTCACAGCCAGGACAGGTGACCCAAACTAGACAAAGGGATATTCCATACCATGTGACATCATGCTCAGTATATAACAGGGGGGAGCTGGTCAGGGAGGAGGGATTGCTGCTCCGGGTCAGGCTGGCCATCGGGTTCCAAGCAGTAAGCAAATCGCTTTGTATATCCTTTTATTAATATTGTTGTTATTATTTTCCTCTTACTTTGCTGTCCCAGTAAACTGTCCTTATCCCACCCCATGATTTTTGCCTTTTTCTTCTGATTCTCCTATCCATCCCACCAGCAGGGGGGAGGGGTGAGCAAGCAGTTGCATGGTGCTCAGCTGCCAGTTTGGGCTGAACCATGACCAAAGCTCTGACTGCAAATGGAGGGTTTTGCAGAGACCGCAGTGCATGTGTGTTTGCAGAGCTCCATGGTCGCACCCTTCCACTACTAGATCTAGTGATGGGCAGATTTGTGTAACCACTAGCAAAAGGCAAGGTCTGCCAAAACCTCACTCAGGAGGTCTTCTTGATATATGTCCTTTTTAATAAATCTTAAAAAGAAATTAATTTTGCAGGGTGCTGACCATAAGCGTGGGAAGACTGAGCATGTCCACTCACACCACTAATGTTAGCAGTGCCAATCAATGCCATGGATAATGGCTTCCCAGCCCATTGCTTGGCCTTCCTGGTAGGTAAGGCTCTCCTCCATCCTCCTGCTATTATCCTGTTTTGAATTTCATTTCTCGGCTCTGGTTTGTGAACAAGGATTGCATCATTCCATCATAACAACAGTTAATTAGGAATGAAAACCCACCCAAATCAATTACAACAAATCAAATTACTCTTAGGACAAAAACGCAGCAGTGAATATTGCAGTAAAATATATGAGAAACACCTCTTGCCAGTTCAGTATTTATAGTGGCCAGCAGCCACTGTAAATTCCCCTATATAACAGGAAACAAACAGCACGTGTGAAATGATCTCATCTCTTCAGGGTGCTGATTTTATGAGCTGTTCTGTTGGTGCTTATCTTCAGACATGTAGATAGATGTACTGAACATAATGGGCTTTGGTTCCTGAGACAGCAGGAAGAGAAGAGGCCTGAATACAGGCAGAGGGGGGAAAAAAAAAAAAAAAAAAAAGGAAAAGAAAGCAGGAAATTGATTGTTAAAAAGACAATTAAGAGGGGAAAGGATCCTTTTGTTTTGTGTTCTTTGGTTGGTTTTGTGTTTTTTGGTTGGTTTTGTGTTTATTTTTTTTTCCCCCTTTGTGAATGAAATGTACTGGCCCATACTAGCACCATTTTTGCAAGCAAAATGTGTCCTTGGTGTTCTCCCACCTGCTTGGGAATTGCCCAGAAGGCCGAAGCAGCCCATCAGCATGGAACAGTGCAGGAATGCCCCTGTACGCTGCTATCAGACTACACGTGTGATTGAGAGAGGTTTCAGCAAGGCTTGTGAAGTGAGGGGAAGGGTCAAGCTCAGGCTTGAGACAGGAATGAATGTTTTGGAGAACCATGGTCTAGGATGGAGGAGACACAGCAGAGAAGTGATAGAGAAGATGGGAATGCACCAGTGCTTTGAGCCATAGGGATTGATGAGCATGGTTAATAGGACACAGGATATAGTGTAAGGCTTTAGAGTTAGGTCCATGGTGTGAGGTATGGGTGGTACAGATGCCCACTATTCAGATCCCTTGTAGGCTTTCATCCACACAGAAGTACAACCACCAGGAGGTTAAA
>VXBL01000753.1:91337-134986 GCA_013400195.1 Aramus guarauna | reverse complement strand
AAAAAAAAAAAAAAAAAAAAAGGTTTATAACCTACTTTACAGACCTTAGAGGGAGAAAAATTCCAACAATTACTTATTTTCAAGTCCATCTGATTGCTGGCTTCCCAACTTCCCCTCCTCTCAAGGAAGAAAAGCCAAAGAAAGATGCAGAAGAGATGAACAGAGTTCCCTGCAGGAGCCAGGTGAATTTGGACAAAAGTGGGGGTAGAGGGATAGGGGAATGGAAGTGAGCAATCTCATGCAAAGGGACTGAGGTGGTGCTGGGATACCAAGGATGGCCATGGAGTGCTCATGATTGCTGGTGCAGAAACATTGTGGTTTTTACCTGCAGATGTGATAGCTGAATGAAAAAGGGTTGCATTACCACAGGGAATTTCTGAAGCTTTTTACCAGGAATGTGTTCTTAGCAGCACTGAAAATACAGCTAGACTGGAGCAGATGACAGCAAGTATAAATCAACAGAGGGCAACTAATTAACAACAGTGAGGGACTCAGCCCAGTATTTCAGCTGTTGTAAGGTGCTGTGATCTACTCAGGGGGGTTAAGACTTGATGATGAATTGACACTATTTTAAAGGTTTCTTTGCTTTTCTTAGGATGTCTACCGGGATGGGCTGGCCTGACCTCTCTGAAGAGTAAATGGCTGTGTGGGGATATGGCTACATCGAAGGAAAATAATCTTTCCCTAAAGAGAAGGACTCTGAAAAATACTTTTTTTTTTTTTTTTAAGCTTGTGCAACCTGCCCTAGGTGAACCTGCTTTAGCAGAAGGGTTGGACTAGGTGATCTCCAGAGATCCCTTCCAATCCCTACCACTCCGTTATTCTGTGTGTTGAGGATATGAGGCTGGTATGAAATTGCTTTCTATGTCTGACTCCCTCCTCTCCTTCCCCAAGAACATCTGTCCAAACTGGCCGATTTCAGACACATTTGAGCCAGGTGGCATGTACCTTAGGATACTGGTTTCGTGAGACCTGGGGCCCAAGCAGAGGGAGGAGACCAGTGCTGAGCTTTCTTTGGAGCATGTGCCTTGTCAGATACCAAAGAATCAAGTTGTGAGGTAAAGCCCTGCTGTCTCTCCTTCTCAGACATGAATGGAGGAAGATTCTCTTTTCTTAGGGAAAAGATCAGGATTAAAATGCGTATGCTGGAAAGAGTGTGGGTCATCTCCCCCAGGGTTTCTTCCTACAGCCGAGGGAGGGTGGGAAAGGACACATGACTTTCCTTGAATGGTAATGCCTGGGACCCTCAGACAATGTTCTAATTTATTTATTTATTCATTTTATTACTATTTAAATGGCTGCATGTTTCGGAAAACTCTGCGCATTCTTTTAGGAAATGTGTTTATGGAAGACAGGTTGTTCAACAGGAGCGTTTTTTGTGAGATACAGAGGAGCAGTGTCCAGTAGATGAGATATGCTAGGGATTTTAAAGTACATTTGGACTGAATGCCAGAAATGCTCACAAGTGCAGTCCCTAATTGCACGCAAATGATTGTGTAGGAACTTCAGACTAATGCACACAAAGTGCTTGTTTGTTTCTTTTTTATAAACAAAGAACACTAAAGGAAAATTTACATGATTGGAGAAAATAAGGAGATGAACCTGAATACCTTGCAGCAGTAAATGGATTTTGTCAGCTTTAATGTATGTGCCAGTGACACTTCAGGTATAAATGAGAATTTGAGAAGCTCTTAAATCTGAAGATGGAAGCTGATGAAATGTGATATTCTTCCTGTATTTAAATTAGGCTTAGCAACTACTAGGTGATCACTTAAACTCTAGCTGATCCATCATTTCTATGTCTTATTAGTCCTTAATTTCTCCAGCTATTTTGAAGGAATTGGTTGTTACTGTCCTGTTAAGCAGCTTCACTGAATTATTTTTGGGTCAGCATCGTTAGCTTTGGATGCAGGTACAAATCAAGATCTCTGCATGAAGATAAAAGATGACCATATTTTGCAGACAACAAATAAATAGAGAGAAAGCTCATCTTCAGTGTAAACATTTCAAAGTAATTTGATAATAAGTCTTTTCTAAAAGAAACAAACAAGCCAACTCAAAATATTGTATTACATGCTTGTTGCCTCTGTGTGATACCTTTATGAAGAACTGGTTACTGAAGATTTTCCAGGGCTGCTCTATTAAGTTCAGTTTGGGTTTCACTGATTGTGAGACCCTTTGTTTTTCACAGATATTTTCTCTGCATTCATAACACTATTCATGTCTCTGAGGAGAGACAGGGAGGGGGTAAATACCTGGTACAACCTAAATGACTGCACTGTTTGTTGGTACAGAATAAAAGCCTGAAGGTTTTCAGCATGCAGTGAATAGATCAATGTGTGTTAGAGGCAGAAAGAACTTCCCCGGTTATCCAGGCTCATCCCTGCAGGCTGTAAGTTGTGAGTGATTCAGCTACCTGTCCTTGTGGTTGGACTTATTTTTCCCTTCTTGCAATTAAGTCAGGGTACAGGACTATTTGGAAGTGTGGTACTTCTTCACTATTTTATGGAGACAAATGCATGCAAGCTGAATGAGTGTGTGTTTGGGTAGCCTCCTCAGGCTGCAGATGCTATACACAGAGATCACAGACTATCCTGTTCAATGCCTTCTCCCACCTGGACATCACTGTATCATCTGCTTCAACCAAGCGAAATATGATTAGCAAAGGGTGGCTATTCAAACTGTGCTTAACTACAGTATTCACCCTGGCTGAGACAGGCCAGGGAGTACTCATCTCATGCAAGAGGCTCAGTTGGCACATCTGGAGGTGGATAATCCACAGTAGGGAGCAGCAATGTCTGTCCAGGTGGGGAGCAGGAAGGTAAGTGAAGAGCTGTAACCCTTCACCCTTCAGAGCTGCTGCTGAGAACAGATGTGCAAGAAGTCCCAGTGCCATGGGTCATGTTCCAGTGAAGAGGACAAAGGGAAACTTTCCCTAACAAATCTTTACCTAGGAGCAGGATCTAAGGCACTGGCCTACTGTCTCTGGAGAAGCACACCTTCTGCTCAGGTAAAATACAGGGTTAATTCCCCATGCAGCACTTATGCCACTATTTAGATCTGAAACACTTATTATTAGGCCTTTTAACCTGGATATGAAAATGGGGCTGCCCATTTAGAAACTGCAAACTCCTTGGTTTTGAACGTCCACCTCTTAGGAGAGAGAATTTCTTCCCCTCACCCACTAGCTTTCTGATCCCTGGATATCACTGTCTTCCAGAAGAACTGGTCGAAATGTTAGGTTGCTGAAGATAAAGGAGGGGATAGTTCTGCTGCGTGGCACAGGCTGTGGGTTTCTGTCCAACTTATGCTTCATGCTCCTAAGGGAAGCTGCAGCAGGTATCCTTTGCCTGTGTGACAGAGAGCTGGGAGAGCTGAGATGCTTTTGGGACCAGATGCATCCAACCGGAGTGCCAAAGCTAAGTGAGGATTTTCACGTTGCACTCTCTGTACACAGTTCTCTCCTGATGCTGTAGAGCCCTTAAAGCTAGGCTAGATGAACTGGGCTTTTGGAGAGCCAAGATTTCATGCTGAGCCCAGCACGGGACACACAAGCACCACGTTCTTTGCTCTGTAGCCTATTTCTAATTACTAGAGCCATTCACTCCTCCTAAGCTACTTACTAAAATAATTAGCTTAGAGCTCCTCTGTTACAGACTAGTACTAGAAGAAATCTTTGATTTGCAGTTGCTTAACATTAACAAACAAATTGCCTGTCCCTGCTCTTTGCAATGATAATCTAATGACAAGGACAGCATTTGCCATAAACTAGTTCTGTGCTTGTTGCTTTCAGTAAGACTTCTATCAGATGAAAAGATGAAATGAGGTTTTGCTCTGTCAGCAGGAGGGGGTAACAGAAACTGGCTTGTAAACAATGAACAATTATGCTGGGAATTAAATTCCAAGGAAAAGACAGACTCTTTCGGACTATAACCAGACAGAAATTAATGCAGGCAAATGTATAAGGTTTCTCACAACCACATCCAAGTCAGTCAGAATGCTCGGTTTCCCTTGTCCACTTTGCAGTTAAGCTAAAAGTCTGTAGTTCTGTTCCAGCAAAATTTTAAGGTGTCAAGTCCCTGCTCAGTATAAGCACACGGATTTTATAGCCTTCACAGTGTTTCTGTCGCTTTTTTTTTTTTTTTTAGGAGAGGAGGAAAAAGGAAAATTGTGAAAAAGGCTAATTAGAGAAAACTGGCTTAATTGGAAGCCACAGGTACCTCTTTTATAAGCTTTTGTTGAGCTTTTGCCCACAGTAAATTTATACAAGCTTTGGATAGATGGTAAATCTCTGTTTGCTATGGCCTGCTTTAAATGAGGAGCTTTCAGCACTACTTTGCTGACAGCTAAGGGCACAGATGAGGTAATAAAACCAACAAGTCCTGGGAAATGCCCATTCAGCTGGGAGAAACATTTCCTTGGATCCCTTGTTTTTTTGGATCTGTGTAAAATAGTATTTATTGTTTCGCTAAGATGCTTGGTAGCTACATCACTGTGAGTTTAAGGGCTGTTATGAGGTATGATTCCTCAGCTCTCTACTGCCTTCTGTCTTGCCAGTCAGGCATTTCAGACCTCTTTCAAAGAGACTGGCATTTATTATCACAATTTCATCTCGCAGGTCCTGTCCAGCCTGCTTCTGGAAGGTTTCATTGAAGAGAATTGAATGCTGATTGAACTGAACGACCCAAATTGAATGAAATATGACCTGTATACAGCTGTCAATTGGATGGGAGTCACTTAGGTGAATTACTATTAAAAAAGTAAAAATCAAAGCAACACAACCACATTTACAAATTGTGGTTGTATTTGATGGAAATATCTAATTAGATGACCAGAATGTAGTGCTGTGGCTTGCACAATGCTGAGACTGACCCTCAGCTAACCCTGACAGCCCCACTTTTCAACAGGGTCACTTCACCTTGAAGGTAGTGGGGTGTATGGGTTCCTCTCCGGTACAGGCTCACCGAAGAGGGCTATCGGTGCCAGGGTAAATTGTAATGCAATGTAAAGCATGTGTCCCCACTGGGGACAGCAATCATCTGTCATGATCTCCAACCTCAAACCAAGGCTACATCTTCACCCAGCCTGGCTGAACTACACAGCAAGGACTTGACCTGGAGAGATGAGAAATACCTCTCATTTGCAAGGGCTTCAGCTGCATGGTGGACAGCCCAGCATATGTTTCTGCCTAGATGTCAGTTGCTTAGGAAAAAGGTCTGCTAAGGCTCTTAGCTGATACCAATCACAGCCTAGCAGCTCTGGCATTAACATTTAGAGAGCCGCAGTTAGGTGTCTGGTGTTACTCTAATGACTAACACATTAACAGCTCTGCAAATCCATGTGTAAGGGAATTACCTGCCTAAAAAGCAGTGTGAAAATCTGGTCACATATGTCTTGTGTTACATAACCAAGCGCTAAGACAGAATTAGTTAATGCTTAGTGTCTCTTCATCTCCATACCATCACTGTAAAAGTGGAATAAATTGCACCTGTTGGATGAGGATGCATGGCTTGGTTGAAAAGGGTATGAGAACTCTGTGTGAAGGTTTGTGTTAAATTTATCATACCTCTTAGCAAATGTGTTGGAGTTGCAAGGGAAGCAGTCTTGGCATAGGAAGGGGATGGACCAATGGCACTGCCCCCATCTTGTACCACTGAAGAAATGGAAAGTCTGAAAAAGAGCAGAACAAACCAAACGTATCCCTGCTAAATATTAAAATCCACCCCCATCATTAGGATGGCAGTAATACCAGCTCCCAGGTAAATCTGAATGCTGATGAAAAGCTCAGTTGCTGAACTGCAGTGCTTCACTGATACGAAGGAGTGAATTTCCTTTATGAACAATGCGCATGGCTGTGCTTCCCTGAGACAACGGAGGTGGAAGTCTTCCACATGAAGAAAGTGGTTTTAGCATGGCACTTATTTTATTGAAATACTGTGCTCTTTCAAAAAGTCTACAGGTCAGACTTGAGCTTCAAAAGCAGGTATGGTAGACAGATAAATGGAATAGAGATAGTAAAGAGCTCAACAGTAACAGATGGGCTGAGCCTAGGCTCTGGAGGCAATCAAGAGAAATAATCAGGTTGAAAAGTTGAACTAATGAAGACTTCTTGGAGATGCAGACCAAAACTACAGTCAATCAATATTTTTTTGTTTTTTAAAATGAAAAAATCATTTAAGATTTCCATAATTTAAAAAAGGAAAAAAAAAACCAACTGTTCTAGCAGTTTCTTTTTCTTTATTTAAAATAAAACCTCCTCATCTGATCACAACATTCTAACTACTGTAATTCTGAAAATCATTTGAGGAAATGTTTGTAAAGTTTCAACAGACTGGAGGCAAAAATTGATTTGTGGAAATGACAAATGGCCATTAATCCAGGAAACTCTGGCCCTTTAATGAAATGACTTAAAGGGCAGAACAAGAAAATATGATCAAAGGCAGATCCTTTCCTAGTAACTACAAATGTGGAGAAAAGATAAGAAGAGCGAACAAGTGTCTGATTGCCTCTTACAATGAGATTATTACTCTCTGTGATCATTAGATATGAATGAGGTCTTTTAATCACTGCAGCTACATCTGGTCATTGCCCATCGGGTGAATTCGAACAGAAGTGTTAGTGTAATTTCTTTAATATTAATAAAGATATTCCCTCCCTCACCCAATAAGTCACTATCTGTTTTGACTCACAGCCTTGGCAGAGCAATGGGATGATGTTGTTTGTCAGCTTTTGGTCATTTCCTTTGGCTAGTGAATGAATGATGACACTCTTGCCACACTGAAATTTCTGGCAGAGCAGAAAATGCAAAAAGCAAAGCTCATCCTTTACCCCTCACTTCCTTTAATTGCGGATTTGCTATAAAATGGTTCGTGAAAACTGGAATCCTGAGTCATGCCTATATCCCAAGGGTGAGGCCCAAGTTTGGTGTATATAGTCCCAGTTTGTGGAGTCATAGAATTACACTGCTGTTTCTGTTTGAGTTTGAGGAGATACAGTAAGTTCTCAGCTCTCACCACTGTACTGGAAGCCCTGAATAGTAAGTCAATGTAAGTCAGTCAGCCAATGATTTCTTCCCAACATTTCAGACAGCCTGAAACCATAACTCTGAAAGTGGAACTTTTCCTCTGTATTTTTAATAATATCTCAAAATAATAATGAAGATATATTGGAGGGGGAGAAGGAGGACATGAGGCAGTTTCTTATCTTTAGCACCTGAGATTGAAATAGTAATCTGGGCAAGTAAGAGATCATATCTAAGCCAGTGGAAGTAAAGCTGGATACCAGGTATGCTGTAAACTGATGCCAAAGTGGCAGCTGGATTTCCAAGACACCAGCAGTGTAGTCCAATGTGAAAGGCAGATATAGGGACTTTATGTATTCCTTGCTGACTCAGCTGAACCCCTAAATGGCTAAGTTGTCGTGGGGTTTAATTCACCATCATAGGCTGCTGTCCATGCTTGGGCTCTGTCACACTGGTAACTGGTCTCAGGGACTACTGGATTTCTAGGTGCTATGGGGCCCTACCCCATTCTCAGCTTTCCACTTTACAGTTGCTCAGCTACTCCCTACAACTGGCTACTACAGCACCTCTTTGCACCATTTTATATCAGTGTGCATTTCCATATCTGGACATTTCTGATGCATATGACAATGTAAGTGTCTTGTGCAGCTCTCTCTTGGGCCTCTGATAGATGACAGATATGCTGATTATTAATTTTTTATCCAACTGCTATTCAGTTTCATTCACAAATGCCTCATTACATCATTTGCACACCCACACTAATTAGACGTGATACTTCTCATGGTTGCTTCAGACTGCTCCACTTCACTGAAAAATCTCTATCACGCCAGTCTTCATCACTGCCTTCCCTGCAACTACCTTCAGCATATCCTGCACTTCTCAGTCCTGACTGGGCACTGAACTTAAATCTACTTCTGTCCTGTAGTGGAAGTGAGTGAGAGATATAATGGCCATTGTCTCTGTATTACTGGCATTTGACATTTTGTGTTAACAGCTCCCTCTATCAGCTACCAGAAGGCACTGAATATTAATACTGGAAAAAGAGACATCCTCTCTGAAAACCTGCAAAATGATCCTAATAAAATCAGTAATGAGATCTAGTATTAAAATAACAGCCATCCATCTCCCACATACCGATAAAATGCAGACCTCCATTGACACAGTGGACACCAAATTCATTCCATGCTGTGGCTTGAAGACTGACCTTAAAGCATTATCTGTCCCTTTTCTTAGAGTAGTGCTCCTCATGTATTAATTCTTTTGAAGCACCAGCCCAGAAAGTGAAAATGTTGTGAAAGAAATGCCATACATAAGTGTTCAGTTGATTTAAGGTACAGAACACAGAAATTATGGGATTCTGGATACTGCTTAATTAAAAGGATTACTGGCAGCAGTGGTTTCCAAGGAGGAATTTCCAATCTTAATTGAAAAATCAAATGTACTGGTTGAGAGAAGTGGTTTTCTATCATAAAAAATAATAGCAGCTCCCTTGCTTTACCTGACAGTTTACCTTTGCCTCCTAAGATACTTGTGCTATTTAGCATGGGTTTGCAGGGGTAGTTTCACTGCTGAGCACAAAGTTGCCATATAGGTTTGTTAAGTATTCACAACAGAAAATAGCATATATGGTAGAACCCTATTGATTATGTACAATAAATCAGTTATTTTTTTCCCTCCAGATGAGAGTGGAAAGTAATTATTCTGCAAAGGGATATTTTGACCTCAGAGATCATAGTCATATCGTAGCATTTGGAAACAGATTTTCTGTTAGGGTCATATTTTTCTCCCTGAAGTAAAAATCATTCAATCTTAATTCAGAAGTAATAATTCTTTCCTCACTGATGATGATTTAACACATCATCTCTGAGCTACGTACACTAAAGTAGACCAAAGCGTGACACATCTCTACAGTGTTAAAAGCTACAATCAAACAAACAAAATAAGTTGCTTTAACTGTTTGCCCTCACATAAAGTGGACTGCATTAGAATTGGACTTCAGTATCACTGAATGGCTATTATAGAAGCCATCCAGAAAAGTCAGAGATCTAAATCCATCAGAGAGTTTCAGAAGCCCAAAAGAATTTCAAAAGTGTGAGGCTGAGTTCAGACCCAGCCTGGGGTTTTATGTTGTTTCTCCACTTGTGGAGCAACTCAACTTTAGATGCAGTGAGTTGGCTCTTATGTATATCAACATGAGGAAGTGAAATGGGGAGGGCTAAATCTGGGAGTTCCTGCACATTAACCTACAGGGTATCATGTCGATCAATGCAGCAATGCCATGTCCATTACCTCATCCATAGATTCTGACAATTCAATGCAGACTCTATTACAAGAGGGCAGGGAAAAACATTGATGCCATGATTTCTGCACATTACAGTGTTTGAAGTGAGGAAGGCAATGGGACATGTGTTTCTAATCTTGAGTTTCTGCTGTAGTCATTTTTGTGTGTATTACTGGGACAGTTTGAAGGAAAATAGTGGGTGATGAATGTATGTGAATGTCATGTGCTACTGGGATGCTGTTTTTATCCTCCCTCTTGTCTCATGGTCATTTTCCCTTTATTTTCTTCCACAAGGTTTTACATGCTGTTTTCACACCCTGCAATTTAGGTTTAGCTCAGGTGTGAAGAAGAATTTAAGTTCTACATCTTGATCAAGAATTTTAGTCATGTCCAGTTCTCAGCAACTGCTATTATTCCTAGTTCCATTTATTGTTATAACTAGATTTATTCATACTTTCTAATAAACTGGAAATAAAGGCTTCTCATATTTCCTTGTAAAACCCCTAAGAGGTGCAGCTTGAGTCTCTGTAAAATACATGAAATGAGAAAATAGTTAATCTCTGGATGCAGCAGCCAACATAGTGTGAAATTCAAGTCTGTAACGGCAACGACGTAATTCCATAACATTCCCGCTCTTTATATAGATAAGCTTTTTAGCTACAGTTCTGTTCTAGTTATGCCAAAATCATGTTGTTCTAGTTTTTGTTAATAGAATGGCTAACTTTCCAATTGAGTTTTGTTGTTGTTAATAAAAATACCACTGCTAGGTTTTGAGCAGGGTCTGGGAACTGCTGCAATAGCAGATAAAATTTCCTCTTCCTGAAGAAATGCTGCTAATGCTTTACTTTTGGAAAAAATTCATCCAACAAGGAGTGGCAGGAATGAAATGAATAAACCACATGAAGCAAAATGAGTCAAATTAAATTAATGAATTAAAAGTAGACGGTGGGGGGAAAAACACTTATTTTATGCAATTGTCAGCACGGCTGAAGCTTCCCTGTGGAGTGGTGAGCAAAAGGGGGAGGGGATGGACATGAAGGCTGTGAGTGCTGCTTTTGCAGGTGTGCTGGTTCCCAAAGGCTGCAGCTCATCCTTTTGTTATGCCTGGAAGATGCAGAGTCTCATTCCCAAACCAGCAGCATTTCCTCTTGGAATACAGAATGAAGTTTTTCAATAATGTAAAAAGGAAATTAATTTCAGGTCATTTCAACTCAAAACTAAACAAATGGAGCCCTTAAGGAATTGGGTACCTCTAGCAGAGCTCTTTTTGCCTAGAGTTATCCAGATAACAAGACTCATCAGACTTTCCACTGAAATTCTTATTTGTGGATGTGTACCTCAGAATAAACAGTTCTGTGAGTAGCAGAACTGATGAAACCTATTTCCTATGATTTTTTTACCTTCTCGCAGGCTGCCCTGCATTATAAATAAGTTAAGCTCCCTTCCAGACGTTTCCTTAATGTCAGGTAATGCATTACCTGGAAAAGGCTATGATTCAGCTAGAGCATTGCCCCTGCTGATTGCTTCACCTGATCTTGCTGGCCGTCAGCTAGCATCAAGCATGATGTGAAACAGCTGAGTCTTCCTCTCCTTTACTTTAGAAGCAGCACCATACAGCTGATAGTTTTAGTGAAATCTAGGAGTGCTGAACTGTTCTCAAATCTTGTCTTTTTTGTTTGTTTGGTTTTGTGCTGGAAATTCAACAATAGTATTGGAAGAGATGGATGGGATGATTTTAGAAGTGTCACTAGATTACAAGGAGTTTGTAGTTATCCCAGTAGCAAGAGAAAATACTGAACAGCTCTCACCCCACTGCATAACATGGTATAAGATCTGTACTAATGCTGAGATCAAAGTTCTCACAAAGAAAAAGCTCCTCAGTCTCTAAAATATGTGACTGTGCTTCCTAACTAGCTCTGCATCTCCTGTGGATTTCAGATGAATGGACTAACCTAAGATCTTTGCTCTTTGTCTGACACTACCAGGTAAAGTAAAATACAGGTATAGATTTGTATTTGATGTAGCGGATATGCCTAAATTAACTTAATAAATCTGAGTCTAGCATGTGAATCAAGTTTACTCCAAAAGAAAACTAGGTATTGGTATTAATTTTAATTGATATTAGTAATACATTGGATTTTAATGTCACTTCTGCATCGTGCAGTAGGATTTTTTTAGGTCTCTTCTACGGTTTCTTGCTATTTGGTTTCTCCTAGGTTCTGGTCTTTGGCCTACAGAAATTATTTGAAGATCTCTGGTTACTTGACTCTATGTGAACAACAGTGCTATTGTATCTGCATGCTCTTGAAAAGATCCCCTGAAAGTTTGGCTTAGCTTGGAGTCCTTTAATATTAGCCCCTCTGATGTTTACTGTTAAAGTGACTGTTGCTGCCTCCAAGGCTGAAGCACGGTTTTTCACTAGGGCTGGAAATTGGAAAGGATAATGGACAGGTTTTCTTAGTCTGTTTTTCTTTGTCCCTAGACCTTTGTCTCCCCCAAAGTTGCTCTTGGTGTCTTTGCTCATCTTCCACTGTATTTTGACTTCACTATCACTTTGCTTGAAAGCTGCAGGTATTTTCTGTCCCTCCTCCCAGAATTTCAGCTTTTTTCACCCTAGCTACCAGGAGCTTATCAGAAGTCTGCTTTGACATTTAAAACTATTTCTGTTTCTTGGTCCTGGCTGTATCTGTGATTTGTTGACTCATTCCTCTTCACAAGCTGTATGACCGAGTGATTAAGTGAAGGTAACTGCCGTAGGCTTTAGCTCTGTCTGTTTTAGAGAGAGAGGTACTGGCTGTTGGGCCTTGAAGGAGAATAAATGTACATATAGCCTGAGATTAAGTTCATCCAGAACATGTTTTTTTGTGCTCTGTTACTATGGCAGTTCAGTCTGTAAGCTCTACCTGAACTACCCATGCTGTCTGGTGGAAAGAGTTCCTGATCTCTGCCCGTGTCAGAATCCCATCCATATTGGGAAAGCTCTGAAGACCAGGACAGAGGCAAATGTTCACTCACTTCTGGGGCAGAGCCTTAACAATGAGACGGCAATATGTGATTGTGACTGGCCAGTAAACCCCTACAATGGAAGAAGGCTCAGTGGAGCTGGGCAAGGGCAATGGGCCCATGAAGCTCAAGGGATAAGGTGTGACTGACCACAGCTGTGCAAAGAAAGCTGACTTCATCTCAGCATGAAGGGGACTAACAGGAGGTCTCTGTTTAACTTAAACAGCTATCAACAGTTGAGTGGATCAATTGGTGATGTAAATATTTCTCCCTGAGCTCATTAAAAAGAGTATGACTGTCTCCCTGATTTAGCCAGATCAGCATGTGGGGGGGTGAATCTGTGGCTCAGCCCAACATGTAGTAAAAAAACCCAGACAACTAGCAAAATAATTCCAAAGAGAACAATGGGTTTGAGCTGGCTTCAACCCACATATTCCTTCCCAGTGATTGAGGATGCCCAGTGTCACGATGGCCAGTTCCCATATTACAGAGACCAGTAGTGAGAATCATGTTGGTATTGCTATTGGATTATGTATTTCTATTGCTATATTTTGCCAAGCGTAACTTATATTTGTATTATGTTTTCAGTATATTTTGTATCCACTAAATTAGAAATCTCATGTAATGTCAACTATCTTCAAACAAGTAAATTTGATATTAAACATTATACCCTCCATGTGTGGACTATCTAAAAGAACCTAGTCTGACAAAAAAAGAAAGAGAGGTGGGTATTGGACTCTGACAGTGATGGGCAGACAGTTATGAGACTGGAGAAATCAAGCTTATTCTTGCCTCTGCCACTGAACTGCTCTATAATCCTGAGCATGTTGCTTTGCCTCTCTTTCCTCTTGTGTTTTTAGCTCTTAGTTTTGTAACAGGATAATTTTGGCAATATCCCAGTTATTGTCTAAACCAACCTAGCTAATTTAACTATACTTGTAATCTGCATACCTTAGGGAAACACAAACATAAAGGTGTAAAAGTGTTCGTATTAGTACACTTGGGCCCATATGAGGACTTATATTAGCCTAGCAATGTAGACAAAAATCATGTTTCTATGTGACATGTTTTATAAAGCGAGTCTTCACTGTGTAGCAGTAGCATCTCGGATAGTAACACTGAGTTCAAGTTGTTCATAACCAGCTAAATCATGTGCTTTTTGTTCAGAGGGCTGTTTAGGTAGCAACAAGTGATATACCCTTCCCACTTGATCCCCTTGAACCTGCAGGTTAGTGCTGCTGTTGTGCTCTGCAGCTTCCAAGGCCTTCTCCACAGTCACCTTCTCTGAAATAGGTGGATTTTCAGCTTGCTGTCAGAGTTTATGCACAAAGTTGGTGTTCTGATATTGCCCGTCCGATCTGTTGCTGGGAGCTGCCAAAGCAAAGGTCAATCCATCTGCTGTTTTCTGCAAGGCAGGATCAGGATTTAGCCTTAACAGTAAGTTCACAGTGACCTCATTCTGTAATGGCCTTGATTTCATATGGGAATAGATCAAAGCCAAATTTGGTCTCTTAACTCCGTGCAACGTGAGGTACAGTAAACTTCTCTTTCTTCCCATTAAGGACAAGCTGAAAGGATCCCATATCATATGTGTAGGATGACTAATAAGTTTAATGGGGAAAGCTAATCAGGGCTGCATTTAGGGTGAGAGCAAGAGGCTTGCACAGATGAGACTGGGAATGTGCATACCTCATGGTTAAAGATGGAGCATTCCTTTAAGAACAGGCATACAATATTAAGTACTCAAAGTGAAATTGTGTAAGTGGGAGGGCATAGGGGCACAAAGTTCTCGTACTTTGTCTTGATGGTACAATGTGGTAGCTGGATATATCCTAGAAACTTATAATTAAAGTTGTCTGCAGAATATATGAAGGTTCTGCTTGAGCTTCCTGCATAATTCTCAGTGAAAGGAGAGGAAAAATTCCTTTGAAAATACATGAAGCGGTGAATCTGTCCTCTCTGTGTGCTAGAGCTCCAGCAGAGCTGTCGAGGCCCAATGTAGTTGAAGGGATGTAATACTTGAAGTACAGCATGATCAAATAAAATATGCAGAAACCAAGCACAGCCTTAGGCTCATTTCATTTTAAGCAAACAAATAAAAAAAATGATCAGGCAGTTGGAAATGGCACAGGGAAAACAGCATGGAGAAGAAAGCAAACCTTTGATTCAGGAATTGGAGGTACCCAGAAGTAAATTCCGTGGCAACGACAGGGCATGGTTATCATTTGACACAAGGTTATGGACCACCCTCTGTGGTGGCCTCTATGTTTTTGAGGCTGCAGAACATGTTTTCCAGAGCTGTCTGCTCAAGCCATATTCTTTCAAATCTATCAGTTTGGGTGGACCCGGGTGCCTGTAAAGAAGCTCTGTTGCATCTGTTAGGGCTGCTTGCAGGTGTGGGGTTACTGTGTGCCTACATTCATCCATTGTGAAGAAGGAAAGCATAAATGAAGCTCTGCGGAGTCATTTGCACCTGCCAGAACATCCCTAATTGTAACTGTGAACTGATCTCCAACATTGGTGCCGCACCAGCAGATGCAGTCTCTCCAGTATTTTTGAACTCAGAAGGGAAGCATGTGCTTCTGGTGGAGCCCTTGGAGGGCCTTTGTGATCCTTTGCCATCTTCCTGTGTTTCTCCTTTGTGCATGCTTGCCATCCAGAAAGCAAATGCAGAAGGTACAGTGGGGCCTGTGACAGTGAGCAAAAAGTGTACCTTCACCAGGTGCAAACTAGTCTTATGGTTTGGGCTGTTGCCCCACCGCACTCCCAAAGTTTGTGGCTTAAAAGAGTTGTCTCTGTCTTGTAGTTCCTTTGCTCTGGTGAGCTTTCTTGTCCACCAGCCTTTCTGGGCCAGAATTCCGTCTTTGATCTTCAACAGAAACTGAATAGGTTAATTAAAATCTCAAAACAAATAGGCTTTTGTTTTTTTTTTTTCTTTTCTTTTCCTAAGTTAGTTACTTGGAGATTTTCCAGGAGCGGAAGCTCCTCCAGTTATTACATCTTTTTATGCTGGTCAAGATTTCCTCTCTTTGTGTAGTAGGATGCAGAGCTGGGCATAGAAGATGATTGTTCCTACCAATTTCTGTTTGATCTTCTCTTTACCACGCTGCCATTAAAAGACTTTCACCATCCCTGCAGCTGGCAACAGTATAAAACCACTTACTGCTTACAGTGCTCTACTGCTCTTTCCCAGTTTTTCTGTGTCTTTTTTTCTAGAAACTCAGCAATGGGTAGAGTTGGTTCAGCCCAGGAAGTCGCTGGGCTGGAAAACTAGAGGAAAGACTTCATGCCATAATGACACAGAGGACAGGGACATTTGTTTCCAAGCTTTTCATTTAGTGTGTCTCTACCCAAGTAGATGGTAAACATAACATTACATAATATTACACCCTGTTCCTATACATCGGGGGTTTTTCCGGAGTGAAGTAACATGCATTAGCCCAGGGAAGGCTGAGAAAAAGGAAAAAAAAAGAGGAGAAGCTAATGTGAACTGCCACCGTCCCCCATTAGAGTTGCTGGCTGTCAGGATTTTATGATGTCTCAGTAGTCAAAGGTCAGCTCAGTGTCTTGTCTTCTTAAGACGGGTTTTTCAGTGAGGCTCTGAGCTGTCATGATTAAACAAGGCAGCCCTGCCAAACCCACATTTCCTGACCTGCTGGCTGTGTAAGAAGTGGTAAAACATGTTTTCCTGGTACCTCAGGACTTCAAAATTGCTGGGCATTTTTAAATCACATGCTGCTGATCCTCTTTCACCAAGTGAAATAGTAGTACTTCCCACTTTGTAGACAATGGGAGTCTTATCACTGCTGCGTTAAAAGCAGAGTTATGCCAAAGCTGAGCTGTTTTGAAAATCCCTCCTTGAGCTTCTGAGCTTTAATCTCCTGGTCTTGCAAGTAATGCTCCATACATCCCTTCAGCCCCTCTCTTGTTTTAAAAGAAGTGATCCTTTTGGGTAAGCTTGTGCCTCAAACCTGAAGTGATGTGGGGCTGAACGAGGTCGGCTTACACGGACTCAAAAGTCACACTTTCCTTTTCTCACTGTATTGTCATAGTAACAGCAATCTGCCCTTCCTGTAGTCAAAAATGATCACTATGTACTAGCTATACTTTACAGAGAAGGATGTCACATTGTTTATCTGGAAGGATGACAAAGCATGAGAAATAATCACAGTGACTCGAAAAAAACAAAAAGTACAATTTTGTGCATGGTGCCATTTCTGGTTTGCATTTTACTGCGTACTGGTGGCAGGAAAAAAAGACATAATTAGTGCCATAAAGCATGGACTTCCAATCCCTTGAGAAGCACAACAACTCCTTGTAGAGTTTTAGTTGACATGGTGATATTTAAAAGCAGTAATATAGGATCCTGGAAGCCATGGTAACTCTTACTGTACAGAGATACTATAATGTAAAGCACCCTGTGGTGGCTCGTCGACAACAGGGCTTGAGCTACAGTCTGGCTATAAAAGCTACAAGTTCAGTGGCTAAAATAATCGTTCTGTTATGCTAGCAGATGCATCAGCCTCCCCATGTTGTCTAGTACAGGCAGGCTCTGCTTTGAACAGGGACAGCATGTTACGCCTCTAAAGCGGCCATAGATTGCTCCCATCCTAGGAAGGGAGAAGCAGTAGGCTTTGGTCAGTCTCTAGCTGCTGCTCTGCAGCCTGTGAATTGCACCAGTTTCTTTTCCTCACCACCAAGCCCCCAGAGCCCTTTGGAAGGCTTTTGAATGGGATGTTAGCTCTGTCAGCTTTCAGAGAAACCGAGATAATGGAGTTGTGTGGTGATATTGGAGCTGCCCAGCTGGGAAGCACTTGTGATCTGAAAGGCTGTCAGGGGCAGATGGTATTAGCTACCTGACTGTGTGTTTCTGTGCACATGAGAATTACCTGTATTGCCCAGTGCTCCCTTCTGCAAAGCTGCTATCACAGGAGTCAGTCTATTGACGTACCACCTATGCCTTGTGGAGGTGGTCTGCCAAGTGATGCATCAAGGTGCAAATCTGGAGTCTCGCACTGTGTGTCGAATTCCCCCAGAGCCTTACAGTGTTGTGTGGCTTTCTGCTCTCTGCTTGGGTCAGTATGGTGTCCTGGCTCCACTGAAACAGGCCAGGCTTTCAGCCAGAGAGGTTTGCAGCAAGGATTCTGTCTGAGAGCGCTGTGCAAAAATTTACTAGGGCCCTGATCTTGCTTGGGGTTTCTAGATGCTAAAGCAATATAAAGGTGAGTAATAATAACTCATTACAGACAGAGTAGCAAAGCTGTTCCCACAAAACATCCTGGAAGAAATCCTCTCTGAGGTGTATTTGGCTCTCTCTAATGCAGAGCTGTACTTTCACACCAGTTTCTGGTGAACTTGAGCAATCAGTAAATCATTTCGGGTCCTTAAAGCCAGGGCTGCCAGGCTGTGTTGCAACTTCACAGAAGTTCTGTAGCCTGAGGGAAAAATGCATTGTCTCAGTTGTTGCGGTGTTTCTTGCCTTGGGAAAGGTGGCTTTTCTTTTTCCAACAGTATTCAAATGAAGCTGAGTGGCATTCCTGGGGTTTTTTTGGTCAATTTTTCTGGTGAGTGGATAAATGCAGCAATTTCAGATGTTAAGACTAATACCAGTCTGAAGCTACAATGACAATACTAAAAACATCAGTAGTTTTCCAAGTTTAGAGAGAAACGACAGCCTACTATTGACAAAAAAAGGGTTTTGGTTGCGGGTTTTTTAGTTTTTTTGGGTTTTTTTTTTTGGGGGGGGTCTGTTTACTTGTTTTATACATATCAGAAATGGCTAGATGTTCCCAACAAATGTGAATCAACCTCTGAAGTTTTTCCAGGCCTATAGTGGTGGTCGACTTCATACTGGTGATCCAGAGACTGAAGAGATTCATGCTGTGAACATTGTAGGGGATTTTTTTGCCTGCATTGGTCTATGAAGGGGCATATTTTACTGTGCAGATAATCTGTATTTGTGTGCTGTTGTCATGGTTGCATAGGTATGGACTTTCCCATTCCGGAAGACAGACAGGTAGGAAAGTTAACAGCATGTCACTGAGCAGGTATAATCACACAGTCACATGTCTGCTATTGCAGCAGGATCCTGTTCTTCTCTCTTCTCCTTTTTTTTTTTTTTTTTTTTTTTTAATACCCCCCCAGCCCTCCAGTTCTGCACTCTCATTTTAATCTGTGTTGCACATTCCCTGTGGGGAGCTCCTAAGCTATTTACCACTGACCTAAGTGTTGATATTGGTAAGAGCGTTATCACTGAGATAAACAGAACCACCAGACCAGCACACAGAGATTTTGACAATCCACCTTGCATCTCCCAGCTCCGTTTCAGGATAGATCTGTACATGGCTTTCCCATTTTTTCCCTTCTTGCACCGTTTCTTATCAATCTTCTTTCCCTCTGCAGTATTTACCTCTGTGAATCTCTAGCCCTTTGACTTTCTTTTCTCTTCTGCTTCCCAGGGCTCTTTACTAATTTATTTCTTTCATTATGTTCATGTACACTTTTAAGGGGGAGATTGGGTCAGGAATTACAGGCTAGGTCAGAAGAAGAAGGGGAAGGATGAGGACAACTGAGGAAATGTGAAGGTCCTAGGCTGAACCTAGACCTCTAGAGCTGCAGATATCACTTCTGTCCTTGTGATCCTGAGGATGGTCTTGAGCAAACAGCTGAAGGGTTGGTGAACCAGCAGATTCCTCTGTCACCATTTATAAAGCAATGACACTGTATAGTGAGGAACTTGGTGAATAACAGGGCTGCCAATGATTTTTCTGCCTGGACGCTTCAGGCAATTTTGGTTTGTCTTTTTGTAACAAAATAAGCGTAACTATAGTAGGACCTAGCAAACATGGGTTTACTTACGAGTAGGGGGTGTAAGAAAGGGGTAGCCAGTGAAGACGCACCAGCAAGGGCACTATCAGCCAGGGTACAAAAGCTTGCAGTGAGCTGGATGTGTATTTTGCCGACTAAGGTGGCTGCCCTGGTGTGGCTAGCCAGCAAGGCACGCACTGGTGTCTGAGGCACCAGAACAGAACCAGTTTGTTAATGCGTGAGTTTGCAGTGCTGCTGTGGAGAAGGAGCAAGAGGTGGGTATTTAATCACAGAATGGTTTGGGTTGGAAGGGACCTCAAAGATCATCTAGATCCAACCCCCCTGCTACGGGTGTCCCTGCACTTCAGAGCAAGTGCTGAAAGCCTTCCTGGTTTCCCTCGTAAACTCATACCTGACTAATGTACCAAAGCCTACCTTGATGCTATTGTCTCCCTGCTGTATCTCTCAAGGCAGCACAGGAATGTTGGCATTTGCTGCCAAGGTACCTCTGCTTTGCTACGTAAATACATTCCTAATGTCTCTGGGGATGTATCACTTTAAGAGCTTGGTTTTCTTCGGGTTAGCAAAGCAAGTAGTGGGAGTAGCTGCGTCCTGCTGAGACTTTGAGGGGAATGGAGAGAGACAGAAAGCAATTATTCAAGTTAGAATGTGTGCAAAGCACTTTTATTATTGTTATTTATTGTTTTATGGTCATGCAAGTTGTGCTGCGCTTCGGAGGAGGCAAAGCAAGCCATTGGCACAGCTCATGTAAATCACCGCAGCTCCAAGACATCTCTGGATTTACGCCGGCTTGCTTTTGCTACATCCTGGCCCTCGTTTTTGGCCTCAAAAGATTGCCGTGTGCATTTTAAATGTGAAAAATTGGGACAGCAGGCGTGATGAGCAACAAAGAGAGGATGGGAAGGAAGCAACCAGGCTTGCTGCCTGCAAGAAGAGTTGCTGGGTGGATGGGCAGAGCAAAGAGATTATCTCCTCTCCTCTCTTTTTTTTTGCATCTGAAAATCTTTGTTAAACATTTTGATAGTATTCTGACTAATACTTACATTGTGAGAAGGAAATGCAATGGGAGGCAAGGCATGATTTGAAAGCTTTCAGGTGAAAATAACTTAATTGTGTTTGCATCAAATTAAGGTGTTTTTTTTCCTCTTTTTTTGCTAGCTTCATGGCTAGGTATTTCATGTCTTTTATTTGAAGGATATGCTATTTAGTGGGCAGAAGTCTTTCTCTTTTTTTTTCTTTTTTTTTTTTTTATTTTTACTTTTTACATCTCCTTTGTCGCAAGATGTGACCCCAGGATCACTTTGTGCTGCTTTACACAAATGGCAGCTGTTGCGATGCACAAAGGTTCAATGCAAGACTACTAACCTGTTGGTTTGGGTTCAACCATGCTATAGAAACAAGCATAGGGCAGTCAATATTTAATATTTTCCTTTTGTCTTTATGAACTGCCTTAAGTTTGGATAGCCTCGGAGTCATTGTTGTTGGTTTTCCCCATTCACATCTTAATGCTTAAGAGGAAGATTTCCCAGGGCAGGGATGTGTAATTATGAATAATCATGGACATGGTACTACAGAGAGGGTGAGAAGCTGTGCAAAATGAGTATTTTTAGGGGGAACATGTGTGAGTATTTCATTAATTTATTACTTTATTTATTCTGCTTTTTTGGGGGGAAATGCAGCTTGCAGCTTCATGTGGCTTCAGGGAGCATCCCGCAGCTCCTGGTGGGTGCCCCCACCAGCCCTAAGGACCACAGTGAGCTGCTCCCTGCTGCTGGCCCAGAGCCCAGGCAGGCGAGGGCAGAGATGCAGGGGCAGGCGCCAGGTGGAGTTTAACCTGCGTTCCGCTAGCAGGCATCTCTGGAGTTGTTGCAGGAAAACCGTGGGAGAACTGAGTTGTGTGGGTTGGCTTCTTTCGGTGGTGGTGTTTGTTTTTTGTTTTTTATTTGGTGTTTTTTTTCCCCTCATGTATAAGTCAAAGTGATCATCACTATCAAGATGTGTAGAATAATAAGAAAAAGTAGTTTACAGTGTCTAATTCATATTCATTTTTAAGGTTTTAAAATTAGGTTAACATTTACAGTTAGCAAATTAAGGCTTTTAATAATTATCACCCCAGTTTAAAGGGACTCCTAAAAAAAACAAAACAAAACAAAAAAAAAACAACCCCTAATCTTGCTTCTTTGTATATTCTACCCTAACTTCTTTTCCATATTAGATTTGCTGCTGATTTCATAAAGAATATCCAGTGGTGTGCCCTGCTATACCATTGGGCAGTTTCCTCTTAGGAGGCTATTGTGTAAAATGTTTTCTGACATCAGCAGTATTGCTGTGGCTGTGTTGCTGTAAATCACCTTGTGGGTGCTTATCAGTGTGTTCACTCCCAAAACAAATCTGGTAAGCCTTCTAACTAACCCAGTTTAACAAGCTGTAATATCTGTATTTTCCACTCTAGCTGTTAACATGTTTAACTTGTAACTTGTGCATTTAAGCTAATGCTCTATCTGTATCTCTGCAGTCTCAATACCGACAAGGATCTAACTCTCTTAAGTCATGCTAAGCCCTCTTAGGCTTCAGACCTTAAAACGTCCATCTTGCATTTTTACAAAGCAAAAGTCATAACTCTTCCAAGCCTAATCAGTTTAACTACGCAAAGTTGTGAAGAGCTGTAGGGAAAGAAACAGAAACTTATGGAACTGCAGATTTCTTTTCTCCTCAAAAACCCCTAAAACTATCTCATTGATCTAAATGGAGAAATTTTTGTTCTTGTGTTTTTTGTAAAGGAGAAACTTCAGCCTTCTGAAGTCTACCTAAAATTGGAGAAGGTATTAGGTGAAACAGTGTTTCAGTCAGTGAAAAGAGAGGGGAAGTAGTAATGCATTTTACCAAAACCAAAAAGCAGATACTTCTCAGAGAAGAGAAAAATATTTTGCAGAGATATGTCAAAATAGTCCATTTTTAAGTAGTTTATTTGACCACTTTCATTTCTACTTTTATCCAGCAGTACCTGTTGGCTAAATTTATTCTGAGCTTGCAAATACTCCGTAACAGACCAGAACTATTTTTTTAGCCTTGTTTTTCTTGATAGTTGGTTTTACATTAAGATGAAGATTGTTGTCTAGCAATTATTAGCTTAATGGAGCTCAGGCATGACCTCCAGCAATATGTTCTAAAACTGAAATTTGCAGTGCATTTGAGCCATCTGCATCACCAAAAGGAAAGGAGTCCTCCCCTTGTCCTGGCTTCTTTTCCAGCCTGTTTATTGAGAAGGTTTCTGTCCTTGCATGAGTGCTCTGTGGGTGTATGCATGGGACTTGGTATTGACACAATGGACAGACCCTTTCTTTTAGAATCATAGAGTTACAGAACAACCCAGGTTGAAAGGGACCTTGAAAGATCAACTGGTCCATCCCTTTGTGGGAAAGGGAGCCCAGATAAGGTTATCTAGCATGCTGTCCAATTGCATCTTGAAAACCTCCAGTGATGGACACATTACCACCTTCCTGGGGAGGTTGTTCCAGTGATTGATTGTTTCACTGTAAAAAATTTCTTGTATCAAGATGGAACCTCTCCCGGTGCAACCTGTATCTGTTGCTCCTCGTCTCTTCCATGTGGCTCCTTGTGATCCTTGTGCTGGATCATTTCCCTCATATGAGCATCCTTGTGGCTGCTTACATCAACATGCTTCAGGGATAAGAGTGAGTTGCTGGGAAGGGAGGACACCTCAGGCATCTCTGCTTTAGTGGCACTGCTTCATTACAGGGGCTTGCTGTCTGACGTTTTCTGCAAGATGGAAGAGGCCAGAGGCCAGCGGGTGGGAAGAGCCTGACTTACATTTGTGGTCTTTCTGTGGTGTTACTTGTTGCCCACACGGTGCTCTTGGCTCCCTGTCCATTGCTTCCCACTTAGCGTGTAAGTGCTTTGCAAGGCAGAGAGAATGTTGCTAAATATTGCAGGCTGAGTTTGTGGTTAGTATCATATAGCTTGGATGAAGCTGTAGGAAGCCTACAAAAATATGGGCTACCTCAGAGAGAAGAGGAGTTAATGAACCTTAGTTTCCTATGGGTTTGTGTCTTGAGGCGCATCTCCCGTATAGGTTCACTGGGCCTGATCAGGAGGAGCATTCACGGTGCAGCCTTTCCCCCAGCCAGGGTCTTCTATGGCCTCTTCTCTCAGTCTGCTGCTGATTCCTGCAAAAAACACCAATGTTTTCTGCCAAATGTGTATGAAATTGGCTAATGAGCTCAGAGTCAGCAGAGGGAGGCAGAAAGGCACATACAGAGCGCAAAACTGGTTTGGAAACCAAACTGCAAACCTAAGCCTTGGTGAACACAATCATGTGACACGAGGAGCTGGATTCCCAGCGGGTGTGGGAGCAGGTTATTATCCTAGCGTTGCATGCGGATGCCTCATCAGTGGGTGGGAAACTCTTAAAATTCAGCTTTGGGAAGTTAAATCAGTTATTAGAAAAAGACTGCTATTCTAAAACTGCTTTGCTCCCTCTTGTGTCCCATGGTATGACTAAGGGGCCTTGCCAATTGAGAGGAAAATAGGGAGTTGAGCTCTCAGATATTAAAAGCTCCCTGAGGCTGTCAGCGCTTCAGGACCCTGATGCCAGCAGGGCTCCCAAATTGATTTAGAGTCAAATGAAATGGGGGGGGGAGGAGGCATAAATATTTTTCCCTTGCTAATCTATTTTTGCCTTTCATGCATGAGCTAATACGATGGAAAGCAATGCAGCTAAACAGAGTGCATTTGTTGGGAGCTGCGTGCTGTGCGACTCAGAGTTATGGTGGAAATTGCTGTCGGCCTGCTGGGCCAGTCCGCGCCTTCCCCGCGCCGTATCACCCTATGCTCTGAGCAGTGCCAGAAGGGAGGCAGCCCCTGGGACATCTAACGAACGCGGTGGACTAACAAATACAAATCTAGTCGGATAGCGCACAGAGTGAAGGCCAAATTGTGCGCCTGCTTTTGCCATCATGGCTGTGGTTCAGAGCCTGCACCTGTAAATGGGAGGGATGTCACCCGTACTGGGGGAAGGAACAGCAAATTGGCAGACTTCCAGCAGGAGGTGTTGAGGGATCTACCGCTTCCTTCAGGAAGCAAGAAGGCTGCTCAGTGTCGGTGCACCCCTGGAAAAGGCTTCACTCCATACTCCTCCTTTCACTATTTGAGAGACCCTCTCTGTGTTGCAACTTTACCTCATCTCCAGTACGTTACCATGTGTTTAAGTTAAACCAAATATTGTAATGCAGTTCTAGCAGTTAAGTGCCTTGTTATTTTCCCATGGTGCGCCTCTCCTGCAGAGACTTCTCTCTGGCCTGTATGTTCTAAATGAAACTCTCATTTTGATGCATCTTCCATCTGCTTAAGTGTTGGCCATAAATAACAACATATTACAAAATTGCCTTCTTGTCAACACACAGATTGTTTATGTGTCATTTCCTCTATCCTTTGTGTTGCTGCAACTTCCTAGGGAAGGAGGATTTATTGGTACAGAAACATTTGGGAATGAAACCAAATCCTATGGGGGTATGAAATAAATATAGTCAATTTTTGTTACTACATTTTTATTTACTTTTTACAAAATGTCTTCTTTCCTTGATGGCTTTGTATCTCGCCATGTGGCAACCACTAGCTTCGCCATATCATCTGTTATTTAGGGTCTTATATTTCCAGAGTATGCTTGCAATCTGAATGTAGACCTGTGAACTGCAGTCCCACAGTATTTTTGACTGAAAGCTAATCTTGAATTTCCACTTACTGTAAAATAATCTTGAATTCCCACAGCCTCACTTTGGTGTCATATTGAAAGAAGGGCTCTATCAATTTAAAATACAGGTAGGAGATTGGTCAAAAGTCATGTTAGGAAAAAATCAGAAATTTCTGTGTTGATGTTTGTTTTGGGGTTTTTTGTTGTGGGGTTTTTTTTGTTTTTTTTTTTTTTAATCAAGTAGGCTATAAGTAAGTACCCTTGACTTAAGTACAGCATTTCCGTGCCAGTAAATTGCCCTTCTATTCAGCAGGTAGTGCGCTTCCTTGTGCGAATGCTCCCTTACCTAGTGGCTGACTGGGCCTGGCTATGTGGGCACCAGCTGATAGGGCTGCTGTTCAGACTCGAGTGCAGATTTTCACAAGAGCTCACAGTTCTCATGTTTGGGCATTATTGGAATTTTGTTCCATCATTTGATATGTTGAAATATCATTACTAATGCTTTGAGGGCCTGTATTGCTGTAGTGATAAGTGCTCTCGTCCCAAAGAGGTTTACCACACATGTAGTGGATGCAATGTGGGCGCAGACTTAGACCGTTGGGGCAGTAAAGGTGGAGAGCTGGGTCTCAGTGACTGCCCTTCGTGTCCCTGGGCCAGCAGTAGCAGAGCTGTCCTTGATACAACACTGTGCTGTTCCATGTGTTCCTTTTGTAAAAGCAAACTTCTTGAACTTTTACTTACTGAGGATAAGTATATGCCTGCTAAAGCTCCTCCTAAACACGCAAATACATTTCCAAGCAGAATTTCTTCAAAACTGAAATGCTTGTCTTTCACTCTTTCTCCTTTTTGTATGAGGGTGTTATTGCCCCGCCACCCAGAGGGACGGGATTGTGCTAAATAGGCCAGGTATATACTTTCTAGAGAAAGGATCTAATCAGAACAATGAATGCTCCTGGATCCAGACTACTGAATTGGACCACGACAGTTTTGGTGATGATGATTCAAGAGCAAAAACTCTGCTGAACAAGGCCTGCTACCACTTCTGTGTAGACACAAGTCAACTCTGAGATGTACTGCTAGCCATTTTACAACAATGTATGTGACAAATTCCCAGAATCTGCTGCTTTAAGTTTTCCAGAGAGGCAGGACTTGGACTGCTTCTTTGCCTTCAGGTTTATTAGATCCTCTGGAGAACTGACAGCATGGATAGCTTGCTTTTTTAAAAATTGTTTCCTTAATCTTCATTGAGCTTTTTTGGCTTTAGTGATGCTGTGTTTTACAATTATCACTGGTGAATTTTGTGATGTAGAGAGCACTGGCTTAACTCTGTTTCTGTTCAAATCTGCAGTAAACCTCCCAGAAAATCCCACTCTTCATTTCCCTTGCCTTGACTCAAAGCTTGATTATACAACTGTATACATAGATTTACTTTTTCTTATATGCATGAATAAGGCCCTTAAAAATAGCTGATACTTGTCTTCCTTTGAGAGAAGGCTAGAAGGCTTCAGGCTGCTGGGAAGATGGAAGGTCACCATAGGGCTCTGCAGAGCGTGGGGAGGGAATGCACAATTTGGCCTCTGCTGTGACAGGTGGACATGTCATAGGGACCCATAGGTTCACGTAGAATTTGCAGAGAGCCCTGGAGGTGTGGTCGAAACCCTGTGCAGAAGACATGCAGGGAAGGCAAAGCAACCAGGAGGAGTGTTTATGATCTGCTTCTCTTAGGGTTTTTGGTGGCTTTTTTATTCCTTCAAATGAAGAAGTCGACTAGCTCTGCTTATTCCTGATGAAAATTTGGCTTTTGGGATTTAAAGATCTCTTCAAATATCTAACTATGTTTTGTCTTTTTGGGTTGTTTGTTGCTAAAAGCAGAACAAAAACTTCTGGCTGCAGTACGTTTGTAACATAAAATAGCTCTGTTTTATTCCTAGTATAAATTTATCTTTGTCTTATGGAAATAGATTTTGTAACTGAGCTTACACTGACCAGAAAGTAAGCAGCACTAATTTTAAGGGTCAAAGCCCTGATGTGCAAATTTCTTTGTTAACAATAGTGAAAATATTGTAGTTGTAAATAGGATTGATTTAAAAAAAAAAAAAAAAAATCAGTGCCTACTTAATCTTATCCTGAGATTCAAGGGAGATCAATCTATTACCATTACTAGGTATATTTCTCCATTTTAAGGATAGTGGTGATTATCAGAATATCAACATATTTGAAATAATCTTCCTTTTAAAAAGAGGAGGAAAAACACCCACTACACCCCATGTTTGTAGTGGATGGCACGAGAATTTATAGGCTTAGAATGCTGGAAGAAAAAGTTAAGAAAAAGCATTAGACTCTGCATTAGACTCTGTAGTCAGGATCTGAAGTCTCCATGGCTGGTCTTTAATCGCAGGTTGGGCAAACATTGATCAGGAATGACACAAGCAAAACTGAGCTTGTCTTGAAGAGTTGGTCCTGTAATTTCTTGAAGTCACTTCCATCCCTGTGGGTATATGATAGTTACATGCACTATGGACTTTCCTTCCTGTCAACTGTTGCTTCTCATTGGATAGATGTGGGTTTTGTCTGCTTATACAGAGAACGAGCTGTGCACTTTATAAACTGAAGACCCATTTAAGGAGGAAGAAAAAAAAAAGGGGGGGGGGATGGATGGATAAACTTCCTAGATCAAATGCTAAGTAATTATAAAGCTCTCTGATTATGGATGGGTTTATGATGATTGTTTGTCCTTTTCTACACCTTTGTTCTCATAGGGTTTTAGATACATGATCATGTGTGGGGTTTTTTTTTGTTGGGGTGGTTTTTTTTGGGTTTTTGGTTTTTGTTTTTTTTTTTTTCCATGTATGATCCCTGTCTCAGCCTGAGCAGAGGGCGGCAGTGCTTGCAGAACTGGTAGCTGTTTGTTGTTGGTGATACTTCCTGCTCAGAGTCAGTCCCTGTACTTTTTGTACTGCACACTGTATCTTGCTCTGAAGGTAAGACATTCAGTAGATGTTTCCAGTGTTGCTTCCTACAGTAGTACTGAATATTCTGTTAACTGAATTGTCACTGTGCACCAGCTTCATCCTGTAGCACCTGTGCACTGTCACCAGCTTCATCCTGTAGCTGAGATGCAGTCAGAGAGGGGGGCTTTGCTCAGTTTCATCAAAGTTTGTTCTTTATTAATCTAGGTGATTTCTACTGTAATACCATTGATATGGCATATAGCAACTATAGTAGTGATGACATATGATGGCAGTGTTATATAGCAATATCATACAATTTAATTGGCTATTCTCACCCAAAATCAAACCCCCTTGTGGTACACATTGGACTTCCCCATCTTTCCACATCACCTGCCAAGAGCACCCAGGTTCTTGAGCAAAAGCAATCCCACAGATGGGTTTGCCTTTGCCTGAAGTAGGGCTGACCCAGACTGTGTTCCTTCCCATAATGCACATAAAGAATACATTGACTTTATCCCCTTCTACAGTACGTGAAAGTTTTGATTGGGCAAGGCCAGCTCGATTGGTAGACCACCTAGTGTTAACTAACCAGGTGGCCTTTGCTAAATGTGTGTCCCAATGTTTGAAGGTCCCACCACCATTGCTCTCAGTGTAGTCTTTTGCAGTCCATTGTATCATTCGATTTTCCCAGAGGCTGGTGTATGGTAGGGGTTGTGATACACCCACTCAATGCCATGCTCTTTGGCCCAGGTGTCTATGAGGTTGTTTTGGAAATGAGTCCCATTGTCTGACTCAATTCTTTCTAGGGTACCATGTTGCCACAGAACTTGATTTTTAAGGCCCAGGATAGTGTTCTGGGTGGTGGCATGGGACATGGGATATGTTTCCAGCCAACCAGTGGTTACTTCCACCATTGTAAACACGTGGTGCATGCCTTGGTGGGTTTGTGGGAGTGTGATGTAATCAATCTTCCAGACCTCCCCAGGTTTATATTTCAGCCATCGTCCTCCATATCAGAGAGGCTTTAATGGCTTGGATTGCTTGATTGCAGCACGTTTCACATTCATGGATAACCTGTGAAATGGTGTCCATGGTCAAGTCCACCCCCCATTCATAAGCCCATCTCTATGTTGCATCCTTTCCTTGATGGCCTGATGTGTCGTGGGCCCACAAGCTATAACTAATTCACCCTTATGTTGCCAGTCCACATCTGCCTAAGCCACTTCAATCTTAGCAGCCTGATCCACTGCTGGTTGTTTTGATGTTCCTCAGTGGCCTAACTCTTGGGTACGTGAGCATCTATGTGGCACACTTTTACAATTGGGTTCTCTAGCTGGGCAGCAATATCTTGCCACAGTGGGGCAGCCCATATGGGTTTACCTCTGTGCTGCCAACCAATTTATCCACCCTTTGTCCCTTGCCTTCTTTACAGGACACTACTGCCAATGAGTTAGCTTAGACTGACAACGTGACTTATAGAATTCTGCCACATGGGTTGTGTGCATCTGACTTCATCTGGATCTTTGGATAACTGCTTGTTGTCAAGGTCATTATAAATCACCTCCAGCATGGCTAAGTCCCTCAGTTACTGGATAACTCTTTTCACGGTGGTCCACATGCCTGGGTGGCATGTAACATCTTCCTTGATGGGATACTTTTCCTTCACACCTGACAGGAGTCCCCCCTAGAGGCTGAGGGCTTGTGCCTCTTTTCCAATTGCTTTGTCAATGCCCCCTTATCTAGAATGGGATCTCAGCTGCTTGGCCTCCCTACCCTCTAATTCCAGGCTACTGGCCCCATTATCCCAGCATCAGAGTAGCCAGGTGACAATATACTCACCCACATGACGACTGAAATCTTTTTGCATGTCTCACAGCTCACTCAGGATAGGGACTGGTGGTTACCGTCTCATTTGTGAGGTCTTCTGAGACACTAGGAAAGGTAAGCATCTGTTCAATTTCCTCTCTCTCCAAGGCAGCTGAATTATCACTGTGCACCTCACTGTTATCAGCTTCATCCTGTAGCTGAGATGCAATCAGAGGGGCACAAATGTGCATTTATTGTCTCAATTTAATTATTTGGCTGCATAAATTCATCTTCTATGGTGTCAGACTGCAGTCTCTAGACATCAACAGCAGTTTCAAGTACTTTCTGCTCTTTGACAAGGTAGTTCAACCTGAGCATTCAGAAAATGAGGGACACACTGTTAAAGATTATGCAAAACTTGATGGTTGCCAAACATGATAAAGATCAAAATTTAGTGTCCTGAGTCATTACCTTCATGTTATCTTTTTTTATGCCACAGAGGTCCTACTGGCCAAAAATAAAAGACCCATGATGTGGATGCTATTGTGTTTTCATTTTCCCTGTACCTCTGAAATGTGGCTCGGGGAAAGAAAAGGTAGTATTGCTGTGTGCCATTTCTTGAGCAGATGTTCATAGCCCACACATCAGTACAGCAAAGTCACAGACTCTGAATAAAAGTGAGGGGAATACATTTCAAATGTTTCTTGGTGTTATTAGTTTTCAGTACAACTAATATCAGACTTGCTAACAAGTCTCTGTCCAGGGTTCACTGCATGGTTTTTTGTTGTTGTTAGCTACCCTCTGTTAGATGTTTGACTCTACAGGGAGCAGTGGTATTAGCATAGAGATTTGTCCTGTGTAATTCATGACAGAGTGCCCTTTCTCAAGTGAGACTGAAGGTTCTCTTACTGCTATGACTGGATTCTACTTGGCTGTCTCCTGGAGTAGAGATTTTTTTCCACAAGCCGTGGATCCTGAGTTCAGTTCATTGACATTTCCCTGTATTCTCATGGGTGGTCAGGGTCTGGCCTTCCTGTTCCTGCAGTTTGAGTTCCTAGATGATAATGAAAAACAACCACATTGCACTTTTCCTGCCTTGGGATGGAGGCAGAGACACTGTTCTGAGGTCCATTTTGAGCATGTTTTATGTACAGCTATGAAACCTAGGCTGCTAAGAACAGTAGAGCCATCCCCAGTGTAGCAACTAACAATTTCAACTTGGTAATTTCTGTAAAACAGTGAGTTATCACAGACTGTGACCTGTCTATTTTTTAAAAAAAATTCTATCTTGGAGAAACTTATGTAAGAGCCACGCTCTTTACATTCATGCACAGAGATAGCTCTCAACATGATGCAGATCATGCTCTTTCGTAGTGAAAAATGTGTAGCATTCATAGATTGGTGCATTCAATAATGCTGTTCCTTTATTTGAGTCTAAATAGACCTTTGTAGTCCATTGCTATTCTGCATATGTGTTACTGGCTGAACCTGGTGCTTCCCAGCATATTCTCTCCTATCTGCATGCCTTGCTGTCTTCCCACTAAGTGAAGTTATATTTCTGTATGATATAGTGATGATAATTCTTCATGCATAGTGTTTTTCATCAGTGTGTGTTGGGCTGCTTTAAAAGAGAAGTCTGAGTCCTTGTTCCCCTCTATAGTATGGAAAGCTGAATTGTGGGGCTGTGAAATACTTAGTACAAGGTCTGCCATGATGTGGCAAAACTTGAGGTTTAACAAACAGCTTGCCAGACAGTCTGTCTGTGGAGTATTTTGCACGGAGTTCATGGTCTTTTAGCAGTCTTGGTTATGCAAAAGACAAATAAATTCCCTACTCTTCTTATTATCTGACAACTAAAGAGCTTTATTGCTGCTTATTCTGTATTGTTGTGAAAGTTGCATCTTCTAGGAATGCTTTGATCTCACAAATAAAGCGGGGGGTGGGGGTAGAGGACATGGAGCCAAGGCTGGGTACATTGAGTACAAAGTGAATGTGAGCTAAAATAGGTTTCTCTGTTATGTTGACTTCCAGATAGCCAAACAATTGACTTCAGGACTTCAGAAAACTATCGCTGTTGTCTTTTGACACTTCAGAAATGGCTTCACAAGAGACATTATCATTCAAGCATTTGATATGATCTTTGCTTATGGACTACTGATGCGTACAATATGAAAGATGAATTTTCTGCTCAACCACTCCCCAACTTATTGTAGTAGAAAATTGTGCTTGGCATTACGTTGTGTCTTTTGCTGCACGTTATGTGTTATATTTCCAGTGCTTGAATTAGAGTTACAAATTTCCAGAGTTATGCGATGACAGCGTAACCTTGGAATTATTTTAAGACAGTGTGGCAGGTAATAGAGGCCCCAAATTTATATTTGGTAATAAAAAAATAACCTCTATAAAATTTAATACGGACATAGAAATATTATTATGACTTTGCAAATCATTGCAATGGAATAATTCCCCTGCAAGGCTTTCTGTCCAAAGGCAACACTTAGCAGTGGTGGTGTCCTCACTCGGGTTAAATGTGCCATTGTAGTTTTCTGTCTTACAGGGTGATGGTAACGGAAGGAAGTGGTAAAAAAAAATAAATTTGATTTTTATTGTTGGCTTAGTTTCAATAATCTAGGAAGTTATTAATAACTGCAGCTGCTTGAATAATTTATAAAATGCATATCTGGTTTTTCACATTAATTATTTGATCATTTCCCCTGCTTATTGTTGTTTGTAATTACAGTGGTGCCTAGAGAATCAAATTAAGATGAGGGTCTCTTACTCTATATTCTAAGATGCAGTTCTTTCCTAAAAAAGCTGTAATCTAAGTTGCTGTAATAAAGAGAGGGGAAAGAAGATGAACAATTTGCAAAGTTTCTGACAGAGCTGAGTTGACAGCTTTTTGGAGTCTTACTCCAAACCTTTCTCTGTTGGGCCATAATTTATCTAACTGTGGTGACATGTGTTCTCCTGCTCTCTTCACGTATAATATGACATAGACTATTGTGTATGACTTTGCTTCTGCTTCATCCACACCTGTTGTCCAGCAAGGAAACGGGGCTCACATGTGCCCCAGTCCCTAGTGCTAGAATGACAGGCTGAAGGTTTGCCTATAGTACCCAAAATGGTAGTACTTAATGATACTGAGAAGTCTAGAAGGAGAAAAAAATCCAGTTTCTGCAAAATGAGAATGAATCCATGAAGGCTAGGATGTCAAGGTTATTTTAGCAGCTTTTCCTGAAGTACATGTCATCTGTCATGACTTGACCCCAAAGCCAGGACCAGAGTTCTCCAACTCTGTTATGTGAGGTGATTCTTAGGCTCAATTCAACAAAATTAAATGTAAACTTTAGATTCATCTGGGTGCTTTCCATTGCCCTGACAAGAGCAACTGTTGAAACTGTATAATTACATCTCTGTGGTTTTATATTACTTACTGTAATTTGTTATCTTGATTTAGCTTATGTACAGTGTTTGCCATTGTAGTAGGAATTTGAGAATTCAATAAATTATGAGATTGACTTATTCCCATTAAAAAAGTAATTTTAAAATAAGATTGCTTCTCTGTAGTGCTGTAATCGAAGAAAGAAACATAATGAGAGCAAGTGATTGTTCTTCTGTGGATTTCAACATACCATTAAAAACAAAGAAGAAAGAAAACCTTGATGAAAACCACAAACTCACTCTCCATTTTAGTTTAACGGTAAATTCAGAAAAATAGCTGTTCACTGAAATGGAGATGAGTGACTTCAGTTGTGTTTAAGACCAAAGAAATAGAATTGAATTAAAATATTTTAAGAATACGGTAATTTACTTGAAGATGTAGAGTATTATATTGTTATCTGCCTCTTAGCATTACAAATGGTTTCCAGTTGCCTGTTGACTCAGCCAGTCCAATAAAAAGATTCATCATGCTTACAGTTAGATTTTGGTCTAAGCCAATGAACCAGACTATCTTTGGGCAGAGATAAGTGCCACAAGTTGATTCAACCTGCATGTTTTAGAAGGCAATGAATGACCCAAACTTTGGAGTAGCTTTTCTTTCTCCATTAGACTACCTTAGAATAGAAAGTTAATCCTAAGGAGATGAACCTTTCAGCCTGAAATGTCTTATTTCTAAGTTTTAGGTAAGTGAGGAATAAGTTTGAGGAAAATACATATTGTTCATCTATTAGTTATTTTAAAAGTGTTTTTAGAAATGACATGGAATCACAGGAAAATTGTTCAGGGATGAACCTTAACGGCCAGGTACTCCTTTCCTCTGATCTGAGAAAGGATACATTTGTGGGGTGGTGGTTTGTTGTTGTTGTTGCACATTTGTTTGGAAAGCTTTTAAAAAAAAACACCCTAGTAACTGAGATTCCACATCCCTCAGAGTAATCTGTTTCCTGGTTTCAGTAGTCTCTGACACCTTGAAGTTCCTGTTACAATTAGGAAGATGGTCTTGAGGCTAAAAAGCTAACTTGGCCTTTTTTGTGTGTACGCAAATGTGCCAAGTTTTATAATTCAGAGAACAACCACCAGGAACTTATGCTGTAAGCGATTACTGGAAATGTTTTGCTGGCGCAAAGAAATTTGCTGTATGTAACAAGAAGGGCGACTGTCTCATTCGTCTGAATATATCTCACTGCTTGGAGGATTAAAGCTCTAACGTATGGTGTGTTTTGTGTGTGTGTGTGGTTTGGTTTTTTGTTTGATTTTAAACATATAATTCTGACATTTGCCTGTTCTTTGGCATATGACCAAGGTTTCTGACCTGCCTGTGGAGAAGGAGGGATGTGGATATGGAGGCACATGAGAGGAATAGTTCCCTTATTTTAGGCAGTAGTGGAGTCTCACATACCTCTGTCCACAATGGTTTGGCAGAGGTTGGCCTGTAATTAGTAGGAATGCAAGAGGTGCCTTGAATCCTTTAAAATGTATAATATTAGAGCTGTGCCAGAGTAAATATCAGTTGCCTGCTGCAAACGTGGAATTTGATCATCAGCCCTTACAACAAAACCACTCCAGTGAGCCTAAACCTTTATGGCACCTGGGTTCTATGCCATTAGGTTTCATTGCCTTTGCCGGTCACACCTTTTCAGTCTGCTTAGCTGGTCAGGTATGCTTTCTATCACCCAGAGGGAAACTGGGCTAGCTGGGGATATGCTAATGAGTGACGTAATTAGAGGTCACTAGGCAGTTTGGCTGTACATCAGGACATGTGTGACTTCTTGATTATTCCCAGGTTGCCAATGTTTTAGGTCTGTTTATTTTCAGTAAAACATTATTGGTGCATGAAATTACTGCTAGGATCTCAAGAGGTTCCAGAGGAGAATGTTAATATTGTTAGGATCTAGCACTTTGAAAAGGAAGCTGGGAAAAAGTACATAAAGGTAGGGTCTAATTACAGGCCAAATTAAAGTATCTGAAGGAATACAAAGCATAGTCTAAGAGGTAATGTAGACACAACAGAAAACAAATCCATCTCTGGACTGTGGCTTCTGTGACAGAAACCAGATTGTGCTCTGGTTTTACAAGGGCATTGAGATTCCTTAACGAGAATACTTGGGAAAAGAGAAGGATATAAAGTAAACCCATTATAGAAGTTTTTTGTGTAATAATCAGCTGGCTAGTGGTGGAATTGTGCGTACATAGCAATAGTACAAACGTTGGTTTCTAGCCCCCTAGACCTCTCCCCAGCTCCGCTCCCTAGGTCAGCAGGTCTCTCCTGTACTTACTCTTTTGTACTGGAGGCAGTTATATATGTGTAGGACCTGGAACGTTAGCTCAGCCACTTGAGCTAAGTGATGTAACTGAAGATCAGTGTGAACAGCATTGAAGGTGTCAGACATATTTTAAATGGATTAAACAGAGCAGAAGCTGTCTGTTCATACATCTCAGCAAGTCAGGCTGAAGTTTAACAAAATGTTGAATATGTGTGCTTAAAATCATTCCTCTTCCACAGAGCAATGGTTGTCAATCTATAACTATAAGAATATTCAGTGTATGGAGGCTTCAGTGTAGGTGCTGTGCAGTTTGCTGACTTGCAGGCCTTAGGCTAACATGCTGTGTGTTGAGGTATACTTTTCCTTTCTTGCTGCGTAACGTCTGGCTATTTACCATGCTGGTTTAACTTAAGTGGTGGCATCAACCAAAATATCAGGATGTTGCCTGAGACTGAAGTTTGCTGCCTGTGACAATTTGTAGATACAGATAGGTGCTTCACAGCTGAATCTGAGTGTTAACTGAATCCCTTTCTGTTTGGAAAGGTTCAGCTAAGACGTGCCTTGAAGCTAGATCTGGTGATTTGCTCCACTTATTTCTGTGAATGTCATAGAGGATCACGTATTCAGGGAGATCTTTGTGTTTTCTTGTCTTCTCAGGAGGATTGCTTTTTAAACATTGATCTAAGTAATAGTGTTAAAGGTGGCATTGCATTCACCTATGTTTTCATTCATTCAAATGCATAGCATAATGCCATACAAATTGTGATTTCATTTTTTTTTAATTACTTTATATTTTCATGCAGCTATCCTTTCAGCTCCATAGAGGAGGACACTTCTGGACTAGAACGGAAATTGTTCTTATGCTGCTTTCATGGGGATAATTTTTTTTTTTTCCCCAGACCTTTATTTGTTGTCCTTGTCCCTAACCGTAGCTACTTCATAGCAGATTCCACAGAGAAAAATAAGTTGTGGAGCACAAATCGCTTGCACAAAAATTAAGAATATGGAATGGGTGTGTTAATTTCGTCGAAGGAGAGGAATAAAGAAAGGGGGAAAGGAGGGCTAAAATGCAGGAAAAGATGAGAGAGATGTTTCCTCAGGAAAAGAAGGTGGTAAATGAGGCTGTTCTGGATCAGCAGTCTACAACCGTGTCTTGTCTTCTAGAATTGCCAGCTGCATTTGGGAAGTGATATGTTTTACTTAAGAGTCTCCCTGTCTTGATGAACATGCACCTTTTTAGGAGAGTTCTGGTATTCTTTGGTCTTGCCCAGGTACAAGAGCTGAACATTCAGTTGCTCTGAGATTCACGTGGAGAGCTAGGACCTCTAACACATGTATTGTAAACTCATTTCAAACATCCCTGTAAGGAAAACTGCTCCACCTGCATGAAATAGATCTCTAGATTTATAAGGCTGAGTAGAGATTGTATGTATTAGTCTCTTGGAGTCATGTGATTGCAAGAGCATCATTTATAATAATCAATAGCTCTTAAGCTCTCAGGAAACAACTGCAGTGTGCTCCTGTGCATGTACATGCAGTACAACTCCTCTGTTGGAGAGCTCTGAGAAACAAAAGTGGATGTGTTCAAAGCTATATTTTGTTACGTGAAATCAAGATGTTCTTTGTAAATTCAATGAATTGACATGTTTCAGGTAACATGTAATTCCCTTATCCAGCAGACTAGAGAACCATTGCTTCCAAAGTTCTTCAAATGCCCATGTAACCTGATGGTAATAGTGAATTGCAGATCTCTTCTGGTTGATTGTTGATAGGAGTTTTTTATGGTCCCAGCTAAAAGATTACTTTTGAGCTTCTCATAGGAGGAGTCCTGAGCAGACCCCTAGTCTCCACTGGTCAATGTAGCAGTGACTGCATGGAAATAGTTCCATGTTTAAAGTTCAGCGTGCTATTCAGTGCTTTGCTGAAGTATGGTCAGCACGCAGTCACATCTCAAGCTGTATGACTCCTTGTCGCAAGATGGAATGAAAGGGCTAAGCACTGATGCTGTTTATAAGATTGTGTGAGAACATTCAAGTAGAGAAACAGAATGAGAACCCTACTACAGGGGTAATGGGACACAGCATGACTTACCAAAGGTTTTGGTTGAATCTCTGATCCTGGATGGTTTTTAATGTCTACTGGATGTTTTTCTACAAGGTGTCCTCATTGAAATAGGTTTTAATTTAGGAGAATTGTCTGCCAGAGATCAGGCACAGTAATTATTGAGGTATTTCGTGGCTCTGTTTACATTTCTATGGGCACTTAAGTAAACAGTTTCAGAGTATGTCACACACAAGACAGACATAAAGACAAGATGATTTCTGCTGAATGAAGGCCAGATTGAAAACTACTGAAGCACAGTTCTCCCACAGTAATAGTTGTATGTACCTGACACCATAAAGTGTTTATATGACAACCATATTGTCTCAGCTTTTCAGTTGCAAAAGAAAATGTAGATTTTTCAAGAGTAATATTTAGTTTGCAAATCAATAGGCAAGAGACTCTTTCCATCCCTAAACTCCAGTAAAATGTCCTACAATCTACACTGTGTGCAAACTGATGACCTTGGCATAAAGCCTATAACACAATAAACCCTGCAATAGGTGGGAGGAAAGTGATTCAGGAATTACAAGTCATTTGGAAATTATATGAGTGTGTGTCTGTATTTTTCAAGGAAAGTCAAAAGCTTTATGGTAACTGTTTAGTATGTATAACAGCTCAATTTAAAAACAGAGTCTGGGGTAATGTCTTGCTCTAGCAGATTTTTTTCAAAAACAAAACCAAACAGACCTCAGCAGAAACTTAAGCTGTTAGCTGCTATCTAGTGCCCTCTTGAAATCCAAGCCAGCCAACCAAACAAAAAGAAGAAACAGTCCTTCTTTTACTGTAGTCGCCTTATGCTAAAGGTTTTGAAAGCCTAAATTTACAATTAATTGTGAGTATTGATAAAACTTGACAAACTGCTTGATCAAGTCCCAGTTGATAAAATCTGACAGAACACTTGAGTGGCGTCTCAGTATAGGTCTCTCAAATAGTTTGCCATGCTGCATTTGCCAGGGCTGCAGATCATTACATTCCCCTTGAAATTCTGATATTTTAAATGAGTAAGATGTTTTGGGTTTAATGCCAAATGCTCAGCTTTCTAGCAATGGCTGATTCCTTGCTTTGTGACAGTGTGAGGTGGAGCTGCGGAGCCTTTGTAGTTGGAGGAATGTGGACTTGGTACTAGTTGATGCTGTTTAATTACCTTCCTGATTCTGCCATTTCAGTTGATTCTTTTCCACTTATAATTGGCTTGATGTTTCCTTTGAGATCTCCTGGGTGTGAAGAACTTTTCCTGTAGTGTGGTTTTTGCAACAACAAGATCGTCCATGACACCTCCTTAATGAAAACAATAGTATAATCCAAGTTAAAGTGGGTACTTTCAAAGATCAGGCACCTTAATTATATGCAGGTACCTAGCTGGCTTGTCAGGGTGTTAAATAGCCAACAATGGATGGCTAATATTGTTGGGAAATATTAGGTGTCAAGCTTAGCATAAGTATTGGCATATCTAATTTAGCATAAGTGGCTAAATTTGCTGAAACCTTAAGCCACAAGCTGTGAACTTTCACCTAGATGTGTTGAACTTCTGTTGAACTTCTGCCTAGTTAAGCAAAAGAAAGCTCCAGAGCCTGTTCAAGCCAGGAGATAAGGAAGCTATAACCATCAGCAGAAGTGACAACCTTAGAGATAAGAACAGAAATGGCACGCCTATAGACAAGGAAGGGACTCAATGAAGAACAGGAAGACCACAGACCCTAATATTACTATTGGTCTGAACTGTCACATAAGAGGAGAGGAACTTAGATTGTAAGGGTATAATTGCCCAGGAATTTCTTTGTTCGGGGTCCCTCTGCAGAGACACCCAGCTCAAGCTGTTACAACCACTGTACCACTCAAATAAAATCTCATGACACTTCAAATCTGGGACTCTGCTGTGGGAAACCTAGGCTGAAGAAACTTTCTTAACACTATTATCTGTGTGACATGATCAACTATAGCTCTTGAAGAACGGGTCATAGAAATACCTCCATTTTTGGAATCCCTCAGAGAACATGTGGGTTTGGCTTGGGAGTTCTGAAACAATTCAATAGCGAATATAAAGCACATGCCATTTGCATTTCAAATGCAGATGGAATCCAGCAGCATATCTTTAAGAGAAAATGAATTGCTGTATGAAAATGAGTGTTCTGACAAGCCACGCATTGAGCTTGCATTGACAATTTATCATACTAGCCCAGCCAATTTCAGTTATAGTTTCGTGTGTAGTGCTACGTGCTGTCCATCTGTATAGCTGGGTATTGTGCTGTCTGAACCCTATGTGCAGGCCTGCTTGAGAACTAATGTTCTGAACAACCAGCGAACAAGTGCCAAAGGAGTGGCAGAGTATCTTATGCTGTGGTGAGTGGGAGGCCCGGGGAGCTTTCTGGTCGTCATCTTTAGTTTATCAACTGGCTGCCTGTACTATTATTTCATCTTTGATAGTGACTGATGCTCCTTAAGTTAAAAAGAAACCCAGCCTCCTAAGCATTTGGCAAAACATATCCATTTAAAAGATATCAGTTTATGCTGTGATGCAGAATGGCTAATAACCCATGTCATTGTTTTTAACTCCCAGAGCTGCAGCTTTTAATGGTAATGACAAGAAGAACTTGGCGCAGCACTGTACGGTGTCTCTGATGAGCATGGTTTCATTTATGGGCTTGATATAGGAGATTCCTAAGGATAGATTTAAAATGCATGTGTTGAAATTATAATGGAGAATGACTCAATTGTGAACTTCTGAACAGTGTGCCTGGGAAGCAGATGGCCCTTATGAAGACCTTTAGCTTTTATGAAAACAGTAGTGTCCNCCCCACCCCGCCGGGGAGGGGTGAGCGAGTGGCCGTGTGGTGCTCGGCTGGGCCTAAACCACGTCAAGTAGCTAAAAATGTCTGAACTAAAAAATGAAGACAAAGAAACAACTATTTGAAAGGAAAAGACTTAGAGATGTATCTAATCCAGATTGAAGTACATACCTTGGACAGTCAGAAATAAGTGCAAGTGCTTGGGGGTTTTTTTATAATGGTTTTTATTTTTGAGGAGATTCAGGTTGTCAAAGGGGAGACTAGCTCGGAGGTGGTATTAAGGCATTCCTGCGTGTGTTGGTATTTGTTATGCATTGTTAACTATGAAGTGACCACAGGAGAACTGGGGCTAAACCTACCACCTTTCTTTTTGCAGTCCTTCATATGCTGAGCTCTTGCAGCTGTTGCTATTGGTAGGATACCTAGAACCAAAGACTTCAACACAGGAAAGTGTGTCCTTCAAATTTCTCTGGAAATGGGAATAAGCGTGCAGTGCTCTAGGCAGCAGCCAAAAAATAGCATCTTTGGCTCCTGTTGGAAGAGAGCATCACTCAGGGCTTTGCAGCACTTGTAAATGGCTCTTTGTTTTTAGGGGCTTTAAGGTCTGCTGTTGAGGAGTGCTTGAAATGAGGCAGATGTGTGATGATCCAGACTTACTGTGCCTCCTGGCTTCTAGGCGTCTAACCTTGACTCAGCTGTGAGGGTTCAGCCTGTAATAAGGGAAATGTATGCAGAATGCAGTCCAGCAAACTGTTGCCCTTCCAAAATAGGTCTTTCAGTTGTCCCTGGGAGGCCTTTGGCTCTCCCATGCCCATGGATAAGACAGGGTCCTGGGAGAATCCTGGTCCTAGTGCTTGGTATTCACATGCATGAACACGAGGCCTAACCATAGTAGGTCTTATTGGCAAAGACTTCATTAGGTGATGAGAATGCAGTTTGATCTGCATGTGCAAGAGCATTCTGTGGCTTATTTTGATGTGCTTAGAACATGTTAAGTCATATGGCAGATTGATTGGAAATTCCCATTTACTTTGACCTTTTGTTGAAGCTGCTCTGATTTGCTGGAAGGAGGCCTGTGCTCTTATACTGGATTTGGCCCTATCCAGCTTGGCTGTATATTCTTTACCCAGCTCTTTCAAGTTTCTGAAAAATGAATGTGTCCATTTCTAACCTCCTATCTTAACATGACTTACTTGATCTGGTCACTAGTGCTTTTCTCAGTGCATTTCTTCGGTTTGAATCCAAACTGCGGTATCCAAGTGTGATGTTTGTTTTGATGGAGCTACTGAATAGAGCAGCAGGTAATTAGTTAATACTAGTTTCATGTTTGTGTTTCTTTTACACTTCTTGGCTATATTTCTTTTTTCTCCATGAACAATAACTTTTTTCACCTAAAAAATCAACAGCTGTGCTTGGCAGCTTTTTTTTTTTAACTGAGGGACAAGGTGTTCAAAATGCCCATAAATTCAGCTTTAGGAGTGCCACAAGGTTTTGTTCTTTAGGCAACTGAGCCCTATTTTCTCTCTGAATTTAAACAAAATTAGCTTGTAATCTTTCTTCCAACATTGCACCAGTAATGGGACTGTCCATCCCAGAGTCTCTAGCAGTACAGAGAAACTCTTCTCTGTTTTCCTATAGTGGAACTGCCAATGTTTGCAAACAGTCATCTTGCATAAGTGTGTGCTCAGAGGGTTAGAAAGAGCATGTTAGGAAACAGCACTGTGTCTCTTATACTATATCTGAATTGAGGAGTGCTAAAGAAATTTCTGGGTCCTCTCTAATGATGTCCATGGTGAGTTGGCTCTGCAATCTGAATGATGAAAACTCTGGGAAATGTTTGGTATATAAAAGCGAGAAGGAAGTCCTATTTTCATAGAAATTAATTTCTCCAATTTTCAGATGATTCTTTTTGATTAAGAAAAGAGAGGTATTCAGATGGTGGTATACCAAAAAGTTGAATGTTGTGTTCTATGTAACTTGCTTCCCAGGTTGGAAATCCACTGTCGTCTTTGGAATGGGCAAGGAATACAAATGTGGGTGTTGTGAGTAGGTGTGTTGGGTTTTTGGTGCCGTTTTTTTGTTGTTGTTGGTTTGGGGTTTTGGTGGGTTGTTTTTTTTGTGAGATTTTGAGTGCTGTATTCTAGTCCTTTGGTAAGCTGAGCATCTGTAGTGTAACTGCAGAAAGAATGTGTTCAGATCCCCTTCATCACTAGCCTTTTCACAACAAAAGAAAGGTGAATTCCGATCATTGATAGACACCTAGATGTGTTGATGAACAGTCTGAGAGAAAAGTACTAGTTCAAATGGCACTCATACTGCCTTTTAATAGTTTGAATATGTTTAGATTAACTTTTCCACTTGGTGCTCAATCATATGGTACACTGTAGAGACCCTAGCACTGAATGCAGTTAATTCAGTCACAGGGAAAGCTGTGAAGTACTGGAAGCTCTATGCTTGTCTGAGGGAGGGAGATGGGCACACAAAATGAAACTTCTGCTGTGTAGAAGCTGAGGCAAAACTGAGAACTCTGTGCAGAAATTGAAGTTTGTAGCATCTACAGTAGGGCCTTTGCATTATGAAGAGTTGAAGGACACTATGAACCTCTACCTAAATTTATGACAATCCACAGCTCCTATTAACTGCAGTTTCCAGTTGATCATAGATGCACATAGCTTTAGCTTTGTGTTCATGCTTTCAAAGTTCTGGTTGTTTTAACCTTGAAAGGTACTTCTGGATGAGGTCCATGTCAAAGTCCAAGTTTTGCCCCACACCTCACAGCCCGCATGAGATTGAGCTACTTGGGTCTGCAAACCAAATTAAAGAGTTAACCACTATTGGTTAATGACTGGGGACAATCATTACTTTTGCTGTGTAGGGTTGGCTACACAGCCAGGAGACTGGGTCCCTTGAAAATGAACAATCAGATTACTATTGTCCTCTACTAATACTGGGGCAGCAGCTAAAGACTCCACTGGTGTAGGCACTACATATGCAATGAATGACAGGACAACACCTGTGAAGTGGAAAGTAGCTTACATACAGGTCAGGAAAGCAATTTGCCCAAGGCTGCACAGAAGTTCAGTGGCAGTCTCTTGCATCACCCAGAGGATGATCTTGGTTCTGAGGAACCAAAGGATTTTCAAGGAGATGGGACTGGGAGGAAAGGCACATCTGGGCAAGAGCCACAGTTCTTGAGATTGAATGCTGGATGCTCCGATACTAGGTGTGGGAATGACAGGCTTGTTTCGTTTCTTCATTCTCATCTCTTCCTCTATTTTTAACATGGCATGCATGTACCCTTTGGGAATGCATACTACTCTGTCCATGCATTACGCATGGATATATTAAAATCCAATCATGTATTTTCACCAGCTATATAAGTTTTTCAACATATAATTTTAATGATTTGTTATTGCAGTGTGTGTGGTTTTAATTTTTTTTTTTTTTTTTTTTAA